>VXAZ01004428.1:695348-844106 GCA_013399875.1 Gymnorhina tibicen | reverse complement strand
TTATTTTACTTCTGTAAAATACGAATTACCCTCCTCTGATCCTGTTAGTAATAAATTTTACTTAGCAACTAAGGCTGAGCCTGTTTTGCCCTTGAACTATTTCTCCCGCTCTCCTTATCCCACCCCCGAAGCCTCCGTTAACCCTTTCCTCTTTCCCCTCCTCTTGCCCAGCTGTGGCAGGGGAGGGTGAGCGAGCGACTCTGGTGGGTGCCTGGCCTTGGGCCGGTGCCGAACCACGACACCCGCACCCCCTTGGAGCCCCGGGAATGAGGGGAGCTGTGGCCCCAAGCCGCGCCACGAGCACGCACCGAGCAGCAGGATGATGCAGGCCAGGATGGCGATGAGGGCGCCCATGCTGAGCCCGATGGGCAGCACGTAGGCCTCCACGTTGCAGGACTGGACGATGCCGTCGCTGCTGCAGCCGCACACGCGGATGGTCAGGGTGCTGGTGCTGCTCATGGGCGGCGTGCCGCTGTCGCTGATGACGATGGGCAGCAGGTACACCTCCTGCTTCTGCCGGCTGAACCCGCTGTGCTTGGCCAGGATGCTCAGGGTGTTATCTGCAAAGGCAAAATCGGCACTGGCTCAGCACGCGGAGGGACTGCTAAACCCACAGCTCTTCCTCGGTGCGTCCAGGGAACCCCAGCGCAAACATTCCGTGATCTCCTTGTGCCTCCCCTTTCTGTCCAGCTGCCTGAAGAAGTGCGATATAAGCATTTTCTTGTGTCGCGTGGTAAGAGGATGATGATGGCAATCCCTTATTTCACCTCTGCATACATCCCTACAGATATCTTCCCATCATGATTCACCACTTTTTTTTCAGGTCACACCATCATAAAAATCCAGCCAGTAAAACAAGAGAGAAACGAGATGTTAAAGTAACCCAAACTTAAAGAACATTCATCAATTAACACAAATCTTCCTTACCTTACAACCACAAATTGCACATTTTCCACAGCTGTAAAAGATTCTTCTTCTTTATATAAAGACAAAAGAAAAGCTAAATGCACTAAAAGTTGTGGGCCTAATTTTCAGTGATCTAAACATTTATTGGGCCTCAATGATGAAAATAGAGCAAATCAAGCTGTATCTCCTATAAAGGCAGACAGGAAATGAGTCTAGAACATTCTTACCTCTGCACACATATGCAGAAAGTTAATTTTAGAAATATAAAGAGGCATCTGACTGCATGGCATCCCACCCAGCTATAAAGTTGCACAATGAAATCTCCCAGAGCCATGAGATGAATAAAAGTAAATATTTGTTAGGGTAATGATACAGATTTTAATTTGTATAGTTATAAGAATTACAGATTCTAGCCAGCTATGAACACACTACTATCAGATAGCAATAATCCTGTATTGTCAGAGTGCTCAGGTGTAAACTGTGATTAATGGCATGTCAAATATGCAAAAACCTCTGATTTCTTTATATACTTAAATATTCTCTAACTTTTAACTGCTTTGTTCTGTGGAATAAAATAATAATTCAGTATCAGGACTTATACTAACAAAGTGCATATTGACTTGTACTAGTTTGCTGTTTGTGTTTTGTTTAATAAAAAGATTCTGAGGCACAGAGAACAGGAATGTGTGTGTCTGTGTGTGTGTGTTGCTGTGGGATTCAACGCCAATTTAAAAATAAAGCTGCACATCTTGTTTGGAAGAAGGAGTTGAGGTTCACTTTCTTGATGCCTCATGAACAAAAGAAAGTCTCCTGATATTTTATGCTCTACAGTGGGCAGGTGCAATGCTAAATGTCATTCCATGGAAGGAAAGAAAATACTCATATGTGCTCATATGACAATAGGCTTCTTCTGGAGATCAGGTCCCTTCCCATCCAACCATTCTGTGATTCTATAATTTTCTATCCCTTCCACAGCAAAGTCACCTACCAATCACATTTACTTGGCCTAGAGAGGTTCTTACTTTTCTACATTGCAGGTGATGTAACCATTTCAGCATTTTTCATACATTTAGAGTATGCAACACATGAAGGTCAATCTAAAAATTAACTCCTTCAGGAAGCAGAATAAATATGGTCACTTTGCAGAACAAAAAGTATTCCTAATGTTTTTTTTTTTCCCACAGGAATCCTGAGCTTTTATCTACTCCAGTTGGAAACAGTCACATCAAAACTGATGGCACCCTGGAGCTAAATAAATAGTCTAGTTCTTCCTTGTGCCCTTTTTAAAATGAAAGGAAGCATATGTGTTTACTGAAGACAAATTTCACGTATAAGCTCTTAAGAATTCTGACAACTCAAATAGGACCAAGGTCCCTGATGACTCCAGTGTCACACGTGCCAGTGTGCTGCAGCGGGAAGGGCACTGCGTTTGGAGTCCGTAATTAACACACATTCAGAAGTGAGCAAACCCCGCACTCCTCCTTGGCTGGGTGTGTCAAAGGTGTTAACACACGTGTGAGTTAAACCACTCCCAGTGCCATCCTTGTTCTCTGCAGGGAAAAAAGTTACACTGGGAAAATAATCCAGTAGCTCAGTTTCCCTGAGTATGGCTGTGTACGGCTTTACCAAAGTAAGAGTGATTATTGTGACGTGTCAAAGTTCTTTTTTATCTGATAGCCTTCTTTTCCCCCTGAGCACCCCTCCCTGTCTTCAAATACTGGAAAGTAAATTCATCTGTCCATTGATATTCTCCTGCAAAATTAAAAATATGCCAGCATAAGTTGCATCCTTAATCCTTTTGCTTTAACCTTTCAAAAGAGAAAAGAACTACGTGGTGCTCAATTTCCAGCTCTTTCTGTCTTTGAGACAAATCCCACTCAGAAGTGTCACATCTGTAGTCATTTATTCCGAACTCCAGAGACTTTTACAGTTCTCTTACACAGTGCTCTAAAATCTCTACTGATACAGCCTGTTCCTTCCTGTGAACCTGCTGCAGTCCTTCTCTGCCCAAGCTGGAGCAGAAATTGATGTGCTGAGCCCAACAGCCCTGCACTTTACAGATATGCAAAACAGGGAAGGCACCTGCTTTAGGAAGGAACAAAAAAAGAGAAGCTGCACTTGTTTGGAATTCAGATCCCTCCCATCCTCCTGAGACACTCACTGCCATCCTGTGCTGCAGCAAATTCTAATAAGCCAAAACCAGACTATAAGTAAGTGAAAAAGGAAGGGTGTACTCTAAAGAGTACCAAATAGAAGGGGGCAGAAAAAGTGAGAGGAAGGAGGAGAGATGGAGAAAAGAAAGTGCCCACCAGTGAAGCCATGCTGAGTGTAAGAAACCACCTGGTACCAGTAATGGTTATCAATTCAAGTTCAGAAGAAATGAGAGAAAGCAAAAGAGATGCAAGATATTTGGGATATTTTGCTACTAGTTAAGGGCAAAATAAGTTGCAGTGGCTGGACAGTCAGAACTATTCAGAAGAGATGTCAAACAAGAAGAGAATAACTTCCTTTTCTCACAGATGGCTTGTTTGGTTGGGCTTTTTGTTGCTGGTTGTTTGTTTGTTTGCTTGTTTCTTGTTAGAAACTGCTGTGTTTGACTAAAGGTGAACATGTTATGCCTGGAAAGAAAAGAAACTGACAAGCAGAGAAATAGAAAAAGCAAAATGAAATGACCAAATTATTTTGCCAGTGGGCGGCAAGTCCTCCATTTGACTTAGGAATTTTGTTTAGCAATAAATTCTTTCCCCTTCATTGCTATGTCTTAAAATAAATATACCTTGGTGTTGCTGGAGAGGAGCTCTTGAGTGAAGAACAATGACTCCCTAGCCGACATTTTAGTTGGTTCCTAGAACTTGAAGATAAATCCTAGCAGCTGATCAGCAATAAACTCAATTTATCTGATTTGCTTTCTCCTTTCTGTGGACATTCCCCTCTCCTGGAGCTGACAAAACAGCAGGAATCTCCTCCAGGAACAACCTCCAGCACTGCTGAGTGAATTAACTTGGCAGCAGGTGCTCAGCAGGGGAGGGGACAATTGCCTTCCCCTCATCTTCCCAATTAACCCACTGATCCCTCATGATAGCACTGCTCGGGTTGTTTATTTATTCGTTACTTTCAGCAAAACAAGGAAAACCAGGTGCAGAAAAACCCCAAACCTCTCTGTTCAGAGAGCTCTGAGCTGCGTGCCACAGGCCAAGAGACGCCGTGTGCCTCCAGTCAGTGAGGCATATCCGGGAGGGGCTTTGACATTCTCCAGCAGAATGAGTC
The DNA here is from genome assembly GCA_013399875.1 of Gymnorhina tibicen. Lineage (NCBI taxonomy): Eukaryota > Metazoa > Chordata > Aves > Passeriformes > Artamidae > Gymnorhina > Gymnorhina tibicen. The sequence continues at coordinate 839,933 of VXAZ01004428.1, read as the reverse complement.
TCCCGGAATTCCGTGCCCTTCTCTGGAGGGAGAAGTTCATGGAAGTGCCCGAGTCCTATGAAATCCCCTCTCCCTGGTGATGTACCAGCTACCCAGGATGGACCAGGAGCTGCATTCCATCCTGCAGGCTTCAGGAATGGTGTAAGATCTTTGTGACTCTCTTAGCATCCGTGTCAGGTCGGAGAAACACAGCTCTGGGAATACACAACTCCAGCTCAGAGCTGGAGCTCGCTTTTGCCTTTTTTACACATAAAAAAACCTGGTGGCTCAGCTCACTGGCTGACTCTCAGTTTCTGAAGTTTACAAGCAGATTTTTGAAATAACCATGAAAGAGACTGCTTTGGGAATATCTCCCTCACAGCTGGAACAAAGAATGACAGTGCAGAAGGTCTTTAAAAGATGTCCAGTGTGGTTTCTAGACAAAGGTAGCTTGCATAACCACAACAATTACCACAGGGCCAAGTGCTTTCTGCAGATTCCCCAACTGTTCTCGAATCTCCCAGATCTCTTTTGAGGCTCTTGGAAGAAAGATTTTGAGAAAATGTAAATGCAACCATTTTAATACAAATCTACTTCTGGATTTGCTGGACACGAGTGACTTTAATGGCATCGACAGCAATCAGGATGTGAAATTAGCAGGCAGGAGTCAACTCCCTTATCTCCCCCTTGGTGCAAGAATGTGTGTTGCAATTTTAAGCCAGACAATAAAATAACAGAACAAAAGTAAAAATCAGAAACAGTCAGTTTTCTCTAAATGTCATTTTCTCTGCACACATTATTGCAATTCTTTAATTCCCTTGCAGTCTCTAATATGTTGAGATCAGTGGAGTTCCCTGCTGGGGCACCTTACACCTACAGAACTCTGCCTTTCTTTTGCTCTCCCTTTTATAACGTTCTCAGAAAGATCAAATAATTAATGGTATTAAGAACTTTGTGGTAGAAGTCGTTATCTATGCTGGATATATTACTTCTGTGAAGAAAGAATTTTAATTGGAAACTCTACAGCTGGAAACAGCAGAATGAGAGAAATGTATGTTTCTTCTTGTTTATTAGAGTTATCTTTCTGTGTACGTTTTTAAATCTCAGATTCTTTGTGAAATAGAGCCCTTTGACACAAGTAGAAGAGCAGCAGGAATATCCTTACTGTGACACTCCCTGCTTTTTTTGATAAGGAAAAGGCAGGGACAGCTCATTCATTTCCAATCTCTGTTCAAAAGTAGCATCTATTCTTAAAGAAAAACCCCAAACTTGAAATAACTGAACAATTGAGTTATTACCATCGAGGTTTCAGTGGAAACTAGCAAAATACAAGCAGAAAACCAGAGCACACAACATTTGAAGGAATGTGAGCTCTAGAACGTTTAGCAACCAGCTGCAAAGGCACTAAAAGAGAACATTCAAGAGAATGCTGATGCCATTTCAGATCTGCATAACCATTAATAACCATAATTAATATGCATGTGCCTCTTGTAATAGTTAATATTCAGTAGTGGAGGCCTTGCAATGTCAAACACAGATTTTTAAAAGATCATTTCTAACATTGGTATTTTTGTCTTTTTTCAAAATTCAAGCATAATGACAGTCTAACATTGGTATTTTTGTTTTTCTTCAGAATTCAAACCTAACGACACAGAAATGGTGGATTATAGGGAAGATTCCAATCCCCTTTTAGAGCCTGAGAATAAAGCTGCAGAGAGAAACAGAGGTTTCTCAAAAAGTCACTGTATGCACTCCATGAGCTCCAAGCCATTCCTTAATCATAATTCTTTGGAATATTTTCTCAATAATACTTTCTCTCAATGCAAAGATTTATAAATAGCACCTCTTTAGATGGGTAGGATTGCACTGCAGGAACAACCCCAGTGAATGCAGCCCCGAGGAGTCACTGCCCGTAGCCCCACCTGTGCTAACTGCCTCTGACTCTCTTGTTTTGAAATCTCTCTTTCTCATTTTTGCGACTACAAAATCCCTGGGAAAGAACAGTCATGATCTCCTTTCTGATCCGCCACAAGGACCAGAAGTGACAACTCCAGGCACACCCCTTGTAAAAAACTGCTGCTCACAAATGGGCCCTGAGCTGGAAAACTGATTTATTTGTTCCAGGCTCCACTTTAGCACCAGTTGGAAGCGTCAGTTTCCTGCTTCCGAATGAATGTCATGAAAATGCTCTATGAGAAACCCCCATTTAAGACAGATTTTTTTTTTTCGGTTTCTGCCTTAGGCTGAAACACATTTTAAAGGAATATTTGATTAAAAGGGTACAATTGTGAGTTTGTATGTTATAAATTTGACAATAGTTAGTAGCTGAAAAAAATAATCTATTTTTTCATTAGAATTGCTATAACAATTTTGTTTCATCATTAATGTTTTCAACATGGCTATATTTATGAAAAATACATTTTTATGATAACATATCTAGATGTATATACATCTATATAGACAACTGTGTCGTGTATTTTTACAGCTGTACCAGGCCTTCCTTGATGAATCTCTCAAACAAAATCCTCTTGAGCAGCAAGAAGCTTTGCTTCTTTTAGAAGGTTCTTTTAGAACCTTTTAGAAGGAAAAGGACCTTTAGCCTAATCTCTATGGTAGAGACATAAATATTCTATTCAAAGAGAAGGCTTACAAAATCATCTGAAAATAAAGAGAGGCCATTTTTTATGGTATAGGTTTCCTGATTTATGATGGCCAAAGCACATGGGCACTGAAGCATTCACAGGTATTCCAAACTGACCTGCTTTTCATAAATGTCAAAAATCTGTGACGTCTTCAAAAAAGCAGATTGATGACTGCTATCAAATTTGATACTGGGCACCAGCTTCAAAAGGAAAAATTTTTCATTATAAAAATTCAGCTGACTGATCAAACTGTCTCTCCTGCCCCACAGAATGTTGCATTCTATACTGGCATATTTAATGGCAGTTCCCAAAACATTCCTATGACAAATTAACAAATGCTTGAATTATTTTGGTTTTTTTCCTAGACCTGGAGTTTCTGCAATCCCTTAAAACACCAGTAAGAACACAGGGGAAAAAGAAGTATTTCGTGTGAGGAAATGTATTGGTAGATGAATAATTGGAAAATGTCACATATTTTGTGTCTTTGATTATTTTCTTCTCTTTACCGGTTGGCTTAAATAATAATAGTTTATGCCAGAACTGAACAGCTGAATCAACTAATGAATAAAAAAACCTAAACACATTTCCATGTAGTCCTTTGCAGAAGTAAAAAGTACTGCTGGGAATTTTGAATCATGAGCAAAGTAATATTTAATTGTGTATACATCATTCTCATATGTTAAAATTTCTTGGAAAGGGGAATAATTATGTTAGTACTACTGTGTAATACAGAACTTGTAGTAAATAAATTCTTGACAGGAGGAAAAGAGAAAGCCAGACAAATTAACAGCAAAGTGATGATGAATAAGCATTTCCTCCTACCTTTTTCCTTTGAAACTGTGAACTTTAGATAATAGTCTGTATAATTTCTAGTTCTATTCCTTTGGAAAAGTCTGAACTTTAGATAATTGTCTCTTAAGTATTCTAAAACTTTCCTTTGACCTTTAGGCCAGCAGAGCTATAATCAAACATAACTATTTGGTCCCTTGCAGTCTAGCAGCAACTCTTGTATTTTGTACCTTGGTTTTTTAACTCATTGAAGAAAGGACAGAAAATCCCTGTTGAAGAAATAATGATGTAGAAGCATGCCTTGAGTCTGAAATAATACCAGTTTTATTGTTAATGGGGTAGGGAAATAATTAGGACATGGTACCTCTCTCTCTCTTTTTAATTTACAGACACATAGAGCAAGTCAAAGCAGGAAATTTTGGTTTCTGGGTCTGTTTAAGCTCCACCTTGTTTGAACTGCATCCAGCACACCTGACTGAGTCTCACTCACCCTGGAATATCCATTTATCTCTTCCGAACCCCTGGTGCCACTTAGGATTGACACTCCCATAATGGGAAGCAAATCCAGGCCAGTGAAGATGTGAGATGTGCTAGAACAGCACTGACTTTTTGCCTCTCATTTTTCTCTTCTGTATTCAAGCAGCCAGTCACAAAGTTGTTTACTAATAATGCCACTGCTTTGACATGCTTTACTTTATTCGGATCACATCACTACATGGCATGTGCATTGAATGGTACATCTGTAAAATGTAAGAATTAATGCAGGTTGCCAAGCTCTGGTTTAGAAAGAGAGATGAAATGGCTGTCAAATGTGCTCAGCATTAAAAATACATTATTAACGCAGCAATTTGCATAGACTGATGGATCATTTTTGAAATCTACATATTCTAGTTAATTCTATTCTCTTGTTATTTTAACCAAAAAGTTTCAGAAAGTGATACTGTGTTTTACAGTGCTTTGATAAAATAATGCCTATATTTTGCATTTGAACCAAGAACTTTCCAGTACTGTATTACCAGATTCCAACAAAACTGCTGCAAGGATAAATAAAAAAGCCAAGATATCCCAAGGCTGTGCCATCTGCTTTTCTCTGGAGGGATAATGGATTCTCAATCTTTCTATGAACACCTACTTACAAATGAAGTGTGGGAGGAGAAGCTGGTGGCAGACAGGGATCAGGGCCCCTCAGGCCACAGTGACAGGTACAGCTTTAAGCATCACACTGGCTGCATGTTCTCTTCTGTGTAGAGCTAACTCTCAATCAGGTTCAGTGAAATTAAGAGTGCTTCTGGAAGGTTTTCCAATCTGGAAAAGTTCCAAGAATTCCCTCCCATGTTCTTCACCTTCCTCACTTCACACACACCCTCCAATTCTTACATCAGTGACTTCTAGGTCTGGAAAAGTTCACAGACTTTGTGACTACAAAGACAATCACAGATGTTTGAAGTGAATCTTTCTACAATGTAAACCGTGAATATCACAGTAAGAAACATAAAACTTAAGTAGGAACCTTTTTGGGTTTTAAATGTGATGTGTTCTTGCCATCTAAGTAATTTAACATCCACCTTTCCATGCCATGATAATCACCTTTTCCGTTCCAATTCTGTGTTGACTGTACGCAGGCACTTGGTAAGGATTTAAAACAATTTACCAGTAAATCATATGCCAGTCCTTAAAAACTAAATCTGTAATCAGAGCTATCAACCATATTGAAGTTTTGTCGTAACAGTAAGAGCCAAATTCCAGCCCTACCAGTGTATTTCTATTATGCCACTTAGTTTTTATATAATGTTCACTTTGAAATACAGTAGCAGAAAGCAACCAGCAGACTATAAAAACAGCAACCAGCATTTATTGGAATGCTGCCTATTTGTACTGGTGTAATAAAGGTCTTGTCAGCACTGCCATTACAAAATGCCAATTTTCAGAGGTTTATAACTCTGACATAACAACTTCCTATGAAAAGAAATTTAGAATGTGTACTCTCTGCCAAAGAGCATTGGAAGTTAAATACAGCTTACGTTGGCTGGGGCATTTTAAGTCAGAAAATAAATTAAAAACAATTTTGACTTAACATTTTCTTGAGCTGGTGCCACTGAAGAAAAAAAATGTGGCTTTGATTGGAAAAAGTGCCAGATCCTGCAGTTCTCATACACGCAGAACTCCCTTGAAGTTCCCTGAGAATAATTTCTGTGAGAGCCCGGAAAGGAGTGCCATTATACATTTTTGTAAATGTCATCAAGAGTTATATTAGCTTTTTGTAATTTGAAAGACTGAAATGCTATGGTGTAACATTGCCCTTGGGCACACAGGCAGCATGATAATGACTTTGGGAAGACATTCTGATATGCAGATTACATATAACAATAACAATTTGTTATCATCAGGCCACTAATGGCAGTAATTTATACCCCTGTCTCACACCCAGAGGATTCACACGATGCCTTATTACATGCACACCTCTCACCCAGGACATGATTCCCATGGGGAAAAGTCATGGCCTTTTGAAATGCAGGGAAGAGCAAAAGGCATCCAGAGAAGGAATTCCAGTAAGTCCAAAAAACAATTGCCCCTCTATAGAGTGGAAGAGGTTGTATGAAGTTTTCAAGTGGAACATCCCCGATACTCTTTGGAGTGTTTCTGCACAGCATGCAAACATGACATGGAAAAAACGTGGAACAGCCACAAGTTCCAGACTGGGATACACAGCTGGATTATGGAGAATCAAAGCAGGAACACACATGCACCTGAATTTAGATTCCAAGCCCAGGACACACTGCAAGACCCCAACTTTGTATGTTGTGTGACATAACACAGAACTCGGAAAGAAGGAGCCAGGGAAAGATGGCAGCACTTGAATTCTGCCTCACCACTGCAGAGATATTACAAAGTCAATGCCAATATGGGTGAATATATGAAAAGTACAGCACCAGCTCAGAAGTTGTTTAGAGTTCTCATGGAGTCACAGGATGAGTGAGGTTGGAAGGGACCTCCAGAGGCACCTGGTCCAACCCCTGCTCACCACAGCTACCCAGAGCCCAGGACCTTGTCCAGGTGGCTTTTGAAGGATGGAAGTTCTAAAAATAGTAAAACATTTGTATTCACAATTGGAATATAACTGCAGCAAAACAAAATATATCTTATTCGTTCTTTCTCTTCATTCCAAGAAGAGAAATTATGAAACATAAACATATAAAGAATCTGTAAGCTGAGAGAACACCTTGAAAATGGTTCCTTGCTGTCTTCTAATTTGTGATGAAGAGTCTGGTAAAGTACAAGTGAAGTGTCTAGGCAGAAGCTGCAATAAAAATACAAAGCATGATCACATAAAAACATTAGAAGAGATGGGGATTCTACTGGCAGAGGAAAATACATCTCAGTATGCCAAAAAGACCTCTGTGACCATGAACAAAAAACATGCAAAGTCAAAAATGTGAGCAGAAAAAACCCAGCAGATACTTTGAGAAAGTTACGTTTCCCTGCTGAAAAAAAAAAAAAAAAAAAAAAAAATTTTAAAAAAAAAATTTTNATGTGAGCAGAAAAAACCCAGCAGATACTTTGAGAAAGTTACGTTTCCCTGCTGAAAAAAAAAAAAAAAGAAAAAAGATTTAAGAAAAATAATTTTAGTTTAGAAAAAGCTAAGTTCTATATATAAATTTTTGAAGCAAGTTGTTCTGCTAGACAGACTGTATTAGGACTTTATAAAGTTTTTAGCAACTACATCTTTTGATCTTGCCTGTTAGCAGAAGAAAGGCACAAAACAAGAGAAAGATGGTTTGTTAAAAACTTTTTTCTCATTTAAAAATAGAAAATATTACTAAAAAGAAGCTGTAACAATGTGGACTAGATAAAGATGATACAGAAGGAGATGTCAGGTGTAGAGCTAAGTCTCAACTACCTCCCTCTGTATTTAGTTTTGCAGCTTGTATCAAAGATACCACAGTGCCTCAGCTGCAGCTGCCACCAGACTGGGCTTCACCATCTCCTCCCCTGACAAGCAAATTCCTCATGTTTTCTGTCTGGGATTTTCAGAAGAACCCAAAATATCCCTTAGAGCACTCCTGAAACTCTCAGCCTTTACCAGCCCCTAGGGAACTGCTGACAGCTCTGCAGTGTTTGCATGCCACAATGGGAGAACAGAGATTAAGTGATTTGTCCAAATTCATACCCAGGAACCCAAGCTAAACAAGAGTGTTCCAAACTCCAGAACAATTCTTCAATCAAAAATCCATCACTCTTATAGAGTGCTCTGAGATCACAAGGTCTTAATCTTCTTTGGGGGAACACTGCATAGTTTACAGGAAGGTCACACATAATGGATGAAAATGTTATAGAAAGTGACAGGACAGAGCTAAGCAAGGTTAGGGAGCAACAAGTTGGAAAAGGCTACAGGAATTAGTTTTATTTTATTTTTTATTATTACCAATAACCTAGATTTTAGCTTCAGTTTTAGGTTAGACTGAATGAGAGTTTTGTAATACAGCACAAACAAAGCCAAAAAGTTTTACGTGTGTTTATGAAAGCCATGTGAAATTGTTATGTCATTAAACAGAAGAAAAAATTCAGTGTTCGTGCTCAAGACAGCCCAATATTCTTAGAACAGAGGAGAGAACTTTGATCAGCATTCAGAGATTACTGTTGATGCTCATTTTAAGGTTTAAGATTTCAACACCAAACTCTATTCAAAACGCCACCAAGAGGACTTCATTCCTGACTTAGCTCTTGGAGTAGAGTCAGATGTACAAAAAATCCCAAAACTACAGATTTACCATTACTGTCTAAGGATGTACATAGTTCTGAGCCTACAGCCAGAGTGAAGTTTGCTAGTCTGAGCCCAGAGTTAGTTAGGCCAGGCTGGGGGCTCTGCCTTTGCTCTCCGAACACGGGCAGGCAGCTCCCACTGCTTTCCTGATTCCTGTAATGGGCTCCATCAGTTACCTTCGGAGGACCCCACGAGCTCGTCCTTTCCAACGCCATCAAGCAGACATCTGGTCCTTTTCTTCAAGTTCTATTTATCTCTCCCTAACAAGCTGCCTTATTATCTCACTTCAAACAGGGGCCCATCTTCACTCCCTCTCTAATCAGTGCTGATTACCAAGTGTGCACATCCTATCATTTTAGGATATGCAAACTCTCTCCCCAGACTAGACAGGTCAACCAATGCATTTCATTTCTTTGCTGCATTTGGCTCAGTGTATAAGATCCCTGTGTTCAGTCAGATCATGTATTCTACCTCTTCCCTGCCCTCTGAATAGATTGCCTTCTAGGCAGATTTATTATATAAATATTACATGCTAATAATTACATAAATATATCACAAATTACTGGCTGCTTGCCAAATAAAGTACGTCCTAATTAGACAGAATTAAATGCAGACCAACAAAGTGACATATTTTACAACAAGATCACCCATAAAAATTACAAAATCAGGAGTTGATGGGAAAATAACCTAAGTGGTACAAAACCCCCAACCAAATAAAAAAAGTTCTGATTCCCTTATTCTCTAAAGCTTGATGTCAGAAGCTGTAGTAAAAAAATCATTAAAAATTTTGTGTTTCTTTCAGTGTGCCACTGCTGTACTTGCTGGGACAGAGAAATACAACCTCTTCTTAAACAGTCACCTCCTCAAAATGAGTAAGGAGGAAATAAAAGGGTATGTAAAATATAAAATATAAACTTATTTGAGGACACCAGACAGGTTCAGGAGAATGCAGAGACACAGAATTCACATAATAATCAATGTCGTGGTCACCCTGGAGGAACAATGACTGTGATTCCAGCAGTAATTCCTTCCTTGTGTAAAACACTTGTGGAACTGGTTCAAAACAAGATGCAAATTGGAACACGATCTTAGCCTTTTTAACTCACATTATAATGTCAGTTGTGTAATGGTTAATCAGATAAGCCTTAAGGCTAAGTGTGAAAAATTAATACCTTCTATTTTTAAGGGAGGATCCACGTGCAAATAGTCTGATATAATGACAAAAGGAGATTTTTCTTAATTAAAGGAAAAATTAACAGTTAATATGTGATGATTCCTGCTTAAATAGTTTTTACTTTTAGCCTGTTTAGAGTCTTCCTCTAATAGAAGGGTGTTGGTGGTCTTTTAATCTTTACTGCAGCTGAAAGTTTAAAATGAGATTCCTCTCTAGTTTCTCATTAATTGACAAAAGTGCAATTAGAGCAACTAATAAATTAATTGCCCCTCAACAGTCTGTATTTCGGATATGACAAAACAGATATTCCATAATGACAGCAATCAATAAATTTACAAAGTAAAAAACCAAGAAAAACCCAAACCAAAACAACAAGAAAAACCGCCCAAAAACAAACAAGCAAACAAACAAAACTAAAACCCAGAAAACCAAAGAAAAACAACCTTGTACCATATTTACCAATCGGGTACTTAGGGAGAAAATCCAAATATTGGAAACAAAACAAAAGCTAACCATGAGGTGAGCACAGAGGAATTTCTTAGATGCAATATGACTCTGCTGGGTAATATATTGAGGTGGTGATGGGGCAGAGGCTCTACCAGAACCTTTGGCCTCAGGACATCTTTCCTCCTACTCAGTGAATTAAACCCATTTCCAGGAAATCAAACATAGGCAGTGCATTGTCCATGAACATTTCCACCACAGAAATTGCTTTTTGCAGAAAACCTGGAGGAATTAGATGTACCCATCAAGCCAGAAGTGGTACTTGGAAATCTCTAAACTCTTTTAGAAGGTAGCTGATTAAAAATCTGGATATTTATCTCCAAATATTATATATTCACTTAACTATAAATACTGATATGAAATACTTCCAAAGTCCTAGAATATCATAATCATGGGTGCTGTGAGTTTTTAAGGAGTTATGCTTTTAGAGCACTTAGGGAACCTTTGATTAAAGGCTGGCGGAGCAATGTTTCACAGAACCCCAGGCTGGGTGAGGCTGGAAGGGCGCCCAGGGGCTCCTCTGGTGGCACCTCCGTGCTCCAGCCGGGCCATCCCAGAGCACAGGGCACAGCAGTGTGTCCGTGTGGCTCTGCAATGGCCCCAGGGAGGAGCCTGCCCAGCCTCTCTGCACAATCTGCTCGGGGCTGGGCACTGCCCGGGGCACAAGTTCTGCCTCCTGGGCAGGGGGAGCTCCCTGGGCTCAGTCCCTGCCCATTGATAAATCCCAAGGAGCTACTGAAGATCTTACTGCTGTTAGTGGAGAAGTTTGGCACTCAGTTAAGAGCACCACCTTTCTGCCTGCTAAGCAGCTCAGCCTTGAGACACTGATTTAAGGTCTACTTTCCCATTATGTGTCTGAAATTGTCACACTGAAGATTCAAATTGTTTTTCTCTTCTATTTCTTTCATCCATATTCCATGTTATTACTAAACCAGACAGATTTTAATGATAATTTACTGACCAAATTGTTTTGCTCTCCCATTTTCACAAGGTTTTCACAACCTTACTCACTCCCTTTTAGTTTTTTTATGAAGTTAATGCAATAAACTGGAAAAAGAGAGCTAAGGACGTTACACTAGTGAGCTTGATGAAACTCCTACAGCGGGAAAATTCGCAGCTGTCCAATCCATTCCCTCATCATGAGTAAGCACTGTCGTGCATATGGTGCACAACACTGACCTCAGATCTTTTTAACTCAGATTGCATCTGGTTCTCAATTAGTTTGATTTATAAAATGAAACATAATTGACGCCTTGGCAACATTCTGTTGCTAGCAGCACAAATAATAAATTAAGAACGAGTGAAGTAAAAGTCTCTTTAGTCATGTATGCATAATGGCAGGCTGCGTGTGTTTGGGATTAGCCTGGGTCTCATCACTCCCACTGGATGCTGTTTGGGGCTGGGTCACGTTTACATTAGTGCTCTGCAATAACTGTGTAATTGTGGTTGATTCAAATGACCAACAAAGGCAGTCTCTGAAAGGATGGGATGCTGTGGGAATGGGTCTGATTTCCAAGTATGCAGAGACAACTCCTCTGTAGCTGTCTGAAAGTTTGCATTTGGGAGGCTTGGAAAGAAGTTGTCACCACAGAGCTAAGCTGCAACAGGATGGAAAGGTTAAACAGCATTTGGAGCAGAAGCTCCCAGGAAACACTTTGCCAGTGCAAAACTGTAGAAAGTACAGACGTGCTGGGGAGCACAGCAGAGCTGAAGAGGAGCTGGAGATGCCTGGAAGAGGACAATCAGCTTACCAGATGGCCCCCTCCTTGCTGCTTCATCCATCAGGTTGGCCTGTCCAGTCCAGTGAAGACTTGATGGATCATCTCTGGCTTAGGGCGGAGGAGAGAGGGAATCTGTCTGGAGTCCTGCATCCTGAATACAGGAGAGGAGTGAATAAGGATTCAGATGGGCAGAACAGACAGAAGGGTCACAGGGTGGAGGAGCTGGAAGCTGAGTTAGCCTCTGAAGAGTTGATCCTAGTTCTCTGCTTCAGCTGTGTGCACCAAGAAGGAGTTACCTCTTTAGCCTATTGAAGTGGTGAAAAGCACATAACCATTGTAGGAAGCTTAAATCATTCAGACAGGGCTAAAATGTGCTTGCAGAAGAACTGCACTGAGACTTCACCTGGTCTGTGGCTCTAATCAGAAAGGAGCCTGGAAAGAGCAGTGATCTGCATGCAAGAAGAAAGCTGGGGAAGACAGCAGAAGCAGGTGTCAGTGAAGGAAGTGGCACACAAAGGATTGGAGTGGAAAAATGCTGGCTTCCCATCCACATCAATGCAATCACTTCAGAAAACAACACCACAGCCATTCCTACCAGGGAAGCTGTTTTGAATCTCACACAATTGATATTCAACATCAAGGAAAAACAGAACTTCAGGGAATAACAGAACACAGCTGATAGTAATGATAGTAAAGAAAGAAAGGGGAAAGGAAGCAGAAAGTTATCAGCAGAAAGATACGGACTGAGAATATTGTCACCAGCATTCTCAGCTGGATGGGACTAACCCTGCTGGACCATGGAAAAGTGTAGCCTTGCTCGGAATAGTAGAGAGGAGTCAGATATATCCTTTCAACTGCAATTTTCAATACAGTGAAAATGGAAATGCATCCGGTGCCTGGCAAGACAGAACTTCTGAGCACTACTGGAATGTACTGGGGTCCCTTGGGAATGCTATCATTAACTTGAAATTCTACCAAGTCTTCTAGAATTTGAGAATAATCTAGAGATCTATAGCACTGATTTCCTCCTCACGTAGCTCATCACTTTGTCACTGAGAAAGGGCTCCTCTCTTTGAGTTCTTAGGCACAGTCTGTTACTTCACAGGATGACATTACATCTCAGAATTGTCAGATATGCAAATAAGGAAATTGATTGCTTTTCTCACAGAGGATGATCTAACATAGTTTCTGATCCAAAGCAGTTTCAGGCTGGTGAATTGTCTAAGGACCAAGGGTAAAGGAACCTGAGCACAACAAACAGGGAATTGCATTTCCTCTGGTATAAAAATGAATTATTTCAGGGACTTGCCACCCAGTGCATAACCACTCACTCCAGCAAAGCTGTTTGCACTGGCTGAACATCACTTTTTGCATATTAATGGAGTGGCAGCTTGAATCAGTCCTTCCTCTCCATGGTGTCCCTGCCTGCTGCCACAGTGAGAGAGGTGTGGCAGCACGGTGTCCCCTGGTCCCCCCCTGCCCCACCGTGATCCTGACACAATTTCCAGCAGCAGAACAAGGCACATGAGAGACATAATTCTTAAAAAGGGGCTCAGCAGTTTAGGATAACTTGCAGACCATCAGTAGAATGTGGTACTTCAAGCCTGTAAATCACATTTTGTTTTTAGCTGAGAAAGGCAAGTATGCATCCAAAATATAATTACGAATTTTCTGGAAAAAAAAATAATGCCAGATTATTCTTAATCTATAGAATGGCAATGTTTCATAGAGCTTAGTTACCTAACCTATCACATTATTTGTTTTGATAATATTTAGACCTTCCTACTCAGCAAAATAACATCTGTATGCTTTGTTTTAATTTCTGTAACTTACAATTTCTAATATAAGCAAAAAAGAACTTATTGAACAAAATCTTTCAACCACACTACAAAGGAAATTTTCAATAATTTTGTATTAGCAATTTCATTATTAACTCTATTATTCATAAAAAAATCAATAAACTGAGGTTCTTCTGGCATGCACAGGTTATAAAAATGTTGAACTTTGCTATTTAAACAACTCCAGTTTAAATGCCATGCTGAGAAAAAGACTGATAGTATGATATTTATAATACATTTTTCACACTATGAACACTCCTGGAGAAACATGATGTGTGCCTGTGGATGGCAGATCCTGACACACAGGTGCCAGATAATAGGGCACTTTGTGTTTGTTATTTTTTAATACATTGGAATGCTCTATTTTTAACTCTGCTCTTTTCACACTGCTTGCACCTTGTTATGCAAGTATTCCTTGTGATTTCTGGTGACAAAACCATGTCTATTAAAAGAGATGTTGATCAATGCTTTTTCTTAGATTATACCTTACATTCCTTTATGTCTTCTGGATGTTATTCCATACCACTAATATTGAGACAGATGGTAGGAAAATAATAACTTATGAGATGCAAGACTGAGCACATCACTTAATTTCAAGAAAACCACTAACAAGGATGTGATTTGGTATGTTTTGGAGCTTGAAAGCCTAATTACTGACATATAAAAGAAATGAGGATGATAATTAAACACATCAGAAATACATAAGCATGTGCTTTCCCTCGAGCAGTGCCATTGTGGAACAGCCTCTGGCACATGGCAGCTGGGCCACAAAGTTGCCCAAAATTGCCTGAAACTGCAGCAATGTGCGAGGATGTGCTGCTCACATCCCAGGGACCGTTTGGGTGCTGTTCTTCTGCATGTTCACTGCCCGTGCACCCAGAAATGATGGGTTTAATGATGTCCTTGCTCTGGCAATTTGTACCTGGGGTCAAGGGGTTAACTTTGAAATTGGGCAAAGTGGAAGGAGGGCAATGAAACAGAGGAGTCACCTCGGAGCTCCCTGAGGGTTATATTTGGAGGGAAAAGTCAATCAAAAACACAGAAGGAGCTTTAGCTGGCAGCTGAGACAATGGCAGAGAGACTTATCCAGAAACGCCAAAAGAAACTGTTTCAGGGAAAGACTTCTTTTAACACCTGAGAGTCACTCTGGTGGGAACAAAAGACTCGCCCTCCAGGTATGTATTTGACAGATGCTGCTAAAAATACTCTCATGAAGAAAGATGGGGAAAAATCCAGGTTTTATTGTATTAAAACCACAGTGACACAGAAGTACTTTCAAAAAAAAAAGTGTTAAAAATTTATTATTTGGGATATCTAAATGAGAGCTTGCATGGAATTGTTTTCATCAGCTTTTGTGAGATAGTTTAGAAATATTTGGTTTTTAATGGTAAAGAGGTGATGAAATAGAAAATAATCCATAGTATACAGAAGCATGCAAGCCAGTGATTGAAGTGATTATAGCAGGCCATTTCCTTTGAAATACACGACACAGTGCCTGCATTTTCAAGGCAGCACAAGGAGGACATAAGCAAGATTTAACTTGAAGGAAAGAACAAAGGAAATGGACATTTAAACATGATCACTCTTGGAGCTGTTATGTGGATCACAGGTGTAATGGACTAAGTGTGGCTGAGAATTAATACCAAGCTTGTTAGAGACAACCAACAGAACAGTTCATCACTTAAGTGAATATGTAATGCTTCAACTAAAGAAAGAAAACCTCTTTACTATGCACTCACTAGAATCAGGACCAAATTCAGAGCTCAACTTGCCAGACGGACATTGAATGTTTGGGGGAGAGAAGAGGCTGATTACTGATAATCAGCCTATTACAAGCCAAATCAGGCATTTGGATTTCTGCAGGAATATGAGCTCATGCCAGTAAGGTTCTTAACCCAAAGGTAAGCCCTGCCATGGCGCAGGCTACCCCAAGACTGCTCTGCTACCTAAACCCTAGAAGAGGGATGGAATATCCCATTTATCCAGGAAAGATGCACCACTTCCCCTGTCAGAAGAATTGCTGCATCCAAAGGCAGTGTGGAAAGTTTGATGCGGGGTTTATTTATCGGGAAACAGAATCTGGCATCAGAAAAGTGGAATAGCAATGGAAACTTCTCGTGGGAAAAAATTTGGGTTTCTTCATGGCAAAGACGTGCTTGGTAGTTTTTGACAGTAAAAATTGCATTGGCAGCGTATCAAAATGTTTGCATGTGTGAAAACGCTCCTATCACAGAATTCTGTTCTCACTTGAACAATCTAAGGGAACCGTAAGAATTCAATGCTGAAAACAGGTACTGCTGTGAGGGTGTTGTTTGGGATGCAGGAGAAGATCCATGTACTGGCACTGGATTTTAGGTAACGCTCTGTGAAGACCACTCACCTGAAAAAAAAGGCTGTCAACAAATTTTAATTCCATTTCCAGAGGTCTCATTTCAGTTTTCTGATGCCATGACAGTAAAAAATCCTCATCAGTTGTCTACATTCCTGTCAGTTTTTTGTCATTTATTGTGAGCCTACAGTTTTTTTGGAAGGGTTAATTCCAGTCAGTCTACAACACATTGCTAGAGTGTATCAACACTTGTCTAAATATCAGATATTTTCATCTGAAATTTGAGGGTTTTATGGTTCGAAGTTTCTCAGACACACCACACAAAACATGGCTTTTCATTTTTTTCCTCGCTTCTGCTCCTATGCAGAAAACCCAGCACAAAAGCACGTGAAAAGTGCCCAGAGATTCAGTCAGGAGTTTGTGCAGTCAGGGACTTGTTATGTCACAGAGTCACAGCTTTAGTCACAGGACTAACACAGAAAACATTCATGATTTTCATGTAGCATTAACTTCTTATATTTTTGTTATAGAACTCCATTATTTCTCTCAAGAGGGGATAAAGGCTTTTGCACCTGGCAATCCAAGTGATCAGTGTGCCTTGATTACAGCTTGAGAGAGCAGGACTGCCTGAGTTTGGATTATCGCTCACTGCCCATGAACCCAAGGCTCAAACACCTACAAACCCCACCCAGTAACAGACAGCTGAGCTCAGAGAAGGACAGAAAAAAAGGATCAGGAGATAGGGAAAATAAAGATCGCTAAGAGATGACCTACAGACATTCAGTGAGATGCATGATGGCATTTAAATTTACATTTTTTACATTTTTACGTCAGAAAGGCACCACAGCCTCTACAGCTTTGGGTATGTTGTCTACAGAAGGGATTGTAAATATGGGAATTCAACAAACCAAGCAAATAAAGAACACCAGGGCACCATTTCAAGGCACAGATTCTGCTGTGAGTGCAGCATAACTTCTACACATGTAATAAAATCTTCTGAGAAGTGTTTTGGGGTTGTTTTGTGTGGTTCCTGATGAAGATACCTGTTGTGTCACTTAGTTAAACACATTTCTCAATAACAACGTGGCCAATCATAATATTTGCAGTGTATGTCAGCAGCACAGTTAATTACTGACTATCATGGGAACTTGCCTTAGGGTGATCTGGAAGGTTTGAACAACAGAATCAGCCTGTGTGTAACAAACTAAATTGATTAATGGTAATGCTTATGCTCCACACAGGAAGGGAACATTCCAAATCTCAGGCATCTCGTGTATTCTGTGGCATGAGGGACAGAAAGAGGACATGGCAGCTTTTCCTCCTGGCAGATGCCAAACTGCACTGTTTGCACACCTGTGTCACCACAGTCAATGTCATCATTACGTGGTGGCCAAGTGCCACACAGTTACCTACAGAGAACCCAAAAGGGAAATAGCATTTCTTGAGGAGAGCTACTCTTGTTTATCTCCGCCCTCCAGAGAACTTTGAAGAAAGGCAAGGTATGAAAAATGATTTAAATAAAGAAATGTGCTAATTCTAGCAGGTAAAAATTGGGTTTCTACAGCAGGCCTCCTGAGGAAATGCAGTCCCTGTACCCTATCCGCAAGAGGACAGCATTTCTTCAGCAGCCATCAAGTTTCTGCTGCCTTGAAGAATTAATTTGGCAGGGCCAAGACTCTGGGAGGAAATTGAGGCTGAGGACACAGTCAGGAATATGTCAAGGATTTTGGCCACCAGCGTGAGGGAATGCTTTTCTGTTCTAACTTTACTGTGTTGAGCATTGATCAGATCTCTAGAAAGGAGAGGAGGGTTTGTTACAGGCATTTCCTTGCAGTCCCAGACCACACCAACTGGGTTATGGACAGCCCAGACATGCAGTAATACAAAATAAAGGAGGAATTTAACTTGTGAATTCAGGTTTTTTAGGCGTACTGGCATTTTTCAACAGGAATAATCACTCATGCTTATCTGGCAGATATATTCAAGACAAAGTCATGGTCAAGTTCATGGTTTAAGTGGCATAACTGAAATAAAGATCTATGATGTTTAAAGGACATAAAAACTCACCTCAACCAAATTGTACCCCGATTTTGGCTTTGACAGGAATATTTGCTTCCTGTGGGAGATCATGTTCTAACATCAACCATGCACTGCACCCCTGACTGAACAATCTTGATAAACAAGGATGGCATGCATAGTTGGAATTTTATTATTGGATACTGAAGGATTAAATCAGAAAAGTGTTCTCAAGCAGATTGTTAATTTCAAAAGATTTCAGGTGGTTGTTTTAAGAGGATTTTCACATTTAACTGATTCAAACACATTAAAAACTGCATAAAACAGAGTGACAATGCTATAACAAAATTGGACTTATTTTTCTCAACCTTATTACATAGAAAGTTTCCTCACTCCCACTCAGCTCAGGACTCAATTCTGCCATTGTCTGTGAGTAGGAGCAGGAGTGGGTCTTAAATAGGTAACAGATTGGAAGGACAAGGGTAATTAGCGACATGAGCTCAGTATTTAAACATGAAGAGAAATGCTAAGATCCTTTTTACTTTGTCATGCTGTGCCAAGCAAACCACCTCACATTCAGGATGCTTAATTTAATTTGTGTTACACTGCTGATGATTATGAAATGCATTTTGAAGAGGTTTGTTTTATCTTCTCCAGAAAACACAGAGACTCATTTACTACAAGAAAATAGAGATATAAGTAGAGACACACTTTGTGAATGCTAGAGGAGAAAAACATATCTAAATAAAAGGAAAATATAGGATATATTTAAGCAGGTTTGAGAATTTAGGTGCAGTGTCATTTAGCAAAACAGGGCCATCATCCTTCTAGGTTGGAACAGATAGAATAAAAAATGCAAACAGCAATTTCTCTTCAATTCACATTTCATGTATTGCTTCTACACTCCTGCACATACAGCTCACACATACATCTTCCTATTAGTAATGGACTAAACAGGGCTTTACTTTCTTACAATTTCAAATAAGAGACTGAATTTGACTAGAATTCCTGGCAGGGTTTGCTTTATTAAAAAAAGCCAAGCTAGAAAAACTTTGCTGAATATTCAAGTAAGTACAAACACATCGAGCACTATTTATAGAATTCTTGGGATCAGTCCTAGCTCTTTCTCTCACCTGACCTTCAAACAGATTTGTGTGCCAAAGAAAAGGATCAGTATAAATTTATTGCTCAACAATATTAAATGGGTCTTTTTTTTTTCCATCACACGTGAATGTCCCCTTCTACAGCCCTGCAAAATGACATTTTGCCCTTCCAAAGCAGAGTGACTCAAAGTGCCCTTCTGGGCTTTGCTGACCTAAGGGATTTATCTTTCTAGCAAAAGTTCCTCACCAAAATACTTTGGAACCTTTATACACACAGCAGACAGGCTGAAAAGATGCTCTCTTTGGGAGACTCAGTGGATACTTAATTTTATGTTGCCATCCATAAACAGTCAATGTAGGAATCAACATTTATTTATCAACATAGTTTCAGATTTTCATCTTACACCGTATCACTGGAATTTCAAATTAATAGGAATAACACAGGCAGTAAATCCATCCTTTCATTCTATTTAAGCCAGTGAGCTGTCTTCTGGATCTAAATTCCATATTCATTTTACTTTCTTCTCATCTACTTTAAAGTTATTGGAAAGTTATTTGAAGTTAAGAGATGTAATGAAGGTACCATTCAGCAGATTATTTAAATTTTAACTGCCCAAAGGACACACTGGTAAAGTAACTGGAAGTCAACAAAACAATTCAAAACGAAGTGCTGAGATACCTATTTTATATTTTTTATATTTACCTTCATTTTTCTTGATGGTGAAATTTGGATTGTTGACCATTTCAGGAAGAAGGCTGTACAGGAAATAATGCCCATTTTTAGGATCATCCTTGTCAACAGCACTGACAATCTGAATTACCTGCAACAGAAATGAGCTCGTTAAGTTTTCACCCTCCTGATAAACAGACAGTGCTGAAAAAAAGATTGTATTTATTGGACACATTTCATTTCTCTCCATGCCAGATTAAAAAAAGGTAATTTTTAACTTTGCAAGGCTTTTATAGATCTTAGACTGAAAATCTTGGGAAAAGGAACTGCATCTGCCCCTTTTAAAATGGTTCCAGAGCGAGGAGGTAGCAAATAAGGAGAGGTAGGTAAGAGAGGCCAGCAGAAACTGCTGCTGATTTAGATGAGTAATACATTATTAGTCAACAATAAAAAGAAGGAAAATTGGGCTTCAGAAACACTCATATTGCCTATGGCAGTCTTTCATTTATATGACCACGCTTCTCACTGGACCTGGATATATAATATACCTTTAATCCTTTCTCCTTCCCCCAGCCCACATTTCCCTTCGCTGAATAATTATTATTTTTTTTTAATTAATTTGGATGTGAAATTTTAGATGAGAAAAAATCTAAATTGAAAAAGAGAAAAAAAAGAAAATATTGAGGTCTGTATTTTTTTTCCCTTAATCCTAATAAAACTTCAGTTATTCCTGTGCTAGGAACATACGATTGTTTGTTTTTTAATAACATCATTATTAAGTAATGATTCCTAGAATAATGCAGGATCATAAGGTGAGAAGAGTGTTTTGGATCATTTGGGTAGCTTTGAATAATCAAATAACTTTGTGTGAAGTACCTCATAAGATTTGCATGACCAGCTGCAGTGTCCGGAGTGGATTTAGCTCCATTTACAATTTTTATCTTCTACATTACTCAGGTACTGCAGCTGATCATCTTCAAATCATACAAAGCTGCACAGGACTGTGAAAGGAAGAAACACTATTTTAAAATAACCAGGAGGTTTGGTTTTTTTGGGGTTTTTTTGTTTGATTGTTTGGGTTTCTTTGTGATTTTTTTTTGTTTTGTTTTGTTGGGATTTTTAAAATATTCTGTGCGTTTGGTTTTGATTCCAAAGGTTTTCCAGAGAAACAGAAACAAAACCAGCCATGGATCTAGACCCCACCCTCACACCTGACTTTCAGGGCTAGTTAGCTCGTGTTAGATGAGGTTTATAAGAAATTTAATTAGAATTATTGACCCTTCCCACGTCCATTGAATCCAATAACGTTTGTCTTATGTATTTGTTTGCAATGCCTAAAGCAATGCACCAATAATTTCTTGGACAATTAAATTCAAATTAGGAATCACTACAAATTTTAGTTTTAAAGTGTAGAGTGAAAAATGGAAGCAGGGTTTGATGGTGTCCAAATTCATAGACTTTGGACAGCAATTTCCACGTTTCCCTAAGAAAATGCCAATAACTAACATTTTATTCTATTTTAACTACAAGGACTATCAATCTGTATGTGTTACATATATGACAATAGTCAAAATCATATTTTTGTTCTTCAAGAGTAAAAGAAAGAACGAAATCTTACTAGATAAGCACAGGGATCAACACCAAAACATAAGTATTGGAAATTACGTATGTAAAAAAATGTTTCAACAAGTACTGATATTTGTAGGACAAACCAATTTAGAAAGGAATTTTAGACAATTAATTCCTTGACTAATCCTATTCTGGATAGGTCAGATTTATCATTGCTATTATCAAAAATCTACTGAAAAGAATTAGATTGCTTAAATACCACATAAATAGATATTTTTTTAATAACTGCATCTACCAAGGTGGAAACCTTGACAGGATTTCAAACAAATGTATTAGAATAGACGGACAAAGAAAAAGGCCTAACTCAGCTTTTGCTTCAAGAAGTAGATCTCCAAATTAATAGCTAAATAATGGATCCTAAAGTGGGAAAAATATAAACAGTGGAAAAATATCTAAGCAGCTTCTGTCTGTCCCAGTGCAGAGATGAAGCCATTTGCAGGTGGGAAATATTTTCATCTTTCTCTCTGCAGAGGTGTAAGGCACTAAAGCACCCACGTGCCATGTGCCCAGGGCTGGAGCAGGTACCAGTAATTCATCATCACAGGGAAGTGCAATTTGGGCTGGGATCCTGAACAAGACAGATATATTTAGACAGATATACTTTATGGCTGTTCAATTTTTCAAACTCTGATAGAACGGGAGAGCAATAGGGACAAAGGATAATGGCCCAGTAAAGTCTGGAAGGGCAAGTGCACATAACAGGTGCAGTTTATCAGGTTCTTATAATATTTTATCTGTGCTGCTACATAACTGTTAAATCTTTGCAGTGTTATGTAAGGGAGCTGACTGCAGAAGTTCGCTTCGCTGTCTCTACGTTTTCAATTAATACACCTGGAAGTCAGTAGACAAGAGTAGCAGTAATAGGGATCTTCATCTCACAGAAATTCTATGAAATAAATTTAGAACATCATCCAGATTGGAAATTTTCAAGAAATAAAAACCAGCCCTGAGTACTTCCTTTGGACACTCTCCAGCAGCTTTGGATCTTTCTTATACCCTTACTCTCCTATAGAATTCTTCTTCAGTTCTTTCCATCCACTCCCTGTTTACTCCATCACTGTTTACAAAATCCTTTTTTCTCTGAAATTGCACCAAAA
Organism: Gymnorhina tibicen; assembly: GCA_013399875.1. NCBI lineage: Eukaryota > Metazoa > Chordata > Aves > Passeriformes > Artamidae > Gymnorhina > Gymnorhina tibicen. The sequence goes on along the minus strand of VXAZ01004428.1, from coordinate 817,680 downwards.
ATTATATGCAGAAGACAGGCTTAGTGCAATACTACATTTGTTGTGTTACATGCAGACATCACAGAATTGTTAGAGTTCCCATAGCAACCTTATTTCTTTGTGCGTTTGCATTAAAATAAGCTCTTAAAATTAAAAAAAACCACAACAAAAATGTAATATATATGCAGTAATATAAAACTGTGGTATCTTTTACTCCATAGGGGTGAGAAAAGTCCAGTAATTCTCATTTCCAAGTTTTTATTAGTGTGCTCATAGGCATATTTTACTGCTCCGTGTTTTGTGGTCACGCAACGGAACACTACTGAAGTAATTCTCCAGCTCGTAATTTGTGGTTCACAACATGGTTGAGAATCACAAAATCACAGAGTTACAGAATAATTAAGGTTGGAAAAGCCCTCCAAGGCCATTGAGTCCAAGCTGTGCCCCATCCCCACCTTGTCCCCAGCCCAGAGCTCTCAGTGCCACCTCCAGCCCTTCCTGGGACACCTCCAGGGATGGGCACTCCAAACCTCCCTGGGCAGCCCCTGCCAAGCCCTGAGCACCCTTTCCATGGGGAAATTCCTGCTGGTGTCCACCCTGAGCCTCCCCTGGCCCAGCCTGAGGCCGTTCCCTCTCCTCCTGTCCCTGTTCCCTGGGAGCAGAGCCCGACCCCCCCGGCTGCCCCCTCCTGTCAGGGACTTGTGCAGAGCCACAAGGGCCCCCCTGAGCCTCCTTTTCTCCAGCCTGAGCCCCTTCCCCAGCTCCCTCAGCCGCTCCTGGGGCTCCAGCCCCTTCCCAGCTCCATTCCCTGCCCTGGACACGCTCCAGCCCCTCCAGGGCTCTCTGGCCGTGAGGACCCAGGACTGGACACTGCCCTCAAGGTCCCTCAGCAGGGCCAGCACAGGGGACGGGCCCTGCCCTGGTCCTGCTGCCACCCCAGGGCTGGCACAGCCCAGGTGCCATCGGCCTCTTGCCCACTATAGATGTCTTTTCTTTCCTGGTAACAACACCCAAAGGTGTTCCATTATAGAGAAATTGGTCAATACTTGTCATAAAGAAAACAAGAACTGCTTTTTTTCACCACGTATCCAGTGAAAGTTAATAACCCTTTGGCTGTTCAGTTTTGAAATTTCTGGAATTCTTACATGCAAAATTCCAACTTTGATGTTGTATTAATACTTCATGCATGCATTTGATTCTGTACATACATTTAGCAGAAACTTAGCAAATCAGCATATTTTGTTTAGCAGACAGCTCTGGATTGTAATGAATAGTTAAATGGTCCCCCAGGACAACTTGGCTTTCTAATTTGTAGGTTTGTATTGCAGTTCTACAAAGCCACATGTGCCTGAAATAATATATACAAGGATAAATAGAAAAACAAAGTAATTATCAATGTATCATAATTATCTACGTGCAATTTTAGTGCGTGGTACTGCCTAAAAGACTTTTCCTGTGATGCAACTTGTTAGCCTTACTTAGAATGGTTCCTTATCACTAGTGAACACTTTCCTAATTTTAATAAAACTGATCTTCCAACTCTGGAAAAGCTTTTGCAGTCCCCTTGTTGTTCATGGTTATTTCTGCATTATTTTGCAGGCTCACAATACCTTAAGAGGAGACTCACCACAGAGCAATTTTAACTTTGCCTTTTCAGCTGGAGCCATCCCTTTACTGCCAGAACCTGCATTTGACTCTTCAGGCAGACAAAGATCTACCTGAAGATTTCTCCCATTAGGAAGAAAAACAGTTCTAGTAGGAGAAGTGAATAAAACAGAGACAAATTGTGGGAGACTGGAGGAACACTGCACTCAGTTTTACATTGCTCCAGTTTAAGGCTGGTTTCAGCTCTCACAAATCCCTGTCTGCACTACTCAAGTGGAAATTTTGTAGCTTTGTTTCCAGCAAACAGCACTTCCCTGGAAAAGTCTGAGTGTGGACTGGGGAATAGTGAGTGAGGCACTTTTGTCACTCAGCGTTGCAGAGGTTCTGTTCTAGGAGTACAGGAAAATAATTTTACTGTGCTGGAGAACAACCAACAGCACAGCTATAAGCAGCAAACCATGAATGTTCTGGCTTTAGTAATTGGAATTATGCAAAAAAAAAAAAAAAAAGGGATAATAAGCAAAGGCAAGAGCTGGTTTTTGGCTAACTTAGAGGTACTGCAACAGTACATCCAAATTTTTTGGTTTTGTTTTATTTTTTTTCTGCTAGAACTGACAAAAAACATTTCTGGCAACTTTCTGGTGTGTGTAAAAACATGCAAGGAACACACAAGTACATGCATAGGCAAATATATTTCCTTCTCCTTCCCTTTCCTCTCCTATCAGCTGTGGTACCTCTACTCTTAGATGTAGGTGAAGGCAAGGAAAATGCATCTGGCAGTGTTGCACATCAACAGTTTTTAATCCTCACCAGCAGCTCTACTTGCTACTGCACTTGTATCAGAACCCAAAATAGAACACTTAGAAAGTGAACTGCAATAGATGGTGCAATGTATTTAGTGGCTGCACATAAGGTTTTACAAACAGCTCAAATGTAATCTCCCTTATGGTAAATCAACATTTGATTTAAACTTAGATTTAAATTGAACTGCAAATGTCAATAGACTGGAATACCTTAAGACAACTGCACCTTTCCTGCACGTGTAACATTTGAGTTTAAGCTTTGGACAACCATCCAAATGGGGTTTTGGCTACTATATAAGGAATAAGATCTTTCTCACATCAGCTGTTTCGTAGCTGAGATATATGTAGTTTCTTGAATTCTACATCCTGACTGATTAATATGAGTTCTTCTAAAACTTGAATATAGAAATAAGCATAAGAAAATACAATAAGGCAGTGGAGTTACTAAAATCTTTACAGGAGCTGATACTATTTGAATGACAACTTCAATTCAGAACCTAACCTTGGTGATTATTCTGGACTGGTTACTGTTCCAGTAGTGTTATTTGTTTAAACACAGAATAAATTGCAGGATCAGTGCCACCTCATCCATGCTGGCAGCCAAATATTTAATAACCATCCGTAAAGTTCACACGAGGATTCATGCTCAAGAGTGACATCTGCCATCAGATCAAGAGTGTAAGAGGTAATGGTGAGATAAAGAATATCATGCTTTAATGAAAGTTTTCTCTAAGTGCTTAAACAAAAGCCTCTTTTGCCTGCTGACTCTTAATCATCTCATTTATTGTTTTATTCCAAAATTGAAATGTGAACATTTTTCACCATCTCTTAAACCACCTGAAATTCGATAGGAATACCTAGGTAGAACTTTCTGATTTTAGGGAAGCTCACTGAGTCCTGGATAAAGGCATAGTCATTAGGATTTAATCTATCCTGGAAAATGTAACTACTCAGCATCTGAAATCCACCCTGAGCTAAACAGAAATCCACTCTGAGCTAGAAGAACTGAAATGCCAACAGTAACATAACTGGCTGCCCATAAGGGTACATCTCCTGTTCAGTGGATAAAGAGAATTCTCATTCCTTAAATGACACATTTTTGACACCGTTTTACTAAACAAAAGGGGTGCTAGAAATCAAATCATCCTCTGTAACAATACAATCCTGGCAGAGGTGGCTTGTCATACACTGCTATATAGGTTGTCATTTAATACTACTAAAGAGAAAATAACTTCTAACTCTATTGTCAGGTAACTTTCTTTGGAGAACAGTGAATTTAATGTCTAACACCCACACGAGACACAGGAATAGTTGGATTAACAAGCCGTGTCATGCTGTCAGCTGCTGTTTATTCAAATAAAATGTCACAATCTAGAAATAAATTGCAAAGTTTAAAAACATTGAATTGTTGTAACACCCAGTGTTTCTCTTGCTGGACAAAAGTTACATCTCATTTACACTGCATTACTTTCTAAACGTCTGTGCATATTCTTGAATCTTCACCTCGTCATTTAGGTGGCATATGAGATATTCTTCCCTATTTCTGTACATTTGTCCTTCAAAGTGAATACATTTAAGCAAATCTGCTTCATTTTCTTTGAAAAAGACTGAATAGTTTAAAAACCAGTTTAAATCCTGCTTCTGACATGTTGCTGTTTACCTCACCTTGGGTAGTGTTGTGTGAGTTCCTTCACCAAGCTTTTTTTCATTAAATCAAGTCAGAAATAACCTTTTTTTTTTTTAAATATAATGAAAACTTGAACTTCTCTTGTCCAACACTCTCTTTAGATGCTCTAAACACACAATTACAATTTACTTCACTTTCCATCAAGTTCTGATTTGCTGCCTTATTTTTTTCCCAACTGTCATAGAAAAGTAAGAACTGAATAGAGATTATAACTGAGATAAGGTCAAGGGGAAATGGGTTTAGTGTTTTAACTGTTTCTTCTAAATTATACGTGGGAGCAGCTGCGATGGAGGGCAATAACTGAACTGGAATTCAGGTTGGATTATACTCTCAACTGTTAACACACGGGAACCTATGAATTGCTGAGCTCCACCACACAGAGTGTGACATTGGGAGCTTAAACACACTCAGGATTTTTTCAGGATATTGTCCCAAAGTACTCACCTTTAATTTAAATCTATACTTTAAGGGAAAAAAGTTTGTTTGTATATAGAGAGACATCCCACCGAAAATGATTGTGGGTTTATCTTAAGTTGATGCTAAGAGCTGCTAGCATGAACACATGGGCACACATTTTGGGAATAAGGATGCCATAAGGTGACAGGGAGAAACTCCAGCCCAGTCTCCCACACCACATAAAACTTGGGATACTCACTTGTCCAGGCTTCCCATTCTCACACAGAAAGGCCTCATGCTCTGATGCAAACTCAGGGGCGTTGTCGTTCACATCGAGAACTTTGATAGCAACCGGCACCCGGGACACCTGGCTGTGGTTCCCTAAGGAAAGAATCAAAGTACCAAAGGTAAGCATATTTAATTGGGAATTAAATCCAGCAGTGCTTGCACAGTCACTGTGCTCTTCCTCTCTCCTGCCCTTGCTTAATTGGGCTGCCTCATCTGTAATGGATCGTGGAGTTGGAGCATGAGATAAAGAAGGATGGCCAGGGCTTTGTGGTTGAAAAGAATAAATAGATCCCTGTTGCAAACAGCATTTGTTGGAGATTAGCTCAATGAAGACCTTTCTTGGTCTAAATTGGTAAGATTTTTCTTTGATGAAGTTTGTATTGTTTTATTGATAAAGTCCATTATACATGGAGAAGGGAAGGCTGCAAACAACAGAGATTTATTTCTTTGTTTATCTTTGGCAGAGAACTGCACATTTTACTCCATTAATTGTTCTGACTGCACATCTATTATTTCTTCATTGCAAACAGGGTTAAAATGCTGACCCACATTGGGAAAAAGATGGATGGGAGACTGACAGGGGCAAAACTAGACAGTAATTTGGACTATTAAAGCACTTTGATCATCTACCACTGACCGAAACCACGACCTGTGAACTTCTTTGTTCACTGAAGTAACGACTCATTATTTATAATATAGAGCTATTTTGCATAAAATTGCTTATCACTGTGAAAAGTAGAATGAGCTGTAAGGCAAGAAAAGCTAAACCAACAGTTTGCATCTACTTTGAATAGCTTTCAGAGGCAGCTGCCTGTGTCTTTCTCTCAATTCAGCACAGTTAATTTGCTTAGAGACTACTTATAAATATTTTAGATTATTTTTCCCCAAAGAGCAAACCTGTGAATTCAGTTTAAACTGAGGTTGCCAGCTGATTTGAAGAGTTTGATAAACTGTTCCATAGCACATGCACACCTCCACAGGTAACTCAATCCTAGTTTCAAAGTCCCTCTCAGTGAATATAATTTTCCAGTCATGGAATTCAACCCTGTTTGTATCATCAGCAATGACAACACCCAATATTCAGTGCACTTCTCAGAAAATCAGGCCCCACCAGTGCACAGGGAGCAACTGGTGGCAGCCCTACAAGTGACAGAGATGAACAAAGGCAGAATCACCATACACACTGTGGCTTTTGTGATTCCCATCAAGGTTAATTGTGCTGTGACGGAATCAAACCCTCTGTCTCCCAGCCCTGTTTTCTCCTTGTTTGCTAAAGACATCCATAATTTGGGACGCTCCACCCATAAATCTAAATGTGCAAATCTCAATTGCTCTACTGACATTGAAATGACATAAAAACAACAATTTTAAAAACACAAACTCAAATATACCAGTGCTATGAAAGGCTTTATATTTCTGGGATTGTCTAAAATATTAAAATTCCTCCTGTATAGGATATGGAAGATGGCCACACATCAGAATTTAAATGTTTTCCATCTTAAGGAGCCAAAAGTTTTAATATGGAAAGAAGCATATTACAGAAGAAAAAGAAACACCCTCCGAAACATTGCACGAGCAATATTTATGTCCATGTTGCATCCTCTGATCTTACTAACAGGTGGGGTGAACAAATATGTCATGACATCATAATGTATTTGAAACCAAATAAAACCTAATATGTAAATAATGAATTCCAAACATTTTAAACACTTTTTAAAAATCTTCATTTGATAAAAATACAGACAGTGAATCTCCAGCTTATCAGAATTCTCAGCACTAGTGTCATATTTAAACACTAAAGATTTACTTTTATCTAAATTAATGAAATGATGGCAGTTCAAATTTTAAAGACATTACAGAGAAATGTAATTAATTAGATAAGCTTCTAAAGAAATTATTCATGTCCCTTGTGACTGCCCCCAAAATGTTTGTCTTTCATCAGAAATACAAACATTATATTTAAAGATATTATAATTAGAAACTTGATGAGAATTCATTTAAAAAATTAATTTGCTAAACACAAGAGAGACCCAGCTGGTTTGGAAATCTCCAGACAAGGGGATATCCACTGCCTTTTAGGGTTCCTGTGACCGTGGTGAAATTTGTTGTTGAGAAAGTGAGAGAGAGATGGAGAGGGAAATGTATCTACAGCTTGTACTGCCCACCACCCCGAACACACTGCATCATTTTGTCATCCCAAACTTCCCAGTGAAACTCCCCTTCGTGCTAAGTGTTTTCCTTCACCCTGAGCACACCTATTCAAACACATTAATGAGTCCTCACTAAGCAAACCCAGGTTGAAAACGCTGTCAGGATGAAATCGTTCCATCTGTTCATTTCCATACGTTTCATGTCTGCAGGTTCTCAGTGGTAAAACATGTACAGAGGATGTCCAAGTTTAACTCCAGCTCTGCTGGCAATGCCCCAAATCCTTGAACTGGAAGTAGGAAGGGATTGAAGTGGATCCGGCTGATCACCAAGATCGTGGCTGCATGGTCACTGCCCTTCAGGCCGTTGGGTGTCTCACTGATTAGTATTCAACACTCAGAACTTTTCCTCATTTGTATGAATGGACAGTCAGCTCCTTCTAAACTAGGCACAAAACTGAGTTTAATTATCGAGTGGGTTTTTGTTTGGTTTGGTTTTTTTCCCAATAAACCTCTCAGTCAATAGATTTAAGGGAGACTGGGTCGTCTTGCATGTACCACATAGACAGCAAGACTGATTGCTTAACTTCCAATCAGTTATTTTATGCAAAATCATAAAAAAAAAGTAAAGTTAGAGACCCTCTATGGAACTAATCAGAGTTTTAAAAGCTTTATCACCTGTATTTATTGTGATGCACACCTTAAAAAGACCTACCTTGAGTCTTGCAATACAAAGGTATCATTAGGGCTGTCACTTGAGAAGAATCAGCTTTGTTTTAAAATTTAACACTCTGAGGTGCAAGGTTGAAAACTATTGAGAAAATTTCCACTAGTCTAGTTGAATAAAAATCCTTATAAGCTGGGGCTGCACAGAAGGACTCAGTTGATCATGAGATGAGCACAGAACATTTCTGAAGCCCGGCAGTGAGATCCACATGAGCACAGAACACACAGACACACAGAAAGGAACATTTAGACAGAGCCAAGGAAAGGATGACTCAAGGCAAAACCATAGTTTGGGTTGATAAATAGACTTCTAAAAATAATGGAAAATCCACCTGAGTTAAGAAATGCATATTGGAAGGTTTATAAGGCTTCTGCCTTATGAAAAAGCTCTTCTGCTTTTCTCCCCAGTTCTCAAGATTCTACTGGAACATTAAATGCTGGAAATACCCAACTTGCTGGTACTCCTCTGAGTAACCCATTGAAAGCTACTCAGGATTGCAAAAGGCTGCAGAGTTTGATACCAAAATGACGAGGCAGATCAGATAACCAAAGTCAAATTAAAACAAACAAACAAAAACCAACCAACCAACCAAACGTTGCCAAGCAACTTAATGTCTCCAAACCTGAACTTTTGGAGGCTACAACCCCATGTTTTACCACTTGTTATTGGGATCAACACTTTTCTTCCCTCATGGAAAAAACACTACATAACTGAGATGTGCCTGTGTTGTAGGAAATTTGTATTACAAAGCGCTGAGTGTTGTCAACATTGTTACTGCACACAGCAAATCCTACTGGGAGTAACTAGAGCTTATAGATACAATTTTTGGTCTTGTGCCACAACCAACAAAATATAATGCAGCTTTTCAACTCCCATAAACACTTAAAGACTTCATAAACATACTTAAAACACTTCCCCTTGTCTTCCCTTGACTGATGCAATGGTCTTTCAAATAAAGAGAATTATTGTGGCCCAAAATGAAGTTTATAATTGATTTAACCCAAAGAAATCCAGTTTGGTCCAGTTTTCCTTTATGTAATTAACTAATCCAAAATCACTTCAATGTTCTTTTTGAAATATCATTAGCTGTCTTGCATTTTACCTAAAATTAAGTGCCTGAATACAAAGTAGATTCCTAGAAAATAACCCATCTTTTATTATTACTACTGTTATTATTATTATTATCATCAACACATGGTTTGGAAATGGCTATTTCATGCTTCTCTGATTCAGTGAAATTTCTATGATAATAATACTTTAAATTAGAAGTAGAGGAAGTCCTAGTTCTAACAAAGAAATCAAAACAAAATCTGAATCATTGACTTAATAAAAACTACAGCACTTGGTTTACATCCCTTATATTTCAAACTTATTAAGTTGTATTTTAACAGACCCAGTTCCCATGACTTTATCAAAGTTTTATCTGATGACTTTATTAAGATAATCCACATGCAGGACAAGTTTATTTCTCCTGTTAGAGTTTATGTTGTCGTTTTCTTCAGGCCATCCTTTACCACCAGAATGCCACAGCTTATAACAATCTTTCTGTCATATAAAACTGACAAATCTGACTTAAAGAATCCTTAGATACACAGATGCTATTGTGAAACCGAGGTTTTATTTATGTTGAAGCTTAACTGTAGAAATCACATCATGCAGCAAATACTGGGCTCGTTTGTCTGCAGCGCTGGGTAATGATCTGATTCAAGAGAGGCTGAGTGCCTGAAACTCACTCCAAAATTGTCAGGAAGACAGCAGTAATTGCCAGCATTTCTGTTAAAAATACCAGAACACAAGCTATAGCTGAGCTAGGACAAAACTCAAACAACCAAACTAAAAACCCAGACAGAATTGCTCACCAGGAAGATTTAGATTCCCCATTCAAATGATTGTGTTTTTAAAGGATGAGAAGTTGTGGATTATCAAAACAGCAATAGAAACGATATCAGTACACAGCAGGAAGGTTCCTGTACAAGCTGCTAAGACAAGAAACAAACACTACCTCCTAATTATTATTCCATTTGTATTTCTTTCAGCACATGGAACACTCCGGAGGAGCACAGATTGTGGCGAGTCTCTGTGTGTACATGTGTGTGGGAGGGGCGCGGAAAGGAAAAGATGTGGAACATATTTCTCAGGTTTGTTCCTTAAGTCATTCTTTGGGAGGAAAATAATAACAGAGTTGAGGAGTTTCATCTCCTTTCAGTAGCTCACTGGGTTTATTTTGTTGTGGGCTCCAGAAGGATGAATGAGGCAAGAGCCAAGCTTTGTCACACTCTATTTCTATTTCCTCACCGAGAGACTGCCACAAGTTTAACCAAGAAGTGGCTTAATATCATCCACCTCTTCAAAGCTGAATTTGGAGTTAAGAGGTTCCCAAAGCTCAGCAACTCCATCTGTACAGAGGTGACTCAGGAAGGCCACACTCACCTACCTTTAATCAATATATGAGATGTATCACTTGGGACTAAGGGACTGACTTTACTTTCAGGTTGCTGACAACACCAAAACAGAAAACAAAAGAATAAAATTTCTTTGATACCTGTACATACCATGCCAGAAAATGTCAATTAAATACACCATATTCTTCAGGTCCTGTTTTCACCCACTTTCTTTTTCTGTGGGATTTTCTTTTTATTTGCACATAAGTGCACATAAGACACTAAAATTATTTCATATAACCCAGAACCAATCAGATTTTGAGTCGGTTACCTAAAATTTGCAGAAAACGGAGACATGGCAGAAAGACCAAATGAATCTTGTTTTTATCAGTGATATTCCACCTAGCCTCGCACTCAGTTTTTTGCTTGCCACTGTAAGGAGCAACACTGCATTATTTCTCACATTTGAAATCATTTAAGGTTTCAAATATAAATATACTTTAAGTTAAACCAGGGATTTCAACTGGGTACTTTGTTAACTTCAAAGGCTTGACACTGATTTATAAAACTTGATAATAAAACCAAATTTAAAAGAGACAGTCTATTCCTTTCATGCAGGTACAATGCATACTGATAGAATCAGTTAGCCCTCATTTTGCTTATCTGAGGTCAGGCTGTAATTTGACATTCAAATGCAACCTCTCTGCTGTTTTTCATGCCATGAAGCTGTGCAGTTATTCACCAGCCTCACAAATAGTTACTCTGTAATTACTTCTGATACTCTGTGAATTGTAAGATCCATTTGCAAAACCGGGAAAGGTTTGTAATTTTCTGCAGAAGTATCTTATTTTGCTTGGTGTATTTGCATGATATTGTCTTGTCTGAGTGCACAGACAGATCAAAAGGGCTTGGAAAGGAGAGACTACATCAGAAAAGCAAAACATCCCCTCAAATGTAGTTCACAAGTGTGAAAAGGGCCTCTTCTACCACAACCCTGGTTATAAAGGAAAATCAGAAGACCCCGTTCTATATGGATTTAGTTATTTAGTTATCTTTAGATAAGAGAGGAGAAGTTATCCTCTGCTGCAATGTGAATGAGAACGTGGGCCACGGTGAGCAAGCTCTAAGTTTGTCCTGGAGGGAGTAGGGGATGCTGAAAGTAATTCATATCAGCCTTGGGCCTGGAGGGAAATGGGAAGCAAAGACAGCCCCCACCCCTCGTGCCACCCTTCCAAAAACCCAACAACCGAGAAACTCAAGGCTTTCTGGTTATTCCAAATCACTCTGAATGGTGGTTTGCTTTAATCACAATGCGTATCTTTTGAAAACTCCACCTTGGTGTCACCACTTCCTATTGACCGGCATGGGTTCCAAAAAGCAAATTCTAGAAGAGACAGGAGATGCTCCACGTACTGGATAACATGAGTGCTCATTACATGGAACACACATATTGCACACAAGAGTGATTTGGAGTCTGTGGATGTGTTTACCTGGACTTCACAGCAAAGCCTGTAGCAGTCTCCCATGGCATTGTCCTGGAGAAGCTGCAGCCCACGGCCTGGACAGGTGCATCCTCTCTGGATTGCAAACTGGATGACGGCCCAAGCCAGAAATGGGGCCACATCCAGCTGGGGCCGGGCACTAGGGGTGTCCCTGAGGCTCAGTGATGGCCCAGTGCTGCTCAATATCTTCATGGATGATCTGGATGAGGGGACTGAGGGCACCCTCACTCAGTTTGCAGGTAACACTGAGTTGGGTGGGAGTGTGGATCTGCTGGAGGGCAGGAAGGCTCTGCAGAGGGATCTGGACAGGCTGGATCCATGGGCCGAGGCNGCTGGGAAGGGGCTGGAGCCCCAGGAGCAGCTGAGGGAGCTGGGAAAGGGGCTCAGGCTGGAGAAAAGGAGGCTCAGGGGGGCCCTTGTGGCTCTGCACAAGTCCCTGACAGGAGGGGGCAGCCGGGGGGGTCGGGCTCTGCTCCCAGGGAACAGGGACAGGAGGAGAGGGAACGGCCTCAGGCTGGGCCAGGGGAGGCTCAGGTTGGACAGCAGCAGGAATTTCCCCATGGAAAGGGTGCTCAGGGCTTGGCAGGGGCTGCCCAGGGAGGTTTGGAGTGCCCATCCCTGGAGGTGTCCCAGGAAGGGCTGGAGGTGGCACTCAGAGCTCTGGGCTGGGGACAAGGTGGGGATGGGGGACAGCTTGGACTCAATGGCCTTGGAGGGCTTTTCCAACCTCAGTGATCCTGGGATTCTGGGAATGCATGCATTAGTAGAGAAAAAAGGGGATATGAAAGCAGAGGGAACAAATGGTTGGGATGAGGCTTGAAAAGGGTTGGAATGGGCATCCTAATCAGATCCTGTAGCATCTTTGCATTATTTGAGTAAGAACTATGGGTCCTTGTCTTTTGACAGAAGCTCTGGATGCAAACAGTGTGTCCTTAGAGGCTGCTCTGCATATCTGATTTTGACCCCTGTGAGCTTTATATTCACAGTAACACATAATCAAGATATATGTGACACATCAATATGAGTAAACAAATACATAATTCAAAATAAAATATTAGCAGAGCTGCTTGAGTGGGTTATATTGGAAGCTGCTAAAGTCATGTCAGGTTTATGACAATGAAGCAATTCCGGTTTATTCACCGGTCCTAAGTAAATCCTTAAGGGAAAATGACAAAAAAACCCAGTACTGCCAACATCCTTCCACCCACACATCTATCCAGAGACCAAACTGAAACAACTTCTGGCAGGAAACAACCTGTATTTGTGATAAAGCACTGTGTAATTGAGCCTTATTTGTCTCTAACGAGGACACCAGTCAGGAGGAAGTTTGCAGTTAAGTCACAGTCAGTAAATTAACTGTGTTATGCATTGAAGTGGAGAATCATTATGACTGCAAAAATTAAAAATACAGCTAAAGTTTTAGCACTTACTAACTACAAGAAATGGCAGTCTAGAAATGTTTGAAGTTTTACAGTTGAGTTTTTTTGCAAAAAGTCAATGCACAGCAAACAAACAAACAAACAAACACATAAAACAAATGAGCAAATGATACCTCGCTTCAAGACTAAGCAATAGAAAAACAACATTTGTGATCTCTGGAAGCATCTGCAAGTAGGAAGCATTGCTCTACAGACCCAGCATTTCAGCAAAAGTCAGAGCCTACTAAAAGATTTTGAACAAAGGTTTTCCATTTCCTTGTGGCAAGCACCAGCAGGAAGGAAAAAAGTTAAGAAAACAAAGAACCTCAGCATCATCTTTGTGATACTTTCATCATACACTCTAGAGTAATAACAGTGTGATGAAATGCCACTGGGTCTGTACTTTTGTGGATCACAGCACCACAAGCCTGATTAATATTCCAGATTTTCTGAGGCAGTATAATGCCTTAAATCGTTGTGAGGAAGTAACAGGTTTTAATTTCTAAATATAACAATGAGAAGAAAAAAATCCAGAAATAATATAGTGTCCTTGAATGGCAGAAAAGAGTTTGACTTAAAAATAAGGCAGTGAACAGGCAGGAAAAGAAATTGATTGAAGAAAAACTTTTAAGACACAACAAATGTACCAGGACATGATTTGCTGCTGTGTTTTTCAATTCCATCTTAACCAAGGGAGTTGTGCTGCCATAAAACAGTCAGGAGTCTGGCCCACACTTTAGAGCAATTATATTATTAATATGTTAATACCTCATGCATATTAAAATCTTATAAAAATATTGACTTAGATATGCATGGTCTTATTGTCAATTATAATTAGCTATGAAATTTTCTAATGACTAGCAGCAATAATAATAACAATAAGCAGACTGATTGAGGACAAGTCTGGAATATTTGGGGGTTTTTATTTGAAATGATTTCATAACTGAAGTAAAATAATTTATAGATCAAATGAAATCCCTCCCTTACTCATAGACAAAACATCAAAATGCTTTAATAAAAATTGTTATTAAAGCAGAATTTATTATAGAAGCATTTAAATGTCATTACTTTTAGAGCTCATATTCCTTTCTGAGACTGATTTTCTTAACAGTGCAATTTAATTACTCTTATGTTTCCTTCAGAGATAAAATATTGCTCTATATCCTGGATATGCATCAGGTTCTAGGCATCAAACCTTCTTATTTGCCTGTCTTCAGAAATAAGCAACAAAGACCTCCCTAGCACATCAGAATGCACCTTTAAAAATATCATCTCCTCTGTTTTTCAGCCAGAAAATAGTTCCATTCTTTGCTGCCCTGCACCTTTGCCAGAAGCTCAGAGCATGCTGCTGAGAGTCTTTCTAGACAGAAGTGTGCTTGAAGAAGATTGTCTAAAATTATACTGAGTTACAAACCTCTACTCTGACCTGCTCTCTTGCAGAAAAACCAGTGGAGATTTCAGATACTCCCATTCTGCTCAGGACTGATGAACTCAGCTTCTCAAATGAGGTGAATTCCACACAGTATTTCTAAGATTAATCTTCTTTTCTTTAGAACTGCTAATTCAGATGTTCAAAAGTGCAGGTGGCAAGGTGGTAGCTGGTCAGGGTAAAGATGCACTTTGCTAATATATCTATGTATCTATATATAATCTGTGTAACTATATATCTATATGGTCATCTTAACCAGCCTCCAGATTTCCTCAAAGTAACTAAAAAATATTCTGTGCATTAATTAGTCGTGTACACTTCTGCTTGTACTCCTTACTTGAATCCTTCCCTGTTTTGTGCCCCAGGAAACCTTATTTCCTTCTAAAACACCACCTAATGCCCCAACCTTTTGTGTTTTAAGCTGTGAACAGTGTTCCAGCTGCAGTACGTCTTTGTGAAATGAACATTTGCCGCTCTAGAACTCGGACGTCTAGCCTGGATTTACAATGCCCAGAAAACAGAAATATAATTTAGACTGTTCCTGCAAATCTCTCTCCCTTTCCTTGCCACAATGATGTTTACTACCTTCTTGGACCTCTTATTTGGTTCTTTTTACTGAGTTACTCAGATGCTTTATTCACAGCTGCCTTCCGTGCCTCCCTCTGGAATCAGAGGTCTCCAGCTTCTACTCAGCATCCCACACCTGAATTTCAGGGTTTGCTCCTGAACTACTGAGGCCACTTCATACAGAGATTGTTCCATAAGTACACTCCTCTCCCACTTGTATTTACTCATAACATGGCCACTCCCACGCTATTATCCATGTGGATCACCTCTTCTGCTCTTCTCGAGCTGTGTGAAACATTAATGGGATATTTTGTGCTATGTTTGAATACAGCTGAGAACTGTCACAGCTGAGAACTGCAAACTGGCTCGACAAGATGCACCAGCCCTCCACTGCCCAATGGCAGCAACCCATCAGGATCTGAGGAGCTCTGTGTAGCCCTGTAGTTATGTGCAAATGGATAAAATCTACCTCAGTAAATTCTGTGTTTCAGTGTAAAAATGATGGATTATATAGCTTGAGTTCCACTAAACCAGAGCAAAAAGGGTCAAGCAGAAAAGGTTAATATTCCTGAGCTTCTCTTGTTTAAACCTCCATAAAGGCTTATTTCCTTCTCTTTCTCAAACTTACTGAAATTTACTCAGCCCTAAGTTAGAGATAATTATATGATGTACCAAAGTAACTCCCTAAAATGTTAAAATTATTGCTAATAATGCCTATAGTTATTTTTACCATAAAAGGCTAAATAAAATTAAATAAATGAAAGCATAATGAAAGCCAAGGTATTCATGGCATTAAAAAGCACGTTGTAGCTGAAGGCTTGTTCTGAAGAAATATGTCTCTCTTCCTTTTTAATTAGTGTCCTTGTAATTTTTAAAGGAATACACAATATAGGTAACTTTAGCCATGCACATTCTGGGTGATGATTCAATTACTGTATTTATATTCTCGGTAAACCATATAGAGCCTTTCTGGCTTTATGCCCTTTCCCATTAGGTGACAAAAATTGCCTCATACTTCTTCATTTCCAAAGAATGCCGCTGGTGTGGGTAATTACCTGTGTCAGACAGAGTCCACAGCTTTGTCCTTGAGACTCCTCTGCTCTGGGCCTGGAAAATATTTATTGTGGCCAAATCACCATTTACATTTCAAGATCTTGTCTAGATTTCCACCTCTTGCTTTGAATAACTATTCATGAGAGTTTCTACTGCTTGTGGCAGTTCCGGTGCTTTGCCCAATCCTTGGGCAGGGGGCTGCGGCTGCCACGGGAGCGCTGCTTGCTTGGCACGTGGGGCTGAGTGCCAAGAACCCTTTGATCAAGCAGTCAATCACAAGGAAAATAATATCTCTGTGACTGCAGTGCCTGCAGAATAAGGACAACAGAAATTCCATTAAAACCCTCAATTTAGAGATTTAAAACTTGGCTAAAAGCACAGCTCCAGGCTACGAGAAATATCCTCTCCCAGGCACTGGCTTTGGAATTCCCCAGTGGACTGCTCTGTTGTAGGTCTGTGAGTGCGACGTGCAGGGTGTGAGGATCCCAGGATCCCAGAGTGGTTTGGGTTGGAAGGACTTTAAAAATAACCTTGTTCCACCCCCTGCTATGGCAGGGACACCTTCCACTATCCCAGGCTGCTCCAAGACCTGTCCAGTCTGGCCTTGGACACTGCCAGGGGCAGCCACAGCTTCTCTGGGCACCCTGTGCCAGGACCTCACCACCCTCCCAGGGAACAATTTCTCCTAATATCCAGCCTAAGAGGGAGAAGAATCCAGTGCTGCAAATGATCAAAACACAGCTCAGAGGAACATATAAACCTTGAGTAGTCCACTCAGTGCTTCATCGAATGAAGGAAAGCTTGGGGATTTTAAAGAGATCATCATTTAACTGTCTTTAAAGATAATGAGCCAGGCTTTCTGTTATTTATTGATGTGTTTGTCACAAATCTGAGCCTGCCAAGTGGAATATATTTAGAAGTCTTTACTTGTTGAAATCTATGGTATCATTCAAGGCAGCTCTACTCTGTAATACATATATTCTGGGGAAAAAGATTACCTCACTTTTTAAAAAGAGAATTTCAGATAAGCATTGCTAATAATGAAGGCATTGCAGTATATTTTGCTTCCAAAGAATTCACTAGAATCCTGTATCTCAAGCAGATCTCAGCTTCAGTTTTGGAGGGATGAGTATGCAAATACCAGGATATTCATATTTAAATCAGAGGAATGTTGTGCAGTCAAATTATGTTGCTAATAAATTTCTTTCTAGGCTACGTTAAACCAGCTTCTCTGAGATAAGTCTTTGCTTTGGCTTCAAACTACATCAGTTCTCCATTTATTGCTGCTGTTGCTATATCAATTAACCAGCAATGATGGGAGTACAGGGCATTTCCTTAGTATTAATGGCTCACACAGTGAGTGTGCTAGGAAAGTACCTGCAAGGTGGCTGTTCCAGCCATTAGAAAATGGAAATGGAAATCCATGGAGCTGGAGGCAGAACGAGGATGGAGTTTAATTATTACATGCCTTATCCATGTCTGGCAATCTGATCGTTTGAATGATAAGTGATTCTGAGCTCCATTCAGAATCTGGAGTAAAAATGGTCTAATAAATAAGTCATGGCTATTTGATTTTCTTTTCCTCTGACTAGCACTGACAACATATAACGTGGTAAGTGCTGCAAAACCTGTGCAAGAAACTGGGAGAATACTGAGGAGGTGAAGCCCAGCCTGAACCCTGCTCTGCTTCACTGCCCAGCAAAATTGCCAACCAGTTAATGCCAGCAATACAAGCACGTCAATGGGAGCAGGAGTTACAGCTATAATTGTAATCTACACAAGGAAAAAATGTATTTGTGGGTTCAGGAGAATGGGATCACATCTGAGTATTAGGATCCTGACTTCACTAGATTTTACTGAATGGTAGGAAATTCATTTCAAGCAAGTAGCAAAGAACCAAAGATGTGATGAGCCTTTGTACACACAAAAAAGATGCACCAAAAGAGACATCTGTAATTTAATCATTCATTCTTACTGCACTGCAATTCAGGCTGTCAAAAAATCCTTGCACATGCCCCCAGATTCCTTTCCTGTTCAGGATATAGCTCCAGAGAGCTCAAACACTTGAGCAGCACTATCAACCCTGACTTACAAAGCAAGACTGTATTCACCCCTCTTCTCTCAAGCATTTAAATTTAAAATAAAGCTCCCAACCTTGGCTACAACTTTAAGCTCATGTAAGTCTCAGCTACACCACAAACTAATGAGAAATCTCATTAGTTCAGTGTTTAAAGTCCAGAGTCAGTGACAACGTTCACCCTTATCCACAGAGCACAAAAGTTCATTCTCAGGGAATCATTTTGCCAGTGGTCCTGCTTCGTCCAGCCTGTCATCACCTGGATATTCCTGCTCCTTTCCATTCAGCAGGGTAAACTTGGATGAATGGCAGTGTAGAAAGAAAATTTAAGAATCAATTCACAGGTTCAATAGCTTTGAGTCTCACCCTTGCCATGAGTGTATTTTTTCTGCACACCCTAAGCCTGCATTTCAGAGGGATCTTTCAAAGATGTCAAAGTTCTTTCTAATATTATCTTCTCTTAAAAATCCATATGGCAGAATTCATCAGCACAGAGGAGACCAGGGAGGAAAAAAACTGAACAACAAAGAAGCAAAAATTAATTCGATCACATAAGAAAGAGATGTAAGAAATCACACAATAGGAAAAATGTGCAAAAGATATGGAATATTTAGGAGTAGACAGATTTAAGGGTAGCAGTTCAGACGACCAAAGCTGCAGAAGGAGTTTAAAGGAAAACGTATAGCCAGATCTGAAGTACTGAAACCAGCACCTAAATATCACCTGTACCAGGTTAATCTCATTCAGTTCATTCTTTTCCACAGATGGCTCTTTGCATGGTTTCATCTTTAGTAACCACAAAAAGATTGAGGTATTCGCTCTTGTGGGCATGCAACTGTTAAGGGAACTTCCCAGTGTGACCACTCACGGGACTCTCTGCCAGTCACTCTCCCACCGCCCCACACTGCCACTGCTGGGACCCAGCAGCAGCTCCAGGTCCCCTCTTGACTCCCCACACCCCACTCACAGCCAGACCAGGTTTCCTCACTGGTTCCAGCCCAGGTTTCCCTCGGTGTCTCGTTCCACAAAGCCATTTATTCCCAGCACAGACACACAGACACAGCCCGAGATGCACCTCTGAGGAGGGACCCCCACAAAGGCTTCTATCCCCGGGCTCTCATCCCTTCACAGCCTGAACACAGGGAAGCCTTGGCTCTTCTTCCTGGCCCTGGGCTCCTGCGCTGGCTCTGGGTGTCCCTCACCCAGCTGTGCCACAGATCCTCGGACCCCTTGTCGTGCAAAGGGTCACAGGTCACATCCTCCTGTTTCTCTGGGCTCCCACCCAGAGCTCAACCTGCAGCTTGCAAACCAAGCTACCTGCACCAGGTGTGTCCCTCAACACAAGCACAATGCAACGTGGTTACTGGGATTTAAACAGGAGGCAAAAGCTCTGTGCAACTTGTCCACACTTTTCAGGAACCAGAACATAAAGGCAATACAAAAATCTGGGCAGATGTCTGAGGGAGAGCCACTCAAGGCAGCTGTTCTTTAGTCTGGCTGGCCAGTTTAACTCCCTGAAAACAAAGGCTGCAGAAAACTAGAAACTCCTTCATAGGGGCAGGAAAGCCCCTGTCAGCAATGGGAAAGTAAAGGAGAGAAATAGCACCATCCAAAATGTCTCACTTAGCACGGGTCTCTGAATACAATACTGTCACCAAAAGCATGAATTTGTTCTGAACAAGTACTGGCCACACACTTGCCTATGAATAAGGACAGAAAATGTCTTTCTTCTAAATAAAAACCCAACCAAATTAAAAACCCCCAAAAATCCCACAGAAAACCCCCAAACTGGTCTTTTGCCTGTCAAGTATACATAGAAAAGAGTCACTTTCCATACTGGCTCATGTAGCTCTGTTTCTCCTCCTAGTTTTGCTAGGGTTAGACATGAAAGGGTTAAGTTCACATTTTGGAGCATTCAGATTAAAAATGTTTAAAATTATCCACACACATTTTAAATCTGATCACTTTTTAAAAGATCAGCGAGTCTGAGTCCGAGGATCTTCATCCCTGGTTCAAGTGAAAACGCAGAAGCAGTAATGCTCCATTCAGCCAGACCAATCCAGCCTTGGAAGATTCCTGCCTAAGACAGTGGCTGGGGAATGATACAAAAGAATAACTCTGTCATGATGGCAGCAGGAAACTGCCAAAAATTACCTCAGCTTAGAGCACAAATTTAGCTGCAAGTATCTTACGAGCACAAAGCTCTGAAACAGTAAATTACGGTTTGGAGAAAGTTGGTGTTTATCTATGAAAGCTGCTAAATCAGGGCATATTTAGGATCTACCATGCTGGGAATCAAGAAATAAAAACCCAGTATGATGACTCATGAGGAGTAAGCAAATTTAATGGCAATTAAATGGTCTGGTCATTGCCCTGCAGATGGAGGGGAGAGCCTTGCACAGGCCCTGGGAAGCAGCCAGCCCAGGAAGAGGAAATGTTCCTGCATGACAATTCCGACATATTTATTTTCCTGGGAGAGATCAGCAGTGCATTAATAAGGCTGTCAGTGAAGGCATCGTAATGACACTCTTTGTATTTGCATTTGCTGCTTGTGTCTGCCTCCAACAGATTTCTGTTATTTTACAACAGAGATTTTGCCTATTACTGTCTTGGAAAAAAAAATCTAAAAATGCCCATTTTCCCCTGTTTGACAGTTCTATAAGCAAATTTAATTTCTGCTTGAGGAGCTTAAAAATAATTTCACTTAAATAAGCAAAGACAGTAGTCTATGAAATTAAGCCCTTGTTTTATGTAAATGTCAAATAATTATATTAGGAATGCAAAAATAAGCCATCAGCAGGAACACAAATGCTTAGAACAAGATTGGCATTATTATTTTCATAGCCAGTCTGATAAGAAGCAATTTTACAATAGCAGTAGATGCTGAGGCTCCCACGAACTCTAATGACAAGGCTGATTTCTTACAAAATTCTTGAGTATAATTATGTTTTAAAAAACTGAAAATGCAGCGGGCAGACTTCATGCTTGCGTGGCTTGGTAAAGTGCTCTTCTGGCAACTTTGCTCTGACACACACTCGTAAGGGAGATAGAAAAATGAACTGGAGGAGTGTCTTGCAAAATTATTCCTTTTATCTTGTTCCTTTTGACTTTTTGGAGGAAACAAAATGTAAAATGACTTCATTTTACATCTTACTATTCCAATGTCTGAACATTTTGGATCATAAACTAATAATTCTGCTTTCCATGCTGTTGGTAAATCTCATGATCTGAGAAAATTAGTATGGAAATTTTAAGTATTTTTCCTTAAAAAACATTAAAATTATTAACTGGTTAGATATTAACCTGGGAAAATATACCCAACGAAACCAGATCTTCCTTTCTCTCCTCATGTGCTTCCCTGTGGCTTGGCTTTCCTGCAAGCAGAAGCTATTTCTGCTAATTTACTAAAGTATGGTTTGGCTGCAGGAAGGAACAGTAACAGGGCACTGCTGGCACTACTGGCAATGAAATCCCCAAATTACTGAGGGGGGTCAGAGTAACACAGGGTACAAGGAGTGGAAGTTGGGAGCTTGATTTACACCCAGACCCACCTTTCTCACTTACGTGTGTCACAGATTCCTAACATGTTTGTTTCTGAAACCAAGTACCACAGGAAAAATATTAGACAACAAAAATGGGCCAAAATAGCATATTTTATTCCCCAACTTATTATGTTCATAGCTACAGTACTATGAAACTGAGCTTCAGATGCTCTGTACCATAATGCTGTATCCTTCAAAAAAGACATTTGGGGGACAAGCAAACATGGCATCACCCAGTTCTCTCCATGCAGGAGTGAGCAGCACTGGTCACCAGGCTCTGAGGACAGATATTCCTGCAGTGCTGTGCCAAGTGTGTGCACAAAGGGGTTCTGCCCGTGCACTGAGTGCAGGACAGAGGCATCAGCACAAAGAGTTCCAGGGTTTGTGTTCCAGTTCAGGACACGACACAGGGTGGCAGCGCCACGTTCCCCACCTGCTCCTTTGCTTGTGTCAAATGCATTGTCTGAAATACAGTGCTAATGTGAATAATAAATTACACTGTCGTGCTTGATCCTGTCGGCAGCTCCAAATTAATTAAGAATTCTCCTTGATTAAAATCTCTGACCCGTATTGCCAGGCAGGGCAGCTCTCTTGACACAGGTGTGCAGAGCAGCCACCAGGGCTCTGTGGACCTGAACAATGCAGGTTCTTGTCGAGAGCTGGGTGTGAGCAAACTCATCCATACGTATCCAACAGCACTACTTTCATGCAACATTACCCCTGTGCTTAATCATTTATGGCTCTGAAACATAATAGCACTCAGAATTAAGAACGTCTGCATTGAGCCTTCAGTTTACTTCTGCAATAGCAAAGCTTTAATTTTTTCTGTCTTAATGTAGCTAATTATAAGGCTTTGGTTTGGGTTTTTTAAACCACTTTTTAATGTTTATCCTGCATACCCTGTACATATGTACTCATCTACCTCTTCAAAATCTCTATCACCATATTCACTTGAAAAAAAATATGCAGTTGTAAAAACTAAAAGAAATGGAGCTTGCACAGAAATTAAGCTTTCTTTCAAAAATTCTCTAATTTGAACACCCAATACATTTTATTTTACTGAATTATGTACAGTTTCGAGTGCACAGCCTGTTAAAATCAATTATAAACCCAACAGAACAGTCAGAGCACACAAACACTTACTGGTTTCGGTGGCTACAATGGTGATGTTGTGCCATGTGCTGGTTTCTCTGTCCAGGGGTGTTGCCAGAGTTATTTTCCCATCCTCTGCGTTGATGTTGAACTGTCTCTCAAGGTCAGTGTGGCGATCAATGGAAAACCTGCAAAACAGACATCCCTGTAATCTACTTAATGAAGTTGGTGTAATCCATACAGTCACAGAGACAATTTAGGGAGCCCTCTGAGAGCTGCAGTTTTATAGCCAAATGGATTGAGAAGCTCAATAGCATAATAATTTAGAAGACAAAATGACAAACTGAGGCTAAAAAAACTTAATAATTATTGCCCAAGGAGTAATTAGCTGTATACCCAGTGTGAAGGTCGTAAAGTGCCCTCAGGTTCACTGGGTAACATCTCTGAAAAACCGTGCTGATCAAGAGTTAATTACACAATCCATCACATTTATTGGACAGTTTCTATGGTATTTCACAGTAACTGATGATAATTTCAACAGTAATGTATTAAGCGCACAAAAATTGTGGGCTTTGTGGTTATTTTAAAAAAGGGCTGAATAACATTATTTTACCAATAAATTTCAGATTAACGAAGTGTGAATGATTCACCAAGCACATTATGTGCTTATGGTTCAAGCAGCTCCATGGGCAGAGCAGAGCAAATCACCACCTTTCCCTACGAACACTGCCGACGCTGGGGGCCTGATTCCTTTCTGGGTTGACATCACTGGTTTTTAACAAAACAAGTTCCATCTGACAGGTAGTCAGAGTTTGCAAATGTGTATGTCCAGGTAGATTCTGCAGCCCAACCAGAGGCAGCCTGACAAGGAGACAGAGCTGCAATGGATTGCTCTGACGGTGCATTAGGCAGGATGATGATTTAAAGCTCAGGTCCAGATCTCCAGGAAAGCTTTTATGTTTGTCCATTTGCACAGAGTTATTTTATTAATGAATTATTTGTGAAAAGAAACAAAATCACAAAATTGAGCCTTCAGCTTTCTTGACAGGAAAGGTAGGGAAAGAGGGAGTTGTGTGATAAACTATTGATATGGTTCAACAGAAATTGACTTCAAGGGGTTTTACAGAATCCTAATTGTGGATTTATATAAAAGCCTTGTAAGCCTTTGTGTGTGTGTATTACAGAACCTAGCAGCATGCACTGGCAGTTTTTACATCTGTTCTGCATTATAGCAAGGCACAGTAGGGTGAGTTAGGATATGTATCAGACTCAATTACATTATGGAGTGGCCAGAAAAGTGACTCCAGACTGTCGCTTTCTCATCACTTTTCTTTCGCAAGCACGTTGTTAAAATTCCCCAATAAAAGTAAAAGAACATATTTTGCTACAGTAAGAATGGCACAGTTATCTGAAAATCAGCTATTCCATTCTGGACTGTGCTTTATCAGAGGCAATTTCCAGAAAAAATTCTGATTTGGAGGTCCCTTTATACACTACAATAAATGTATTCCAATGAACTCAAACTCATTCCAGCCTAACACAATCAGTTTTGATAGACACGGCATTAGGATCTGATTTCAAAGCTTAGGATTATTGCATTCATCTTTTTTTTTATTTTATTTTATTATTTCAGTATCAGATATGTTCGTATTTAGAATGAAAGTTACATTGCAATTAGATTGCTTGTGCAATGCATTCTGTAAGATACAGCTCACTTTCAAAAAGAGTTCTAAATGATGAAAGCTTATCAAAATCTCAAAGTTTAAGTGTTTAAATACTGCATTTCCAGAGATCAAGGCTAACTTGATCACACTGGTAAGGTACTTAACAACTAATGGACTTAAGAGGGAAAACCCCAGTTTAACTAGGAAATGGGATTTGTTAGGTATTTACTTGTTTTGTTTTTAAACTCTGAGAAGAACTAGTTTTACTCATGTGAAAAATTACTAGTTTGGTAAGAAGAGTACCAGAAAAATATTAAGTCAAATTCCAAAGATCTGTGCCTAAAAAGCTGGGCACGTGCATCTATATTTGGACATTTAAGTAAACTGATTTTCTCGTGAGCTCCACATACTCACTTCTCAATGGTTTAATGGGAATTGCACTAAACTCAGCGTTTCTGAAAATCAGGTCACTTATGTGGAAGAATAAAGCTGCAGGTACTTAACTTCAGGCAATCATTTTTGAAAATGGATCTTAACCATATTTTGATGTCTCCCTAGTTCCAATTAAAGTATTAGAAGTCAAATTCTGGCACTAGTAAAGTTAGTGAAAAATACCTTCCAGCCTTTCACAGGTTTAAGACTTCACTCAAGAAAATACGAGAAAAGACAGCAATCAGCTCTTTTTAAGGAGTCGTACTTAAAACTGTCTTTTCATTCTTGATTTTTATGTAATGATGTCGAAAGAGCTCTACTGATATCAAACATTTATGGAATTTTTACAGTCCACAAACAAAATAAAATGTGAAATGCTCGTATGCTATTCAGTGTTTAGTTGACCTGGGCTTGACATAAATTCCACTGAGGGAAGACAGCTTTTCTCTAAGGATTGATCCTTCCTTAAACTTCCACTCACGGCCTTCCTGCCATGCAGGTTTTGAAGTTATAAAAGAGGGAGTGACACATTTGTGAGTTTATTATATCACATTCCATCTCATCCCAGCAGTATTTACTCACAACACAAACCCAGCAATTCAAGAGGAAACATTTTTAACATAAGTTGCGTGTCTTTGCAAGACAGCACAGAGGTAAAACCCTCTCCTGATTTTAATTTGATAAATATTTGTTACAAAACCAAAAAATAAAATCTGCAGTGTCACAAACCTGGGAAAACTAATGGTACATTTTCAGTTTCCTTTTCATGATAATGGTGTTGTAACTCTTTTTAATAGGAAAGCATTGTCAGATCCATAAAACATACATAAAACATATATTTCTCTAAAAATGAGGAAAGAATATCTTGGGAAATAATATCTTTTGAAATCGCCATAAAGCCAGCACAGGTTATTGGGAAGTTTGGCTTAGTTTACGAGCCTGCTATGGCAATTATAGGAACAACCCCACAGTGGTTTAACAGAAGCCTGGAAATGATTCTCAGTCCTGCTCTTGCACTGCTGCTGTTATGACTTCATTTGATCTACTCCTTATTTGCACCAATGTAAATAGGAGCAGAAATCCCTTTTTTGCTCCTCCTGCTGAGATTTGACTCCCAGCACTGACACCCCAGGAGCGGTAAATCTCCATTTTTATTAATGCCAGGCAGGTTGGACAGGGTACTTAGTGACACATAAACAACTGCACCGTTGGAGAGACACAAATTATTGGATCTGGGTTTTTAAGGCCTGCAGTGAATTAAGAAAATGATCAACTGCTGCCAAAGATGAAATCTCTGCTGATATGAGTGGGGAAGACCTGCTCCAGTGAATCTTAGCTCTCCACAGAGAAAGCCACTGAAGGGCAGTGATTTACAGGAGGGCAGTTGCAGTATGGGAAGAAAGATTATTACTCATGCTCTTTGCTATGTGCCTGGATCGTGCTTTATCCGAGATAATTCACTGCAGAGAAACAGGCCATGGTTATAAAGTAACACCGGGAGCCTGGAGTGAGCACTGCTGGGACCAACAGCTGTGTGCTAACACAGGATGCTCTTCCCAGCTTCCACCCTTCCACAGCAGCCACAGCAAAGCCTTACAGCTGAGCTAAACTCCCTGGGCCCTTTCCCAAGGAGAGGCGTGCACCCAGATGTGGCCCTGACACACCATCCTGGAATTACTGGGTAGGATGCAACAAACTACAGACCATTTTTACAATTATTACCCAGCTTTGTAAACCCATTTCACCAT
This sequence comes from Gymnorhina tibicen, assembly GCA_013399875.1. Lineage (NCBI taxonomy): Eukaryota > Metazoa > Chordata > Aves > Passeriformes > Artamidae > Gymnorhina > Gymnorhina tibicen. Next base: position 791,143 of record VXAZ01004428.1, on the reverse strand, counting down.
CAGGCTTAAAAATGAGGAGGCCCTTAAGCAGCATGCACTGCAGAATGGCAACTAAGGATCAAAAAGCACTTGTGCTGCTTATTTTAAAGCTGATGGATTAGAAAAAATATCATAGAATCACAGAATATGCTGACCCACAAGGATCATTGAATTCCAACTCTTGGCTCTGCACAGGACAGCCCCGAAACCCATCTGTACACCTGCTTGTGAACCTATGAGAGGCTTTGTGCCTTTAGATCAAGTGAGAGAAAGATCAGACAATGTTTCTTCTCTTCCAAGCAAGCATAGAAAACAAACCAACGGTGTGTTGGTTAGAAATGAGGATGAACAATTTTTTTTTCCTTACAAAAAGGGAAAAAAGAAGATCTTAGAATGGTCTGGGTTGGAATGGACCCTAGAGATCATCTCATTCCAACCTCTGCCTTGGGCAGGGACCACTTCCACTACACCACAAGCTTCTTTCCAGGCTGTATTTTATAATTTTACTAAATTCCTTAACATTTTATCCTTTGACTCAATTATCAGACTCTTCCCATGTTCAGAGATATCCAAGTTTTATTTCATTTACCCTGAACGTGGGGAGCCTTTGTGTACCAGACCAATGCAAAGCAGACGTGGTATTGGGAGCACCAAAGGTGATTCATATTTTGTTTGTGCTGCCTGGGTTTTTATAACAAATGTACACAGTAGCTCTACCTAAGCAAAATATTGATAGAACAGATATCTATTGAAAAATGTAATTTCCTTCAAATACAATTTGTTGCTGCCTGCTAAAATTCTGTTTTGAAGGAAAAAAAAATAAAGCATTGAAAAAAGGCCAGGCAACATAGAACATTAAAACAGTCCATGAGTTTTAGAACAGCTTGTTAGAATTTTTCAAATTTTTAACTAAAGTTTAATCTTTTTGAAATGGTATCATAGAACATATGCATACAACTTGCACCGTATACATGATACAATAACAGGAGAAACACCTGAACTGTACATTCCAATCAATAAAACCAATGCTTGAACATATTTCTGTTAGAACCTGCCAGATTCCTATTTTGTTCCAAACTAGAGAGAAAGAAACTGTATTTCTGCTCCCTACTTGTCTCTGACTAGCATTTTTTCTCCTTTAATAGTAGAATTACTAGATTGAAATCCTTTTTTATTGTGCTTAAAATATTTTTTATGCAAAAAAATGGGGAAAAAAAAGCATTTGTGCTTTCTAGAGCTCTCCCAGATAAAGCCAAATTAATCAGGTAAGCAAACAAGAGCAAAAAAATTGCATAGAAAATTGAGCTCTGTATATTCCTTAATTAGCTATTAAGCCAACATTGTAGAAAAAAATTATTCTTTTGAAGTACTGTATCTATTATGTAAAAGAAATATATATAAATCATACTAATAAATTACGTTTTTGTTTAAATGGAATGAATTTTGGCCAATTCTGTTTCATGTACGCCAAGTGTTTCTGTATGACCTGAGGAGCAAAAACATTCTAATTCAGTTTGCACACACAAAATATTTTTGTTTTTAAAAGTTTGAAGGTCTCTTGATTTACAAAATGATGAAAAAGTGGAATTGGGTAAAAATCTTTTACCCAGATCCATTTCCTGGTCTTGGACAGAATAAAGAGGCTCAGTTTTACAACAGAGGTAGGTTTGTAGATGGTCTAAATTATTAAGAGTTTGAGGCAGAGAGAAAAGAATTCCAAGGCAGCAGAACAGGAGTGGAAAAACAGCCAAGGTAAAAGTGAAGCAGGGGTGAGGCCAGGCTGGGAGGAGGAACAGAAGGGGTGGGGAAGAGGCAGAGGAGTCAGGACCAAGCCAAGAGCAAAGCAGAGCAGGCCAGAGGGAAGGAACTAAGGTCCAATTAAAAGAGAAATTAACATGGAGCTGGAATAAAGGGAAGAGAGCCAACTTGCTGTCACCATGGCTGGCCTCACACACCTGTCAGAGGAACATTTTTGTACCAGCAGTGCAAGGCCTTTTTCACAGACACCAGTGGGCTGCAGCAATAAAATCAGAGATGGAGCCACTGCTTCAACTGTGACAGAGCAAACCCTGCCATTCTATGGTACTTTTGTTTAGAAATGCATGGCAGCTGATGCTGTGTTTGTCTAGTTTTGAAAGTCTGGTTTAGAAATGAGAATCACAGAGGACCAAGAGGATCATCCAGTCCAGCCCCTGTCCCTGCACAGACCCCCCACCAACCCCACCCTGGGCATCCCTGGCAGCGCTGCCCAAACCCTCCTGGAGCTCTAGCAGCCTCGGGGCCGTGCCCATTCCCTGGGGAGCCTGGGCAGTGCCCAGCACCCTCTGGGGGAAGCAGAACCTTTCCCTGATCTCCACCCTAGCCCTGCCCTGGCCCAGCTCCAGCCATTCCCTGGGTGCTGTCCCCAGCCCAGAGCAGAGCTCGGAGCTGCCCCTCACAAGGAAGTTGTATAAAACTCAAACGCTCTCCAACATCTTCACACACAAGTTTTAATGCATCCAAACATGCTGGCAATTCTGAATATCTAATTTTGAAGACTTTACATTATGGTACGCAACATGTAGGGCCTCTACGTAAAGGTTTAAAGTCCGGCTCCGCAACAATCCTGGCGGAAGTGACAACGATTAGAAAATGATGTATTATAACATCATCCTCCTGATTCTGCAGACTACTTGCCTGGCCTAAATTCCCTGAGGCAGCAATGCACAGTGATGATTACTATTAAATAGACTCTCTCCACATATACTTGTGCTATGAATTTCACATTTTGGTGTTGGTTTTCCTAATGCTTTTAGCAGGCAGTACTACACAGAGCAGAATGTGTTTTGGAGCACTCTCATCACACCATGCAATCACTACCAAGGGGGAGGGGAAGATGTGTGCTCATCAAATGAGACAAAACCCACTGAAATGATCAAACTGGAATAATAGATTTTGTTCAAATTAGATCAAAAAGGGAAAATATTATAAACTGAAGATGCAAAAGTCATATGGGCATAATCATCTCGGACCTTTTATCTTTAAACCAGGAACAGGCTTAGACAAAGGGATACAAAATATGTTTTGACAACCTTACAACTGCATGGCACAAACTCAGTATTGTTAGTGCAGGCACTACTGGATTATTTAAATTCACTGCAGAGATACACTCTGATGATTCAACCCCATCCAACCTCATTTCACATAAGAACCACTCGCATTTCTTACTTTCATTGCATTCCTCTGTTTCATAAGACTACTCCTATGGCAAGGAGTGTTTTGGGGACTTTGAAAATGATCTGAACTGATAAATCTGACATCATGAACCAAATCCTATCCAGGCATTTTCACAGAAACAGAACGGCATGAGAACAGTCACGCAACGAGTGGGGAAATACCCTGGGAGCTGCCAGTAGTTTTCCCCAAGAGCCCTTTAAAGCAGCCTTACCTTATAGGGCTGGAAGACGCGTCGGGGTCATGGGCTGTCACCTGCCCCAGCACAGAGTTGAGAGCAGCATTTTCATGCACTTCCAGAAGGTAGGTGGGTGAGGAGAAGACTGGTGGCTCATCAGCATCTTCCACCACGATCTTCACGGTTGCCGTGTCCTTGAAGGGTCCCCCGCTGAGGAAGCGAGGGTCGATGTGAATGTTGGCTGCCTCCACCTTCAGAGTGTAGGACTTTTTGGTCTCAAAGTCCAGCGGCTGTCGGGAAGGACAACGATAAATGTCTTTCACTAATGGCCACAGAGAACAAGTGATGGTAATGCTGACGGATGGAAGTTACGTGCATTTTTAAGCACACGGAATGAGTTTTAATGCAGTCACTTCCCTCTCCCAGAAACCCAACCTGCGGATTTCCGAGGCACAAACTGACAGCTGTTTATTTACCAGCCTCAGAGGAAACAGCACTGTTTCCTTCTTTTTCACCGGAAATTTACTGAAATATTCTCTCTCATGAATTATACCATTACAATTACATATCAGACAAATGCTACAAATTTATTGGGAATGACATGAGTTGCATACCAATAATGCACTTCATCAGTGCTTTACTGGTTGGAGATAAGAAAAAAAATTAAATTGGCTCCACAAAGAATAAATATTTTATTACTTCCAGAACAGTGTGAGAAATGCAAAGAACTAGCAATTATTATTTGTTGGACAGGAGAGGCAAAATGTAGAGCTAATCATATAAGAAAGTACTTCAATATTATTGCACTACAAGTACCTCTGCATTTCAGTTTATAGGAGTAAATGAGGTAGACATCTCTCAGGAATTTCTTCAAACTGTAGCAATTTCTACATCTGTATCTTCCCCTTTTTTTCTTTTTTTTTTTCCCCCACAGACAGAATCACAAAACAAATTACTTTATTCTATCAATATACCTGCCATATCACCACTGTTTTTACTATTTTACAGTTCCATATTAACTCATAAAAGATGAAAACTCAGTGGATTAAGGGGACTGAAATACCAAATAAACCCCAAATCTGTGACACTTTTGAGTGTTAGACTTTTTCATTATAGGAGATTCAAGTTTGTGTCTTGAAGCACATCAGTATATTCACTATATAATTCTCTTGTGTCTCACAATGATTCAAATTTCAAAGATGCAAATTGCCAAGCATTGGTAAGATATTAAGATTTGCATTATAATGTCTGAGGGATAAAAAGAAGAGGACAGAGACACTCTGAATCTGCAATGCAAATACCAGCAAGAGCACAAACAGGAATCTTCAGGAAGTCTGTCAAAGCCTTCAATATGTATATTTTCAAATTCTGTTGACTTTTTTCAGGTATGAATGAAGCTCTAATGGGATTTGCTCTTTCTCACAACTTCTAGTAAACACAAGAAAACCTTGCTTCTTTAGCAGCTCTTAAATTAGTAAGCTTTTGAAATTATGAATGGGGATTTTAGAAATCAGCATATTCACAATTTGCCAATCATGGCTCCTGTAGCACTTTTTCAATTGCTTTTCATATGCTTCACAGAAATGACAGCACCCCAATACATTTAGTCATGCTTAATCAGAATATCATATTGAAAATTTACCCAGCATTGTCTAAAGCCCATGATTTTATGCTGAAGAAAATCTGTTGGTGAGCAGCACCCTCCATACATCATCTACTGGAGTAGAACCAAAATTATTATTGCTGTCAAAATGAAAATATGAAACAACATTATGGTTGAGACTCAGTTATGAAATAAAGCCAAGGGAACTGGGGCAAAAGGCTAATTGCCTCAGCTTACAGGAGAGGCCACAGCACACAATAAATAACAGTAAGTAAGAGCTGGGATGTGTATCATAATTTTCTCTTTGGAAAAACAAATGTAAATTTAGATAAATACACATCAGTTTATTATAAATCTACAGTGCTGACCTACTCACTGAGAAAGAGAAAATAAAAAGTTTTGACAGGCAATCTGCCTGACCTCTTTAATGACAGGTACAAGTGGAATATTAATTTACCTGTACTCACTGGATTCACCTTTTCTCACTGGAATATCGTGGTTTGGTTTTTGTTTATGTTTCTTTTTATAAACAAAGATTCATTTAGAGTGATCTGTGCTACCCAGTTAAAACCCTCTCTGCCACTGCTATAAATTATATTCATATCCTTTTTCAGAACACAGCACAACAAACAGCTTTTTCTCCTTCCCTGGAAAATAATGACAACTACCTCTGCAATTAATGTTTCCCCGGCTTTACCAGAGCAGTTTTGTTCTGTGCTGCCTCTCCCCATATTTCTGTACATGATCAGGTGGTGCTTTTGTTGTGTACATGCAAAGACCTCTCTGTGCACACATCAAGACTGTACAAGCATAGAAAAGGTAACACGGTTTTCTTTAGGGCCCAAATTTGGCACTTCTCATGTGAAACTACTGATCTCCTTAACAAAATTCACTGAAATCCCTGTTCATTGGGTGAAGACAGCTCAGCATGAGAAAAGGTAGAAGACTAAGCTCTCACACATCAGGTAATTTAATTAATACACCGTGATTTATTTTTCTCTGAACAGCTATACAGGAAATCAAATAATTGAGAGAAGTTATTTGATGAATACTCAGCCAAGATTTTATGGAACTTTAAACCACCACCAAAGTGGAATCTGATCTGCTCTTCTCCTTTGGAACCAAGGCAGCAAAACCTGCACGATGTGACCACATGAGAGCCTGGATAAGATTGACACATTTCCAGCATCCATGGATGTCTCCCCAGCGTTGTCACCTCAATGAAAATTCGGGGGGACACGGCCAATACACCCCTTTTCATCACTCCACTGGCTTGACACCTCATCATAGGTAAAAGAATCCCTGGAAATCCAGCATCTTACAGAGCAAAGCCTGGCTGAGTAGTTGTATGTACAATAAACATTTATGGTTTTTAACAGAGATATGGTTTACCTTTCTCACTCTAATAATGCCGTCCTGAGTTTGGGCATCTGTAGTAATCTCAAATATATCCATTCCATCTCCTTCAATAATATCATAGGATGATTTAGCATTTTCTCCAATATCCAGGTCATTTGCTTTCACCCTTCCTATTGGTTCACCAAGAGCAACATCTTCCATTACTGAGAAGTGATACAGACCTTACAAATAAGAGGAAAAGACTAAACATTACAGCTGGTCCCAGTGTCCCCTGTGTGCTCTTCAATGTTTACACTTCCCCAACACCAGCTCTGGAGATGTGCAACTGATCCAACCCGCACTTACACAAGTTATTGACTGAAAGCAGCAAAACGTGGTCCTCACACAAGAATATTCACTTTACTGGAGGTGAGCGTCCTTTCCATTCCAGCAGTCTCCTGCTTCTTCCTTGCAGGGGTGTTTTGTGTTGGCAAACACAAATATTGAGCTCCTTTCAACACTGCAGAACTCACCCTTTTTTACAGATATTTGATTGACAAGGGGGTACAATTCAACCAAGAAACTTTGGCTTTTACTCCACAGAAAACTGGTCTAATACTTGAAAAACCTATTGTGTAAACACTTACATAACTTCAAATACTTACTGCTTTTTAAAATGCAATTTGATTTTGTTTGTTTAAGCCCCTCTACCTCTCCTTTGTGGTAAGAAACTAATCAGGAAACATTCAAGGACACTCCCAAAATTTATGTTTTGTTGGAAACAGTAACTTTTCATAGCAATCATTACTGTGTTTACTATTTGTTGTAGAGTTAGACTAAAATCCACTAAAAATTGCTATTCAAATTGTCAGCATTTTATTTTTTGTTACACCAGCTTCAAACCTTTTAAGCTAAAAAGCATCAAAAATCTATTTAGATATATTATTTTAGGTAGGAATTTTACTAAGGCAAAACCCAAAATAGCCATTTTCTTTTGTATCTCCCTGTTCCTAACAGTACTCTAAAAACCAGAAGGCACACGTTTTACACCCAAAATTGTCTCTGGAATCCCTATATTTCTACCTTTTTATAATTTATACTTATTGAAGCTGACGTAATACATGATCTAACCGAACGAAATGCTGCTTAGGAGTTAAAATAGGCAAAAGAAATTCAAAGATAATAGAGCTTATTTAAACAGCTTTTGACACAGGATTCTGGCCTTGTTCTTCTCTGTCCTCTCTGTTGTTCTAAGACAGCCTGTGGTTATTACTGTTAAGTGCAGGTAATAATTTTCCAAAAAACAACGTTCTGGAGTTGCTGCTTTACCTGTTGTAGCTGATTGCAGTAGCAACAGTTGAAAATGGGAAGGAAACTGTGAGGGATTCACAAACACAAGTATTAGCTATACAATACAGTCTCAAAGTGAATTGCTTTTAATGTTTCTGGGCTAAATTATTAGAGATAATTTGGAGATCATCAAGATTCCTCAGAATATCCATAATGGCTCAAAAACAATGAGCAGCCAAAGCAATGAAGTGCCTTGGGAGACTAAATTATGCGTTCATCATTTACACTGCTGTCCACACTTTGTGGTTTGAATCTCCAGGCACAGTGGATTGCATTGTTAACTAGAAATTTTGCTCTCAGATTTATTAAACTAGTTTACAAAGTATTAAGAAAAAACTAAAAATTATGATGCAGATGACTCTTTTACACAAATTCCTCTCCAGAATTATGAATTGTGTCGTTGTGCTGAGCTGACCAAAATAGCCACACTGGGCATCTTTGAAAGCCCTGGGTTTGCACAGCAGTGCACAGTCCTTCTCATTACAATTCTGTGGTAAACTGCCAGGTTAAAAACTTTGGTGACTTATAAAATGCCTCTAAAATTATTTCAGAGAGATCACAGAAGTAGTGAAAGTTCATCTTTTTCATTTCTAAAACCCAGGAGGCTAACACTCTGAAATCAAACCATAAATATACATTTCTGTCCTGCCTGGAAACAATAACCCGATAAAACACCCTGTTTCCCGGGCTCATTACCATTTATTGTGCAAGCAGCATGTATTACATCTTATGAATTTCGATTTCATTCTGGCTAGGCTTATTGCAAGTTTGATCCTTTCTTATTTCCCTTTCCAGGCAAACGCAAACTGTGCTTCAACAGCGTAAAAAAAGTGTCAGACTTGCCCAGCTCTTGTCCAAGGGCAGAGTCGTGGCTAATCTGTGGTGCTGGGCAGCCAGCTCAGAATGCTGCCTTTTAAAAGGCAGAATCTGTAATAACACCCAGCACTAATATTGCTGTGGCTCATCATTAAAAGCAATAAATCCATAATACCCAGTTAGGGTACATGCAGGTTTTTTTTTCCTAATGAATTTGCATAATAGTCAGTGGTTATTCCTAGAGGGCAGCATGAACCCTGCCCGGGCTGTAACAGCTTCAGAGGCAACACCTTCCTTGTTGCTGCAGGAGAACTCATCCAGGAGCAAATGTATTCCCGGGATAACAATGCAGTCTTGCTGATGCCCCCAGTCAGTGTGTCACCGTGCCCAAAAGCACTGGGAAAGGGCAGTTTCACCTCCATGTGCTGTGCTCCTGGGCTTCCCCCACTTTGGACCAGTTGTGCAGCTGATTTTCAGGTCAGATTTTTGCCATATTGGCAGCCAAAGGCTTTTTGAGACAGTGCTGGTACAATATAAAAGCCAGGTAAGCTGGCAGAGGTAGGTCTGTGGTCCCTGAGTTGGAGCCACAGGACACTGCAGGTATAAAAGAGACATCCCTCTGCATCCTGGCGATACAGTTCATGTGCACACATTTACATTATCAGGGAAATTGTTGGAAAACAGTAACACCGAGGGCAAGGCAATGCAACGGGACACGAAGTAAAAAATTTATGCATCTCCTGCTTTATGAGAGAAAACCTTTCATTGTGCAGACTGCTTATCTGTTAAAAACCACTAAGATGAGGTAATAAAATATATGTTTTGAAAATAAGCTTTTGCCTCTGCTTATTTGCATTAGATTTCTCTCTCTCTCTCTCCATCTCTATGTACATTTTCTACAGGGGATGGAAGCATATTTATCATATCATATGCTGAGCACTAGGACAAATCCATTTTACTCTGTGTCCTCAGAAGAGGGAAAAAGTTGAATTCAAGTCATCCATACATGGAAAAAAATAATTTTACACTGAGTCCCTGAGCACCTTGCTAGGAAAACACACTTCTAAAAAAGCAAAAATTATACAAAATCTAGATGAACGCTCAAAAAACTTTTAACTTTAATTCTCCAGAACAAGCTGGATGAAATGGTAAGTTTCTAATAGTGTGTGAGATTGCACCTATTCCAAATAAAATCAATCCAGTCATTATGCTCATTCTTCCTCTTTTTTTCTTTTTGTCTTCATCTTGGAAATAGACTACAAAGCTTGCAGAGAATCTCAGCAGGATGCCAAATCATTTTAACCTAGCCCAGCAAGATACCCATTGGAACCTCAGTAGAAAATATGGATTCTGAATTAAAGATCAACAATTATCTAGATTCAGACTTATCTTCTTTGTATTCTTTGGTATTGCCTAATTAGTCAAGGCTTTATTCCTTTTATCTGTTATATGTGTCTTTTAGTGGTGGTGTCACTTGTCTGCATGAGATGGAAGCAACAAAGCACACAGAAACAACTGCACTGAGAGGAAATAAATCTCTTTTCAGAAGTCTCTGGGCCCTTTTGGGTGGATGTAAGAGGGGTAACAAGGAAGGCAGAGATCTGTGTACACTGCTGTGGACATAATTCCCTCTTTCCTAAACTCTTAATCAGGCAGAGGACTATTAACCTTTCTCTAGTTACAGCTACCTTTTTTAAAATTACATTAAAAACCCAGGCAATATGAAGATTAAAGAAAAAAGAAAAGACTTGGTTAGAAAAAAAACCCCAAAACAACGCTATAATATCTTCTTCTATAGGAGCACGCATATATATAATGGCACTTACTCTGTGCAAACTTAGGAGGATTGTCATTCACATCAGTGAGTGTAATTGTCACGGTTGTAGTTCCAGAGAGTCCACCCATATGTCCTCCCATGTCCTTTGCTTGGATGACCACAAAATATTCTTCTTTGGCTTCTCTGTCCATGTTGGGAAGAGCTGTTTTAATTATAGCTACAACAATGGGGGGGAGAAACAGTCAGGTACAGACACAAATTCAGTTTGCAGCTGTTTTTATGGATATATGCAAATCTTGGTATACAAAAAATGTCAAGGGTCCAGTTAGGTTGGCTCTTAATATAAAGGATGGAAGAAGAATTTGAGATTTTGAAAAAATTATATTAGAGGTCACCTACCTTGATTTAATTAGAAGTGCACTGAAACTGTGGTTCAAACCCCAAGAATTAATCATAGCTGTGATACATATTTGTTTCAAAACCTAAGAATTAACAATAGCTTTGATACATATTCATTTTACAATTTATTCCTGACTAACGGCTTGGTTTCTGCCCTACCTCCCACAGAAATCCTCCTTTTCCCCACAGAATTCCCAACCAGAAGACAACCACACGGAAAGCTGACTGTGAACACTGTTAACAACATCTGTTCAGATTGTTTAAAATATTTTAAACCCAAGCCCATTATTTAATCTGCTCTTGTGTATATTGCAGGCTACAGTTGTTCTCTAAAGACTTACACTGAGTGCCTAAACTCGAACAGGAGAGGGACAGACTCCACTGTCCCTGCTTGAGGGGTTCACCTGTGGGACAATGACCTCAGGACACTGCCATCACCTACTTTATCAGGTTAGAAACTTTTAAACCTACAGAAGTTAAATGATCTGCTCTATATCCAAATATAAAATGCCAGTGGGCTGAAGGAAATGTCAACAATGGACAGTCCGGTTAATTCTGGGGCCAGATCCACTGTAAACTCCTATAGATTTCATAGACATCTAGTAGAAGAAATAATCCAGAAATACTCAAACCATTTTTTCTTTCCAAAATTTTTCCACCTGTAATGTGCTATTATATTCACAGTATGTATGGAAAGTGCAATAATAAATGTTTAATGGTAAATTTAAATAGTGCTTATTGCTGTTTTGTAAAGTCCACCATAATAATAAGATCATAAGGACTAAAGAAGCCCCAGTAAACCTAGAGAAAACAATTCAAAATGTTAAATTGAAATACGGCTTTTTTTTTTTCAATCCATTTATTTAAATTCCATTATAAAGAAATCATTTTTCCTTGCAGACATTGACAGTAACTCAACAAATCTTTGTTTCAGCTTTGATTTCTCTGTTGGGACTGAGGGGGCTGAAGTAGTGGGGGCTTCATCCAGCTTTTACTCTTTTGTGGGGCACTGTTTCTACTAACCAAGCTTTCTAGAAATGGCACTCTGGCTGAAATGCTGAGATTACTTATGCACGTAGAATAAAGAAATATTCCTTTAGCATTAATAGAGATGCCTTTTAGTAAATTCTAAAATTTACAAATTACAAAGAAAATGCTAATATTTATTAAATATCCATTTATCTTTAACATATAATACTGAGAACCTGATCAGATCTTCTTTTCATGGCTGAGGACCACGCTGAGAGCAAGGGGGTGTACGGCATTTAGAATAAAGCAATACACTTCCTCCTTGAACCACCAAATATAACATGAGAGCAGACTTGTAACCTACACTCTTGTAAATCCTTTCCATAAAACATTTTTGGTTGTTGCCTCACATATTTTATAATTCTGGAGGAAAATGAGACCTCTGCCTTATGCCTGCAACAGCCAAGGCAGAGGAATCTCTTGTTTCCGAGGAGCTCAGAGCCACGGAAGGGTTGGGGTTGGAAGAGACCTCTGGAGATCAGCAGGTCCGGCCCCCCTGCCAAGGAAGGGTCACCTGGAGCAGGTGACAGGAGGTGTCCTGTCCACAGGGACAGGAAAACTCATCATCAGTGAGGTTTTATTCCAGCGTGGGGTAAGTGGGGTTTGGAGACCCAAGGCCAACGGCACAGCAGGTGAAAGTGCCTCAGGAGGGAACCCAAATTACTCTGCACACACTGAAGAAAGTGTTTGTGTTAAGTTTTCTGACTGAAAGTGCGGGAACAATAAACCCCATTTATCAGATCTGATAGGTGCAAAATACAGTCAGTGAAAGAGTAGGGTCACTTCCTCCATGGCAGCCTGGGTAGGAGAGTAAATGATGCTTAATTCCAAAAGCATTTGACAGTTGTGGCTGGTTTGGACTGACTGGGTTACTACTGATGAATAATAATGATGTATTCTGTAAATAAGTCTATTGTTATAAGTGAAATGACTCATAAAAAGCATTCTGATGCAAACCTACGCTATCAGAATTTAGTCCACATTAATTTTTTTCACTAATAAAGCAGATCCAAATATCAGTGAGCCCTTATTTCAATGGGGCTTGTATTAAGCATACTATACTTCATCTCCATTATTTTTTTAGGCAGAGTTTCAATTTTTGTTTGGGTTTTTTAACCCAATTTACATAGTTAACTCTAGCCCACAGATGAGTTGTATGAGATGCCATATTTTGTATTCTGCAGTTTCCACTGAGAAAAGTCAATTATTTCACTAAAGTGATGTTTTTTTTCCTAGACAAGTATTTAAATCTGTCTCTTGGTGCATTGAACAGTTTAGCCCTTGCCTATGGTTTGAAATATATCAATCGAGCAGATTAATACCTTTAGAAGTGCCAAAATAAAAATTAAAATTTTGACTTTTAAGACATAAAAGTTTTTGGGTTTCTTTTTTTGTGTGAAGGTACTAACACAAGCTGTTGTTTCAATAGTTTTATACATATCTGCTGTCACAGACCATAAAACACTTGCCAGAAGCTGAGTCAAAGTCAAGTTTCAATTTCAAACACAATAAAAGACTAAAAAGCAGTTTACTGTTTAAATTACTATAAGAGGAACTGAAGGTTTCTAAGCATCACATCTATTCAAATTACACAGGCTGATTGTTACCACTACTTTCAGAATCTATGGAACTGAGGTCAGAAACAGGGAAGTGCTGATATCTCTTGGGAGGCAAATTAATAAACACCAAAAAAGCTCCATCCTCATCTATTGTGATCAAGACAAATACAGGCTAAGAGAGTTCTGCATAGAGAATCTCAAGGATATTTATTTGTTCTTTTGCTTTATTCGCCAGTCCCCAGGCTGGGCTTACAGGAAGTACTGAAAGCATCTGTTTATTTTTAGAACACAATCCAGACTCACCAAATACCAACACGCACCCAGCACCCGGGACATTAACTCACTGAGCATTCAACCTGCTCTGCTTCAGTTCAACCCAGAAACAAATGGGGAATAAAATCATAATCACTTTCAGCATGCAGTGATGGATGAGAAGGAGATGTGCCAAACAGGAGTAGTGTAAAAGCGAGAGAATTACCATAAACTAATGTAAGGCAGGTAGATGCTTGTTGGAAGATTGTATTCAGAACAGTTATCAATGGCTTACTGTCAAATGGAGAGATGGATGACGTGGTTCATGGGGTTTGTTCTGCTTCTAGAATCATTCAATATTTCCTGAATGCCGAAGGCGGGGAGGAGTTATCAAGCCTTTCAGATGACACAAAGTTGGGAGCCGTTGCAAGTACAGGAAGAACAGGATTAGAGTTCAAAACAATTTTCACAATTTGGAAGTCTGAAATAGCAGGATGCAACTCAATTTGGCAAGTAAAAAGCATTTTGTGTGAGGGAAACAATTAACTTCCCAATTACAATAGAGCAGATGACTCACAAGACAGAAGAGAATGTGGAGTCAAAATGAGCTGAATATGAGACAACAGCAAGTTGCTGATAAAAATGCTCAAGCATTTCCTGGTGTATTAGTTAGTATGTTATGTGGGAGAACTGTGGAGTAATCTCTCCAGTGCACTCACACAGGTAAGGCTGTGGCCGGAACAGTATGTCCGGTTTTGAAAAATATTGATTTATATAGTCAGGGAAGCATAAGGTAAGCCTTTACAGCCAAATACATAAAAACTACTGGGAATTACTCTCCTTTTCCACTGGGGATAAGAGAATGGGCTTAAAATATAACCCCAAAACGGGTTTCAGCTGCACCAAGAGAGATTTCAGTTGAACATTAGGGGAGTGCAGAAGAATTTGCAGTATTCCCATTCCCACAAGTTTTTAAGAATCTATCAGTCAATTGACTGCCAAGAATGGGAAGGGAAAAACCTGATCCTTTTTGGGGCCGAGGGCACTCACTGCATTCTCACTCAAGGCTCCTTCCCTCCATAATGTCTATGTTAAGGCTTTGTCTCCTTGTAGCCTGAAATAATTCCCAAACCTTAGTGCTAAGAAAACCTTCATGGATATGTGGTACAACCGCTGAACAGCCACCCCCAGAATTTCCCTACAGATCATCTCCTTCCAGCTGGAAAGACCAGGAGGCAGCTCGGAAGGTAAAGAAGTCAAGAAGCAAACTATTCCTTCTGAGGATGGAACCCGCCAATATTGAAGTGCCTATTTTTTTTTGGCTGAGTTGCTTTTCCTAAACAGCCATTGGTGTCCCACTGCTCAACAGCAAATAAAGCAGCTGCAGAAGGGGATTTACTTTTGCACTGGTCCTGACTGCACACACTGAGCAATTTGCACAATCTGCCTCACAACTTGAATCAGTTAAAATGCACCCCTGGGGTCTACTTTCAAAAACCTATTTGGACGAATATACACTGTCTCACTCTGCAAAAGACCGGGGAAAAGAAGCAAAGTGGCAGGGGCTGCAGCTCGTGAAAAGAAAGGAGAGAAGCAGAAGAAGCAACAGAAATAAGGACCTGGCTTTCACTTTTCTCTCCATTTTTTTTGAAGATCTCTTTATGATAATGCTATAAAACTATACATAATAGTAATTGAGCACATGGAACAAAACCAAGCAAGCACTATGCAAAATTGGAACCTGGCCCTGAAAAGCCTTTCTCAAGCATCCCATTCATCTCACATGCTTTGTTGAAGACTTCCTGCTATTTTGACTTGCGTACTTTGATACTTTGGAACTTTCCCTACTTCATTTTGCAAGAGCTAAGTAATTGCTTTGATCTTCCTTCCATGCTAAAATCTTGGTGGAGATTCTTATTTAATATAAAAGTCATTTAGGACCCAAACCCCTGAAAATCAATCTTGCAATTTCTTCAGAGAGCTGTGAGAGGCATTCTTTGTCCTCGAGAAGCACAGTGACCTCAGTGAGGTTTAAACAGTCCACAAAAAATGTTCATTTGGAGATCTGTGGAAAATCTGTGCCATAATCCTTAAAAAATTAGTAGATCACAACTACCTTTACTCAAAGTTTAAAAATTGATGTGATACAGGAATACTGATCCACTACTTGTAATTCTATGTACTTTTATCATAATCTCCTTAATAAGAACTATCATCAAATATTCTAATTTCTTGTTTAGTTCTAATGCCATAGGATTTTAATTTTAGCAAGAAGGAAACATATCTGCAATCTCTAACAAGGCTGCTTAACTTTCTGTAAAAGTTATTAATTACAGGAGTTGTATGAACTACATTCAGATCTAGACATATTTCAAATCAAACACATCAGACACAGTAAAAATAATGACTAGGTGAAGAATCAAATGATATGTTACATATTTCTGTGCCATTTTCATATTTTCAATAGAGAAGCTAATAGTGTACATATTTTATTCTAATGCTTATTTTCAAAATTATGGGGAAGATGGCAGTTTTTGTTAAACCGTGAGATCAAGGTTGAATATGGTTTTATTAATTTGTGGTTTTTAACCCAGGATTTATTGAATTTTCTTTTTCAGCCCATATTGCTACAATTTTTGTGGTTTCTTCTCTTGTTTTCATTCTGAAGCAGACCCTGCAAATTTGTTATTGCATGGGAAATTACCTGCCTTTCTCTGTGTGCATTCTGCTAGAAGTATATCCTATAGGACATGACCATAACACTTATTATAACACCGCCTTTTTAGCTCAGAACTTGTCTCTGGGTTTTAGAGAATGGGTACAAAGCTTTAAGCTCTACTTACCAGCCATTCCCTTTTCCCTGGGACCGTTTCACTGGCATGGTGAAAGGATCACCCTCGCACCAGCTGAGAACAAATGCAGTAAATAAACATTTGGCACTGCATTTACGACCTCATTTCCTTAGGATTTTATTCGTAGCCATCTAATAGCTGTGATTACACCAGACACTTTACAGAAAGTAGCCTTGGATTCTTTTTCAGGTGCTTTCCAACTCCAGCTGTGTAGTTCAAATTCCTCTCTCTCTAATTCAGGCCCTTGAAGCACAACATTATTTAGGTATGTTGCCCATTTTCCTACTCAGCATGAGGAACAGTCAAGTTCAAACTACCTCACGAGCTTTCTAAAATGATAGAGCTACTGCTCTGAAATGCAAGAAATATGTGTGTTATCAGCTTTTTTGTTATTGCCATTATTTGATAAACTCAAGAAGCAGAAATCGCTTCTTTCCAAACGCCAATCTGCCTTGATCTTAAGCCACTCGGCTTTACCAACTGCAGACCAGCAGAACTGTTTTCAAACGTCCCTGCAGTGATTTTATGCTGCTTTTATTAATCAGCAAGGACAGCTCTTGGTGCTACTGAAGGGCCCAATCCCAAATACCTGATCCCAACAGCTGCCCTTTACACTTGTTACAAGTATAAAGCTAACGAGCGAGAGCTGCGGGACCGACTCAGCTCTGCTCTGGCCCTGTGTCAGTCCAGCCCTCTCCTAATGGGCTGTCACCAAGACAACTCACAGGGCCACCAAAGAGCCTCAGTGCAAACACCTTGACACATCTTCTCGTTGCACAGACTTTTTAGTACACAAAGACGAGGAAAGACTCCCAGCAGCGTGAGAGCAGGCTCTGTTTCTGGCACTGCGCCTGAGCGCTGTAAAGCAGCGATCGCTGATAAACTCCAGGAACCCTTGTGTGTGCTGGAGCCACGGTGCTGCCCTGGGAATGCTGCATGGGGCTGCATGGACCTGGATGCTGCTGCACACACCTGCCTTCTGCTAGGGGAAGGTGCTCCTCCCTGGGCAGGGGTGGAATGACATGAGTTTTAGGTCCCTTCCAACCCAAACCACTCTGTGATTCTGGGATATTAGGATTCTATGAAAAGGAGTTCCTACCCCCCTCTTGCTAAAGCAGAATAACAGCCACCCATCCCAGTTCATGCCTTTTTATTATTTCCGTTAGAAGTTTACTTAACTTTAAATCTGCAGTAACTGGCATGGCTATGGCAGCAGCAGTAGTCAATAAAATGAGCTGGAAAGCAGCAGCTCAATCCACGCTCTGACTCGTGTCGAACAAGTACTTTCTCTACACTAATCCCATGAGGGTTTAGATCTAAAGTATTTAGAAGCTGAACTATTTAGGAAGGCTCTGTTGAACACGAGTGAGTTCTGTTCCTGGCAGCTCATTACTTTCCCCTTACAGTAGTAGATTCCTTCCTGTACCAAAACTGTTTCCCCATTTCTCTCCAGCTTGAAGTGCTTCCTTGTCATTGTATCCTGAGTAATTACAGCAACAGTCCCCATGTCTCTCTTTTATTAACACCTTTCAAATATTTGTGCAGTGATTTCATATCCTTCTTTAATCACCTCTGATCCAGTTTATACAAATGAAGTTCAATCAGTCTTTCATTATAAGTAATATTCTCCTGACCTTAGCTATCCTGCTTTGAACTTTCTCAGTATCTCAGCAGTGGTTTTTTATGATGACAGCTCTTATCAGCCCTACACACAATATTCTGAGGGCACCTTGTACCTTTGGGAATGAACTGGACAATAACAACCAGACAGAAGAAATAGGCTGAACGTCGCAAACATATCTGTAACTGAAACGTTGCTGGTTTATCCCCTCTTGCTCCCTTACTTGTTTTCATTCTGCTGGACTCTATTATAAGGTCTAAATGGAGGCAAGACTGCAAATTAAAATAAAAGATTCAAACCTGGCTTTTGTTGAGTGGTTTTCATTCCTCCTAGGCCTCTTCATTTATGTTCTGATTTCAGGGGTTCAGTGCCGTGGACCAGAGAGGGCTACACACTAAATTAAAAACTCTGCTGTTTAAAGCACGTGCCCTTCCAACTGAAAGTTAAAATAGGTATAGGGAAAAAAACCCACAATTATTCACTCTCCAAAGAAATATCCACATTCTATGAGGAGAGGCTTCAGCTTTCTGTGTCTGCTGACTCTTCCATCCATCTCAGCTGTGCCTCCTAGAGCCTTGGCTTTGTACCAAATGCCCATTGCCAAGATGGCAATGCTTAAAAGCTGCTCTTTTTCACCCAGACTAAGGGTTTGTGCTCCACTAATCCCATGTGCTTTCCACTGCAGTAGGGCTTTGCTGTAATTTGCCTTGTTCATGTAGCTATATTTCAGGTGTGTGTAGGAGTGACATTATTTAAGTTCATGTGAAATGTAAATAAGTCAGACACAGCTGAAAATGTATTTCCTCTGCCATTCCTATATTGCAGAACACAGTGTCACTTCATATTACTTTCCATTATGATAATCTTATTTTAAAGCTGACAGTCATGATTTAATATCCTTGAAAAAGCTTGAAAGTGAGAAGTGTACTCCAGCTACTTTTAGCAGTCTTAAGGAACCCCCTTTCCCAGAATTTGGATTGTCATCTTTTGGATTATGAGAGAATCCATACAACCCGTGAATGTACCTTTATAAATAAAACACACTAGGCAGGGAGCCTGGCATCAGTTACTGAGATGGAACCATAATGATATAAGGAATATATTTCAGCCCACCATGAGTTTTGTTACTAATCTGATGCCATCACATTGTAAGTTTTGTCTCTCATAGAAAAATCTAAATCTGTATCTTTGTCATGTATTATTTATATCCACCCTCTATCCAACAAACCAGTGGTCATAATAAAATTCACCTACAAATAGGGAAAAATATTCAGAACAAGCCATCAAAAAAGCATTTACCCTAAGCCACATTCAGAGCACTGAGTGTAAAATAACTTCCAAATTACCTCCTTTCATGTGTCTATAACTCTTACAGAAGAACTTGCAAACTAGAACTGCAGCAGTGTATGCATTTTTCATCTCAGGTAATGGAAAATTATTGTTTTATGGGTCACTCACCAGCACTTGTTTCTTTGTGGCCAGCATTATAGAATTGTTTCAGTGAGGAGGTTGAGAGTAATGTCAGAGTTCCAGCTGAGACTGATTCAGACAAGGGCCACATCCAGTTACTGCCAAGCCAGGAGGAATCAAAAAGCAGGAGAGTAAACAACTGCTTTCCTCACATCTGCCCTCAGGTGTGACAAGCCTTCCTAGCACAGGCACGAAGCCACATCCTACTCCTTTGCTCTCCTTTTATTCTGAGGATTAGAGCGGCAGAGGAATCAGGAGGCATGGTTGGGTTAATTCGTCATGGTTCACTCTCCACGTGCCGTTAAAACCAAGCAGGAAGGTCGGACAATCCTTACTCTGAGCCAGGAAATTAAAAAATTATAGACAGTACTGCCCTGGTGTTGTAGCTGCAGAGATCTACATTTATTCTTGGGTTTTAAGAAAGATAATAAAAGGCCAGTCATCTAGAAGAATAGTAAATAGATCAGCTCTCAATAGCTATGCTTTTGATAACACTTGAGACACTCCTGTGAATGACAGAAAATATTGACGTTCTGAAGTGGATCACTCTCACACAGCCCATTTCTTAAAATGCTGATTCCATTTGGGGAACACACAATATCTATGTTCAGAAACAATTCTGCTTCTAATTAATTGAAAAGACTTTCAGCTTATCAGGGCCCTAATGAAATGTAATCACAGAGAAAATGCAGCTATACACACACCCACATTCCCTCCCACCCCCAAAAATATCCCAAACAACCCTCAAACCCTAAAGTATGCACCACACTTGGGTGATCATCTTCAGGTTCGATTTGTTTGGGGTAAAATACTACTACACCTGCTCTGCTTTAATTTGTACACTGTCACAGCAGTATTCAAACATCTTCCCACATGAAAACTTTCCCCGAGGGTCCTGAGGACTACAAGATAATGTGTTTTCCTGGCTTAGTTACGGAGAGTTGTGAAGACAAATAAAAAGAAACAATCCAACATCTTCACACTTCGTGTTTGCTTTGGAAATTTTGGTTTAGAGCAATCTTTTCCACCCTGTATGCGTGGCTGCAGTTTCTACATAACTACCTGAATTTGGTTTGATTAATGATTAAAATTTTATGTATATTTATATTTTACATACCCTAAACAATTTGGTGAGAGCAGGATTCCACTGCAGATGAAGGGCACTACATAGAGAAGGCAAAGAAACAGGGAACAGCCTCAGTACAGAAACTCATCCAGTTGCAGTGAATTAGGGAAGACCATAATTGATGTCCTCCACAGACCTAGAAAGATGGGGAATCTGAAGCCATTTATTCAGTCAGAAGCAGCTCCATAAGATGAAGCCACTTAGGGACTGTGGCCACAGTTGAATTCTTTGTGAATAAATTCCCCTTAGACACTAACATGACATTTTCATGGTAACTGAACTGCTCTGCAAAGGAATATTTGTAGCTGGAAATGAAGGGAGGAGGGGGGAATTAATGCCAGCGAAACAGGAGAAAAATCCCAATTTTCAGGTTCACCAAGAAGCTTTGGAGCTCTCTCTCTGGCTTTCAGGATAACGGGAATCACTTTCCTAGGCGAGGAATAGTTACTTCTTTGGATTGAGCATTAGGGTTTAATGCAATACAAATAAGAAAACTGAATAAAATGAAATCTTTTAACATTTGGAATACTTCTTTCAGGCCATTTTTCTGTGAAAGAAAATCTTCTGTGTAGGTGGAGAATCCACTTCTGAGCTCCTTTAGGAAAGCTGGTGTGTTCCCATGCTAAGGCACTAACTTTCCCGAGCAGAAACTGAGAAAAACCCTAAAGCCAATTCCCCTCTAATTAACACAGCTCACACAAGTCATTACTGCAGGCAGTAATTTGTAATATTAAAGAAACCAAACAGTATATTTTGATACTTGATGGTCAGAGGTCTGCTCAGAGTTATATTTCCACCTGATTGTGATAAATGAGCCAGCAGGAACTAAGGGCCTTCTCTAACAACACTCTCTTAACACACTTATTTTTGGAATAAGCTGCTCTTTTTCCATTGTACTGTGCTAGGTAAAACTCTGTTTTACATGCAGTGTAAAAATAAAAGGCTGAATCACATTCCAGAGATCCCTTTCACATTTAGGATAGCTGTCCTTCAACCAGAAAAACCCACTTTAATGGACTAATCTATTAATATCTATTGATACACACTATTTACCTAAAGTCCCATAAAGTTAGGGCATTTCTAGGAATGGGAAATAATTTTTCCATGCCATTTCATCAGAAAGATTTAAAGAAATTCCATCTTTTAAAGATTACAGGAGTACAGTGTTTAATGCTGGTGAGAAAATTTAGTACACCTGATCTACCAAAATGTTCTTTAATAATTTCTCTGAGCATTTATTTTATAATTTTGCTATTCTGCACAAGAACAAGAATTTTTACTCCTGTTTTACTGCTTTACAGCTGTATAAATTCAGGTGGGTATTTGTATGTTTTAAAAAGAGTTTTAGTTTTCTTCTCCTTAGGAGATCACATCTCTTTCACTCACAGTGATTAGAAAGGACTTCTAGTAACAGGTGAAAGAACATTAGAAATAATATCAAATCACCTTAAAACTTGCTTTTTAGACATAATTAAATGAATTTTCTGTAAGTACAACATATGTACAGAAAACAAGAGGGAATGGATTTATTGGAACTTCTTTCAGACGATTTTCAAGACTACAAAACCACAGAGAAATAAAGTCACCCTAAATGCATGCTAATGAAACTTCACACCAACACTCGCTATCAGTGTTCTTTCTCTCCCCAAACTGATCCAACCAGTCAGCAAAGAAAAAGAATTTTTAATGAAAACATGAGAAATTCACTGAAATACCAAAGTTAACTGTACTTTAACTGGGAATTCTCTAGACTCATATTGAACATTACATTATGCTCATCGAATCCCTCAGGCCAAGCCCTGCATTCCCTGATCAGTTTTGTCACACAGTTCCTCCTCTGCCTTCAGTTGCTCCAGTAACTTCTGTAACACTGCCACACCATCACCCCCAGTCCCATTAATCCCTGTTTTCCCTTTGTTTTTCCCCGAGATCAGACTCTGGGGAACACGAGTGAGGCCCGAGTTACACCCGGGTGATGAGATACACAGGAGGCAGGGGATGGTCACCTCTCTCTAACCAGAGAATTTCTTCAGCTTGGCAAAAGCCTCTAAGATCATCGAGCCCAGCCATTCCCCAGCAGTGCCGAGCCCACCTTGTCCACATCCCTGAGTGCCACACCCACACAGCTTTAACTCCCTCCAGGGATGGGGACTCCCCACCACTGCTCTGGGCAGCTGTGCCAGCGCTGGACAGCCCTTTCCGTGAAGAAATCTTTCCCAATCCCATCTAAGCCTGCCCTGGAGCAAGCTGAGGTGATTTCCTAAGGCAGACTGAGTCACCTACCTGTGTGGGGCTCAATAGAGAAGTAAGGCTGTCCTTCCAGGATGCTGTAAACCAGCTTGGCACTGTTCCCATACACTGGATCATCTGCATCTGTAGCTGTTACTTTAGTAACAAAGGTGCCTAAATAGAAAGAATACACACAATTAATGTTTACGCTCACTAGAAATTTGCATATCTTATTCAAAAACTAATTTGAAACAAAAATTCATTTCCTTGTGAGCGGTATAACAATAATAAAAGAAGGAAAAATATCAGTAGCAAGTTAAAATATCACTTGTGGAACAGAAACAAAACATTTCTCTTCAAGCTGATATGTGCCAGCAGCCTGAATTTCTGGGTAAAATAAAAGCCCTTTTAGTATCTGTATTATTTAAAGTTTCTTTGTAGAATGCATTTAAAGCTACCTGATAGATCTGTGCAGACTTCAAGCATTTGGAAAGGAACCATATCAAAGGGATACAAAACACGAGGTTAATAATACAATATAATATGTTGCATTTAAGACTTGCAGATTCACATTTGAAAGAACTTTGCCAAGTTACAGAGACCAGATAGAAAAACAATAACAGAAAGGGTTCTTTTTTTCTCCCCTTGGCTTGCAGCCATGATAATGATTTGATGTCGCCACAGTGACAGAGTTGGGACAACAATGATTGTCTCTGAAATGAGTCTCTGCCACTCAGGGGGCCATTGTTCAGCCAGAGTTATAAATCCCATACTCTGACAAAAATAAATAGAAAAAAAAAATAAGGAAATTACCCTTTTTATTCCTTAGACAACATAGCACTTGCCATTGCTGTAAGAAGCAAAATGGAATGGAACTTAGTTGGTTGCATTAAGGTTGCTGCAGAGACTTTTTTTGGCTGACATAAAAGTATGATGGCATTAATTAGGCTGACAATAAAGACAATATCTACAGAGGGAGAGAAAGCGAGAGCAGGAGAAAGGTTAAGACTGAACTATGCTCAGAAAGGAAAATAATTACAGCACCCACCAAAAATCCCCCTTTCTGGGTATGCCAGTAAAAATAGCCTCCTGTTCCTTCCCACCCTGGGTGTGCTGCTGAATCCTGGTCCCACGGCCCGCCAGCACAGGAGCAGTAGAGCAAGGGGAAGGAGATCCCTTGGGCACGCCCTCCTCTCTCCCTGTACGGCTGGCTGCTATGGCTCGGGGCAGCTTTGGGGGTTACAGCACATGCAAATTACTTAGAGGAATGTTTGCATATTTAGATATAATTTGCATATGGCCAAATAGCTGCCATTTCCCTCTTTCCCACCTGGCCACTTCAAACACCAGGGCACGCACGATGTGGCGCTAGGGTTTGGGAGGGCAGGATTCGGGAGGACGGAGAACAGCTCTCTCAGGGGGCACAGGATCGCAGGGACCTAAGTTGTGGCAGGTTTGCTGCATGGAAGTAATGGAATAATCTCCAGGGAAGGGAATGTGGGTTGCAGAAATACATCTCACTAGAGAAAAAAATGGCTTTGGCTTGCACTGGTGATTTATTTTTGGTGTAAATTTGCCCATTCCTACAGGGGAGAATATCAGCAAAGGGAGGCAGAGCAGTGAGAGCTCCACCATGGCCCAGCCAGAAGGAAAGTGCCCCCCCAGCATCTCTCCTGTGCTCAGCAGGGGCCACAGGAGTCCTGCAGCTGGTGCACAGCCCATGGAAAAGGAATATTATGTCACATCTCTCTTTGACAGATGCTTGCTGAACCTGTTTTATAAACATGCAAACTGTTCATATTTTGAAGCTTTACTGTATTTGATGCTGAAAGGTGATCTTATACCTAACCTTTAACAGAATAGTTTTTATCCTGTCACTGCGCCTGAGAAATGGACTTTATCCTCAACTTGATGGTGGGTTTGTAAGGAATTAACATCAGAAATTTATTGTCTGACCAGTGACAACAACGAGACACTAACAGACAGCTCCTGACAGCTGTGGGTGGAAATGATAAAGGGCACAGGTGACACACAGGTGCCCAGCCCTGTGGCAAGCCCAGCAGCCTCAGCCTGCAGGTGATGCCCTCAGTGCCCTCCTTCACACACAGGAGAATATAAAGAGGAGGAGGGAAGCAGCCCTGGGGCACACTCAGAGGCCGTGGCACAGGCTGCAGACAACAGGGAACAACGACAAGGAAGTTGCAGGAAGCTTGAGTTCAGATGCTGCAGGAAGAGAGGGACAAAAGGCCCCTCTGTGGCTCGCCCACAGGAGTCACAGAGCATGAGAGGCTGTAGCTAATGGGATTGCCCCACATGTTTAAGTTCTGTTGGCTCACCTTCTGTAGCTCACACCCCTTACAAGGGCTCTGTTTTGCTGTTCCCACAGACAGTCATCCCTCAGCAGAGCTGTACCTCCCCTCTCTGGAACTCAGGCTAGAGCTACACCATCCCAGCACATCCTGCACATCCCAGCACATCCCAGCACATCCCAGCACATCCCAGCACATCCCTGCACATCCCAGCACAGCCCAGCACAGCCCAGCACAACCCTGCACATCCCTGCACATCCCAGCACATCCCAGCACATCCCAGCACATCCCTGCACATCCCAGCACAGCCCAGCACAACCCTGCACATCCCAGCACATCCCAGCACATCCCTGCACATCCCAGCACATCCCAGCACATCCCAGCACATCCCCACGCTCCCCGCAGCCCGTGGCTGCTGTGCTGGGTGTGACACCAGCCATGAGTGCAGGCTCAGAGCTTCCTTCAGCTGGAGTCAGGCTGAAGTAGCAGGTGATGTGCTCCTTTCTGTGGCTGCTATCATAAAAGTTGTGGTTTGTAATCTCCTAAAACAAAAGAGGTTTGTGCAGAGCATCGTACAATGGGACAGGGCTGCAATGAGATAAGGCTCATCATAAAGTGAAAATTTTAGAGTATTTTATCTAGACCGTTTCATTTTGTTTCCATTATGTACTGTATACACAAAGGAAAATAAAGAAATAAAACTGTTGACTTCTTGGAGATTGTATTTGATTTTCCTAGCTGGCTCTCATTTCAAAGGCCTTCAGAAATAATTACATTGCTTGTTTAGAAAGATTTGATATATAATTTCTATTTTTATCTTACTTCACTTGAGAATTCCTGAAGACTTTCTATGGATATTTATTTCAAGATTCGCAGACTTGAATGGATATGCTGATTCTTTGATAAGCACGTTCTTTATCCTAAGTGTTCATTAGATCCTGAAGTTGAATACACCCTAATAAAAAGAGTTAATCAGTGTCTAACATTGCTTCCAATCCTGATGCTCAGCTTCCAGGATTTTTGTCTTGTGATATAAAATAATTCAATCACTTATTGACACCCCAAGTTCAACTGAAGTTTATACATGTATTAAAAATACACGGGTAATATGTGTGTCAGTATTTCCAGTTAAAGTACACAAAAGGCAGGGGGAAAGACATAATCTTCTTTTTCTTTCCCTTACAGGTCACTTGAAGTGTGATTATAATCTCACCTAATAAAATTAATGAAGGGAATGGAAGGCTGAATACTCTTCTGCCTCCTAAAAGTCAGTTTCTTCCCCAGCCAGTTTCTGCCACTCGGCTCTTCGTTTCCGACCACCACACACACTTCTGAGGCCTGTCAAATCCAGTAATTTGCTCCCAACAATCTTACTGATGAAAATTGTTTATGGAAGATGTGAGCGATCATGAAACAGAAATTAAAGAAATTGCTTCCACTATTGAAATTAGTTAAGCTTTGCTACAGTTTAAATTTTATCACCTTTAATTTGAATTTTTTTTTTTTTTTTTTTTTTTTGCATTGTGCCTTGAGTCAAATTTTCTGCAGGTGGTGTGAAACACGCCACATTATGCTGTTCACACTGGCAATAATCAGTATATTCAGGAGCAAAGCCTGTCCCCTCTGCAGCTGTGGGTGATGTTGCTAAGTCGGTGCTGCTCTGGTTCCCGTGTTGTGTTCAGTTCACAGGGAACAGCCAACCCCACTCCCACAGGTGACAGAACCTGGGCACCGAAAGATTTGGAGAACTGAGTGAAAAAATAACGTTTTTAAAAAGGAACCCACAGCCACCACGGCCCTTATTTAGGCAACCTCCGCAGCAGAACTCTCCAAGCTTTGGATTATCAATATTTAAGCAGGATTTTACTCCATTACAGACACTGCAGTTATAAACTACATGTACATAAATATTTTTTACAAGCATAATGCGCTTAAAGTTTTAAAGATGAAAATTTTGCGTTGAAAAAGCTGTACGAATGCAGGGAAGGGCATTTATTAAGTAAATGCTCTTGGAAAAACAACATTCTGGGTTCTGCCCAGCAAATAAACTGCTAGGGTTTCTGTTTGTGTTTAATTTTGACTGCATTTGGTTTGTGTTTGTTTCTTTGTCAATGCTACAACAAACTCATTTAGCCAGAGACTATAAATTTGAAATGGTGCCATTTTTATAAGAAAGCCACTATTGTAGTCCAAGTCACTGTTGTCCTAATTACAATAATATTGCAGTTTTATATAATCTGGCCCAACAATCACTGTTTCTTTTTTTCTTTATGTACCTGATGTTGCCTTATCTAAACCAAACCCATTTTTTTTCGAGAGACGAGGCAAATTTTAAGATGCTTTGTTAAAAAACTTTGTGTGTTTTTTCCTCAGGTACACTTTTGCAGTGCTCGTGACCCTTAAACATGGATTTAACCACCACAAATATAGACTGCACAGAGATTCAACAGATTTTAATTAATGAACACTTCTGACGTGCTTTAACCATTAGCCATTGCTGATTGTTTCACTCTGTCAGTGTCAAATTGTTTTACTCTGTCTTTACAACAGGCCAGCAATCAGAGACACAATTAACAACAAGAGTATTTTTGTATGGTTAGGTGAGAAAGCCTGTGTTTGCTGGCAAACTAAGATTAAAAACCATCATAAAAAATGAGATGTGTGTGCTCAGCTAGTGCTTTTCTGTTGTTTTGACTGTGTTTTTATGTGCAAGTCAGGGTACAGATTCTGCACATTAGTCAGAAAGAAAAATGCATATGCTACCACAGGGAGTAGGAAAGCAAATTCTTTTGGTGTGGCAGTGAAATGTGCGTGCTGGGGGAAAAAAAAATCCAAAAAATCAAATTTGAATGTTCTAGAGGAGGTAATGCATAGTTGGTGCCAGGAATTTACATGAATCCATATTCAATGAACAACCATTTTGTTGAAGGATTGTACGGGCTGGTAAAAATAAATAACATGACCATAATGAAACCTGGTGGGACCATGTTTTCTCCTCTTCCCAGGGCCTTTTGGGTTTGTTTGGTTTTTTTGATTTTCTGGTGCCCTTTTTGGTCTCACTCACTCTTTCTCTCCTAATCTTCCCAAACCTTGACAGGCTGAAATCTCCATTGCATTCCGAAAATCTGATTACCAATCTGACAGGGCATTAGCAGAGTATTTGCATGACAAAACCTCACCATTCTTTACCAACTCTTTTGTTTCCCCGAGAGGATCCCTGTGCCTTAAAACCTTCAGCTGGCTTTGGAGCTGGGCTGATGGAAGCCCTGCAGCCAGGGGTGGTCACACAAAGCATTGTTTGTGCCCAGCAGGTCAGGTAAGCATCCTTTCCAAAATGAAGCCTTTTCTTCACTGTCCTTCTTTGCTATAATCTCACAGGTAGCATGACAGTTGTTGTCATGGTAACATTTTTTATTGAATAAAACTGCAATAATCTCATAAAAACCTGCATAACTTCTTGACATGTAAATTATTACTGCCTCAAAGCTGAAGGAACTTATTTGTTTCTCATTGTTGCTCATTTTTTTAAATGCAAAAACATAGTTTTAAGCCTTATCATCCTGCATTATTGCATGAGACCATTTCTAAACACAAAATCTATGAATTAGAGGTTTCACTAACCAAATAAAGGAAATGTATATGAAATAGGAATCTGTTTAAAGCACTACAGAACTTGTTAACATATGCAAATGGCCCACATAAAATACCATTGCACATCTTGGTGTTCAGGCAGATATATAAATACATATACACATAAATTGTGGGAATGTTGCACGAGTGTTTAAGGGTTCTTTTGCAGATCATATGTTATTATTTCAGCCCTACCTCCTGTATCTGCATTTGAATGTATTTTTATTAACAGCTACTCCATTGCCAAAGCTCTGGGAGCCCAATGTGTGCATCAGGTCTCACAGTGCAGGAAGGTTCTTTCCCCAAAGACTCCAAAAGTACCAGGAAAGACAAATACAGACAGAGAGAGACAAGGAGGTTGTTGGACTTGAGGATCCTTGTGGGTCTTTTCCAGCTCAGGAATTCCATGATTTCATGATTCTGTGCTGCGAGGATGTAAATCCCCCTGGGAAGGAATGCTGCCAGCACATGGTGGTGCTGCTGCCTGACCCACAGTGCCCACAGAACCATGGAAAAATGTCAGGGACTGCTTTGGGAACAGACGGCAGAGGGCTTGGGTGAGTTTTTCAGGAGATCTTCCCACACTTAGAGGAAAGCATGTGAAAAAGAAAAAAAAAAATCTTGTTTTTAAGTGTCCAGTGGACCCTTAATGAATAAAAAATGAATGAGGCCGTAGATGACACCCTAAGCAGAGGTAAAAGGTAGAGATACGGGCCAGAACAGTCCACTGAGGTAAAAATGGGCAACTTGTGCTTGCCATGCTGGAGAAACAGGAAGGCCAGCGTGCATTCCACTGCATCCACGGCAGAAGCCAATATGCAATCATTTCTAGAGGCAGAAATAAGACAGAAAATTTGTGTATGTTATAGATGTAATACCGGTATGTTGGTGATGAGAACCACATAAATACACAGACACAAGGCTTCACTTAATCTTCTGCAAAGGGAAAAACAACAACAGAAGCTTCCTTGCAATGAGGAATTGCACAAGGCGGAATAGCTTCCCAAGGGAAATAACAGAATCCTCCTCGCTGAAGAGTTCACTCTCTTGCACGGGATGCTGGATAATGTATTCTAAGGGAAAACCCTAGAAAGACAGGAAGATTAACTAATAGGGTAATTTGTCTTTCCCAGCTGTAATTTATTTGACTCTAAGTAGTGAAATACTGTGATGCTGTCATGATCTTGTTTATGATGATTAAGGTAAGGAGGAAGGAAAAGAAGGTTGTTCATACAACTCAGTTTTAGGCTCAACTGGCTAAATTATATACCTAGCTGCACCAGCTGCCTGCTCTACCTGAGGGAGAAAGACAATCATCCTCTCCTGGAATCCTCCTTTCTTGTCTGACCAGAGAGGAACAGAAATTAAACTGGCCAGCTGATGTGAATGCCTAAATTTCAAACCTGTGACTCCTCTCTTTTGAGGATGTACTCAAAACAGGCCACCCCAGTCTCCGATTCCAGCCTTCCAGGAACTGCAAGTGTGTACAGCTGACACGCCACCAAACAGGACGAGGAGAAACCTTGCAAGAATTTTGGTTTTGTTTACATGTATTTCTCTCTATATCATAAAATCCTAGAATCACAGAACAATTTAGGCTGGAAAAGCCCTCCCACACCATGGAGTCCAAGCTGTGCCCCACCCTTACCTTGTCCCCAGCCCAGAGCTCTCAGTGCCACCTCCAGCCCTTCCTGGGACACCTCCAGGGATGGGCACTCCAAACCTCCCTGGGCAGCCCCTGCCAAGCCCTGAGCACCCTTTCCATGGAGAAATTCCTGCTGGTGTCCAACCTGAGCCTCCCCTGGAGCACCTGAAGGTCATTTCCTCTTGTATATATCTGTGTGAACACCTGTGTGCACTTCCATACTCATATAGACACCTGTATACACTTACTGAACTAAACTGCAACTGATACAGTTCATAATCTGTTTTTAATATTAAACATGAGTGAATAGTGTTACTTGTTTGTTTTGCCAGTTTGTTTTATGTAAGTAGTTGAACATGATCTCACAGAAATGCACAGAAAAAGAGATTTTTCAGTACTTTACAGACCTATAGGAGGTGGCAGATGCTGCCCTAAAGAATTGGTAATCTAAACCAGAAGCTTCAGCACCTGAAAATCTGGCTGAATGAAAGAATCTCAGAGAATCTAGCAGCTTGGTCTATAATAAATTATGTAGCACCATGCAGGAAAATGCAAGAAGCTGTTTCTCGGTTCCACCAGAAAAATAATCTTTTCATACCTTTGATACACTAAGTGATGTTTAGCTCCACAAACAGAAGAGGTATCCAGACTCTTTCCCCCAAAGTCACATATTTTTCAATGAAATTTTTGGAGTAGGTGCTTTAGGAAGTCAGTGAAACCTTTAGAGAACGTTAATGTCACGCAGTACGTGTTTGAGCCCAAACCCCCGAGCGAATGCACGACCCACCGCGTGTAGCACCACAGTGTTCGTTCAGGTTGCTCGTGTGCCGTGTTAGGGACTTCTTCTCACGTGAGGGAAATGGGAAAAACATATTGTATGCAAATGTGAGGCTGCAGAAGTAAGTACGAGAGGAGCTGGCTGTGCCTGGAGAAAAAGGCTGTCTGTGCATCCACGGAGCGGAGCGAGCTGGCAGCCCCGCTCCTCGCAGCTGTATAATGAGGGCTGCAGGAAGCGTGGCTGGGAAATCTAATCAACCAGCATATTTTACCATTTTTTGTCTGCATAAACTAATTGTTTTGGAACTCTGCTGCCACGTTTTTAACACAACCTTTTGGAAGCAGAAATATTTTACAGCAGAAATACATATTCAGATTTAGGGATGCGGATTCCTCCCTGGCAATTATCCTGGCTGATGTTACCTGGGTTTACCTGTGTGGATCTAACAAGAGGGGACACTGCCTTTTCAGTTTTAAGGCTGGCAGCTCTTTCTTGCTACAACTTATGAGATGGTGCCATTAGAGAGCCTGCAGGTATTCCTTTACAAATTCCCTTGGGTGGCTGTTTGTTAGGATTAGTACATGGTTTGAAACATCACAGACAACAGCAGAAGGGTAAAATATATTTTATGCTTGGCTTAAAGAATTGTGTTTTCCTTTCACGCTATTTTTTTATTCTCCCTTTGGATATCACCCTCGCTATAGAATATTAATTGATATTTGTGAGAGAAGTGGGAAATAGCTCCCTTTCTGTTCAGGACTTTTTGAAAGACTGCTTGTCTCTAATCAATTGACTATTTCATCAGCATTTGTTCTGCAAGGTCCCCAGGCAAAGGCAGTAAAATTGGATGATCACTGTACACTATATTACTGAGCAGAAAAAAAGTTACTGTAAGTCTTGTTGATTCCAATGGAAGTTTCAGGTTATGCTCAGGTGTATTGTAAAGAAATATAAATAAATAATAAAGCAGCCTAGGTTGTTTATTGCAGAAATTCTTTCATTTATGACTTTGTGTGGTGAGAAGAGGAAGTGGCTGGTATCATCTCACAGCTTTGATGCTCTGCTCGCTTTGTTTGGCAGAGCCAAGCCTGGCGTGCCAGCAACTGTAACCCCGGGTGCAAAAGCAGGGTCTGAAATATTGTCCCCTCAGGCCACTGTGGGCCAGCATACGGCAGCAGAGCCCTTCTGGGCCCCGGGGAAGGGGCACAGCTGAATCAGCTGCCCAGCAGCTCCCAGGGCTGATTCCTGAGGAAGCTGTGTTGACAGCAGCTCCACAGGCAGTTTCTGAGCTGTTTTCATGGGAAAACAAGAAGTGCTGCAGATTCAGCACCTAAACAAAGACAGAGGTGTCAGCTCAGGGCAGTGTGGGGAATGACCAGTGCCAGAGAAAAAAGTGGATTCCGAATTGCATCTCATTTTGCCAAGTATCAAGTGTGTCCCTCAGAGAGATGTCTAATACAGGCCACTTAATGAAGAGTTTGAGGAGTGTTGGCCCCCAGTGTTCTAAAGCCAAGTCTTTGTGCTGGCAGAGGAATAGAAGTCACAGTAATCAAAGTTTCTGTGAAAATATTACCACATTGAACTTAATTTTCTGACCTAGAACTTTGTACCTCGTGGTGAGACCTTGTCTACATTTCCTTGGTTGAAAAAGGTGAGATTATGCTGCAGACCAGTTCTGTGGCATTTCACAGAGCATCAGTCTGGCAGGAACCTGAGCTACTCTACTTCCTCTCATCCCTCTGTTTTCCACTTAGGCATCATCCCCTGGCCAGCAAACGGGCTCATGTCACCAGCCAAGCTGCTTAGAAAAATGAGATAACACAGCTTCAAAGCCTGCGAAACCAAACCCTACCACTCTTTGAAACACCTTATTTTTCCTTCAAAATTTTACATTTGGGGAAATTGTGAGAAATCCATGCTGAGAATAGATTTAAACTTGTAACCACAAGAGAATGCATCAGAAACCTGAGTCAGAGACTTATTTTCACACAGTCACAGAACACAAACACGATGACGCATTTGATATGTACAAATGGAAGCGACCACAACGGATTTCAGGAGCAGAACATCAGCAACAAGAACAAGATGTTTGTGACTATGAGGCAAGAGGAAAAACCACAATAGGACAGATTCTTCTAACCTTCTGTCTCTTAGGATTCACCTAAGACTGCCAAAGTTTCTTCTGGTCTGCCATCACATGATCAAAATGTGACAGCTCCGTCTGTCTGTCCTCATCCTGAAACAGGAATACCATGGAAAGATGAATTTCTCTATTTGGAAGAACTCCATAAGGAACTGTGACCTCGCTTCTGATCCCAGCAGATTTTTCCTGCAGAGTTTATCTTCACTATGTATCATCTGCACAACTTTCCTTCATGCCAAGGGAATGGATGTGTGCAAAAAATGGACAACTTGTGACAAATCGCTGCCAGTGAATGGAGAGGAAGAAAGGCAGTGTTTGTCTGAGAAACCACCACACATCAATAGCTCCACACCTTGCACAGGTAAATCAGGCCTTGCTCCTAAGGACCAGGCAGTGACTTCAGAACCTCAACACAAAAGTATTTCCTGCCATTGGCACAAACTGCTTGGAGCAATCCCACTGAGTTTGTACACTTAGCTTAGTACACTCAGGACAATAGAGATGGGGACAACTAAAGGGTCAGCCTACAAACCCCTAAAGAATATTAATTTCATCATGGTCCTCGAGCTCATAATGACCACATAAGAACAGTACAGAAAGACAATGACATTTTTGATCAGGCCTCACGAGAAATGAAAAAAGCTCAGAAATAGCAGCTCAGAGCTGTTTTCTCAGGGCTCAACCGCCAGTCAGGTTAAGGAGCAGCCAGCCAGCCCTGGTGCTGAGCATCCTGAGCCCTTCCTGAAGGTTGTGTGTGACCATTTTAAACACCCCCCCAAAGAAATCTCACATAAAACTCCTCGGTACTCGGTACCACAGCTACCGCGTGTGGTTATGCACAAGAGGAACAAGTGGAGGAACAAGACAACATGAAAATATACTATTTTTAACAGCTGTTACACTCTTGCCATATTTTACAATGTCTGCTGATTTTTCCCTTATCTTTTCCAGTGCCTTTGCATTTACCCTTTGGGCTAAGTTGTACTTGACCCCAGTGCTGCAGTCCCTTCACTCCACAATTTTGTGACAAACTATCATTGATTTAACAGTCATGCTCAGTGCCTTAAAAATCAATGATAAAAACCCCGGCAAGACAGTGTGGTTGATCTTGATAACATTTCAGGTCAGGTTTTTATCACAACTTTCTAATTTGTCAAGTTATTTTATCACTATTCATGTCAGACGTTGTGTGTTGATTTCATATGCAGCAGGTTTTGTCCTTTTGCAAACAATTTGTAGGTGGAAGAGAATGAGTATCTTTGGGAAAACTGGAAAGAAAGCTGCACTATTTACACTGTGCTCCTAATACACTTGGCTGGACTAAAGAACTCTGCTCTGCTTTTGAAAAAAAAAATAAAATAAAGATGACAGAAACTCTTATCTGCAGTGATGTAATCAAGGGCAAGTCTTGATTCAAGGGAAAACATTCCTAAGTAAGTGTGCTTGTGCCAAAACTGAAAATTGATATTCTGACTCAACCAAAAGCCTAAACCCTTTCCAGTAAAGACCTTTCATGGAAGTATTTAAGGACAAAAATATTATTTTAAGCTTTTTCATACTGTTACTATTTTCAAGTGGCAAAGGCAAAAGCATTTCTAGAGCAATGTGAGACTGAATTCCACTGTGTGTACTTTATTTATTTTTTTTCTGACTGTCGGGACAAGCCTTAATATTTGGGGATTATTAAAGTTTGTCTGTTTACCTTAATTTGGGCAAACTATGAGAGAATTCTCTTCCCTTATGGCTTTTGTTCTTTTTCCATCTGTGTCCTTTTTTATTTCACCAACACGTTTGTCACTCTGCTTCAGTCGTCTCCTGTCTTTCAACATGACACTCGCTGTCTAAACACTCCTGGCTGTGCTGAGAGCGAAATCAGGAGATTTCACTCCTCATTCCTCTCCTGAAAAAAGGGATCCTAAAACTCTGCTGTCGGGACACAATATCCACTTTGGCTCCCATTACTACCTCTGCACATGTTTTGGGGAATTTGTGTAGCTGAGAAGGTAACACAGAAACAGAACATACTCAAGGGAGGGTGTGGGTTTGGGTTTTTTTTTTTCTCCTTTCTTTCTTTTTTTTCTTTTTTCTTTAAAGAAGCTACAGAACTGGTTCCAATTACTCTTATGGATCTTCCAAGCTTGCTCATTCATTTACATAATATTCTATCTTCATTGTAGGCATACATACAGAGTTCATAGACAAATAGGGAGGGGAAAAAAACAGTCGTGGGGTTCTTTGTCCCAAAAGCATAGAGAAATCTTTTTTTTTTTTTTTTTTTTGAGGTTTTAACTGAGTTTCTACCCTGGTGTGCCCTTTTACTTTTAAAAGTGATTAAGCAAGATTTACAGAAAAATTAAATTATTTCCTATTTGTGAGATGTAATACTTGCTATAACGAAGTAATTCCACAGATTTCAATTTTTGATCTTTAATTCTTTAAGAAAATTAATATCATAATTAAAAGATTAAAGTGCACCATTTCAGCAAAGAACATATTCTCCACATACACTAGCTTTCACAAGCAAATTCATCATTTTTGGAGTTGGGGAGCAGGGCTTACAGTGGTAGATTATGTAGGAATTACAGTTTAAAAAAAATCCAATTTCGTTCTCAAAACTTTTTTTTTTTCCTGGAATGTGCTGGTCTCTTTGCTCACAGAGAGAAATAAATGATTTCAGAATAACTCTGAGCACAGTGACGCGGTCGGCACCGAGCGTGTGTGGGAGTGTGTTCTGCAGAGACAGCTGAGAAGTGAGCAGCACTCCTCCCGGAGAGAGCTCCGGCTAATACTGATCCTCTTTGCACCAGGCAGCGGGAGCAGAGCCATGCAAATCCTTTTGTCTTAGCAGGGAAGCAGCATTTTCCAGAGAGCACCAGGACACAGAATAAAAACCAAGCAGGGGACGCCGTGGCCGTGGCTGTGCACAGCTCTCGTACACTGGCACACGTTGCAGTTAGGGACAGAATCCCAAAACTGGGGTGGAAGGGACCCTAAACACCATCCAGTGCCACCCCCTGCCATGGACAGGGACACCTCCCACTGTCCCAGGCTGCTCCAAGCCCCAGTGTCCAGCCTGGCCTTGGGCACTGCCAGGGATCCAGGGGCAGCCACAGCTGCTCTGGGCACCCTGTGCCAGGGCCTCCCCACTGCCCAGGGAACAATTCCTTCCTAATCTCTAACCTAACCCTACTCTCTCAATTTGAAGCCAGTTTCACATCCCCACAGCATATCATTCCAGTTCTAGATAGCCAAAATAACCCCTGACATTCCTGTAATATATCTCTTTCAGCCAGGAACATAACACCGGGTCTAAGGAACCTATTTGAAAAACTGCATTGTATTTGAACCTTAGAACAATGAAAGGTTAAAGCCTTCATCTGTATTTCATGCACTGCCTTCCCCAGAGGCCCAAAAATAAAATGCCTTGTACTGCATCCTCATTACATAAGTACTATATATAGAGAGCATATGAGTTCCTCTTCTGTTTCAGAACAGAAAATTGATATAAGTGTTTTGAGGAAAGAAAAGGTTCAGTAGAACTTTGTTTTATCCTGAGCAAGAACACTGCCTAGTAATGCCTGTGTTGTACAAGTGTCAAGGCTGAAATTGGCAGTGGGTGGAGATCTCTTTAAGGGAATTAAGTAAGTGGATAATGGAAGTGAAATACTCTTAGTGGCGGGAAAATAATAGAAACTCCTTGAACTCTGAGAGAGTCTTCTTATAAACATCATAGAGGAGTTAAAGTAATTTTATGAGGACTAAAAAAAAAACTTCAAGAAATTTTAAATAATTTACAGTGATTCCTCTCCTTCAGCTTTTGATGTTGTTACCTGTGGGTCAAGAGAGGAAAGCAGAAGGAAATAGTAACAGCAACATTAGTGAAGGGTAACACTCTCATCTCCCACTTTCCAGCCTTGTCATTTAGTTCTATCCGAGATTAAGACACAGACTCCACTGCCTCTGCTGCAGACTTTACACTGACTCATGTCCCATGTAATGCAATCAGGAACATTCTCCAAGTTTTGAAACAACAGCAGAGAAATAGGTTTTGTTTGTCAACAAAAGAGCAGGAGTACACATTTGTGCTTCTGTAGAGCAGCAGCTTGGAAATAACACATGGAAGGGCCAGGGATCCTTAGGGATTAATGTGCAAAACTCAGAGTTACAGTAATAAACCTCAGGCCTCTCAGGTGATTTATGGCAAATCTCTACCTATATTTGTGTTAGAACACACTGCCTTTGGACAAAACCCTTCCTAAGAATAACACAAAACTCTTCCTAAGAATCCATAACAATGTGGAGCTGTGTCATTTCAGAGGCAGGGCAGTGAGGAACTGTTTCTCTTTCCCCAGCACACTTGGGGAACAGGTGAAACATTTTCCTCCAGGAGCCAGCCCCTTTCACTACTCCCTGAACTATATCCAGCCATTGGTCCTCTATAATAAAGTTTTCCTAGATGAAATTTTAACTTGTAATTCATCTCTCATGACCTTTCTTTACATTTTTCCCTCCTCTTTCTCACTTTCTGCATTTTTGCTTTCTTTCACTAATGTTTCATCTTTTATTCTCTTACTCTCATTGCATTTACCATCTTTTAAACCTCATGTTAACAGTTTACTAGATTTTTATTCATCTGATCTCCTGACTAGTTTCCTGTCAAAGTTTTCAGTTTTGTGGGGTTTTTTTCTCCTCTTCTTTACACAGAATACTGCTTGGATAGGGGCTATGTCTTTATTACAGATTACAAATATGCACAGATACAATTTATTTTTGTAGTAGACTTTGTGATCAGAAATCATCTTTTCTTTTCTTGCATATATCTTTATTTTTTTTCCTAGAATACTACATAAACTCCATTCACTTAAGGAATAAAAGGATTCAATTTTCCTTCCTCCTTCTCCCACACTGTTTTTTGTTTTGTTTGTTTTGTTCTGGTTTTTTACTCTCATTTTACTTAATTAATTCATTTGCTCACCTAGAGCTTGGCTGAAATATCTTCTGAAAGCAGGTCCATATTTTGTTTGTGCTGCTGCACAATTAAAAATAACTCAACATACAAAAGCTACGTTTTAGTAAAAGAGCTGAAATGAAGGCTTGAAAATTCACATATCAGTTTTGGCACAAGCAATTCAACACAATCGAGATATGAAAATCTGCTGGAGCAGAGTTGATTTAAAAGATGAAGCCTCAGGTACGACCATGCAGCCAGCACACCACACTTGTATCTGACAATGACTCGGTGAAACTCCCTGTGCTGTGAGTGAGAGGATGGTTCTAGGATGGTTCTGGCTCCTCACATTCCTCCTCTTTTTAGCTAAATAAGAGAGAGTGGTGTTTTTGAAACTTTGTGATAGGATGCTGCTTTATTTCACAAAGTGCCTTGGCACTCCTTCAATTACCTTGCTTTGACAGATGTAGACAAATCGCTGAAAAGCACATTATCCTCAACCTAACACTAAAACATATTAGAATTTCCTTTGCATTTCATGGCCAGATTTTGGTGCCTTTGCTTATGCTGAATTCTTCTATTACCCCGAAATGGATTCTCTTGGTTTGGTGGGTTTGCTTCCCTTTGGCTTCAGTGACAGCTGAAGATGAGCCGCACTCGACGTGTGTCATGGGGAGTGAGGCCCTGGGTGTGCCAATATCTGCCTCTCTGAGGACATCCACTTGCAAACACAGACCAAGGGACAAACTATGCAGAAAAGATTCTAATGTATTAATCCATGAGGAAATAGAGTCACACTAATCCGACAAAACGAATAAATATAAGTAAAATATATTAAGAAGATTATGTTCTTCTCCTTTCTCTTTTCTGCTTTCACACAGTTAATTTCCCTTTTCACCATCTTTTTCCACAGCTTTCTCTGCTTTTCCCTTCCATCATCTATGCAAATCCTGTGGCTAATTGGCTAAGTCCACTCTAGAGCCTAACCATCAATTCCCAGACACAGCATCTTTCATTTCAATGTTTTTGCCTGATTACAGTTGCACTTAGAGGAAAACAAACAAGTATGTATCAATGCCCTGCAAGTGTAGGAAAACACACAAACAGATAATTAAACATCAACAAAGTATCAATAGGATTAGAGCGTCATGCTGGAGCAAATCTTGATAAATCCTTCTCAATAACAATACTCTAACTGCAGTGTCAGAAGGGAAATATAAATTTAGCCCATTAAAGTGTTGTTGGACAAAGAAAGACACATTAATACAGCTGTTAGTCATTTCCTTACTACTGAGGGACTCGACTATTGTGCTGCAGATGAAAGCTTTGGCCAAGAAAAGATTTGAAAATATGCAAATGAATGCTAACAACATAATAAATACCTTATTATTCATCACCAACTCAACAGCCTCCTGGCACGGCCAGAGCTGTGAGCAGCCAGAGTCTGGGATGCTCAGACATACGTACCTACAACAGACATTTCGGGCACCGTGGCGTGGTAGGGGCCCTCTACAAACTCAGGGGCGTTGTCGTTGATGTCCTGAACCTTGATGATGAATTCTGAGGGGGGCTCCAGGGGCTGGTTTGTGTCCCTGTCCACCGCCTGGGCTGTGAGGGTGTACTCGGCCTTCTCCTCCCGGTCCAGCCTTTTCATGGCATGGATGTCCCCAGTCTTGTCATTGATCACAAAGATGGTTCCAGCTCCATCTCCCGACAGAATATATTTGATTTTGCTGCTGCCAGGGTCCAGGTCTGTGTGCAGCTAAAAGGGGAAAAAAGTTAAAAAAAAAGGCATTTTAGAGACAAAAAAATGTACACACAGAATTTTGGGGTTTTTTGTGCTTTGGTCTAACTATACATTTTGTCAAGCTGTTCCTTTGTACTTCAATCCCAGCACCAGTGATCCACAGCTCAGCTTGAATACACATGGAGAGCAGGGATTTGTATGCATACTAATCAAAAATGAATGCAATCATAGGCATAATTAGACTTTCTATTTAAAAAGAAGCTGTTATATATATTTTAAATCCCCATTCGAAAATGTAAATGCCTGCAGAACCATTATCAGCCAAAATGAACAAGTACAAAATGTCCTTAACCTATTAGAGCAGAGGGTGAGGGAAGGGTTAACAATAACATAAGTTTTAATTGAACTTCTTATTTTTAGCTATTACTTTCAGTTTATTTCCAGGTGACTAGAAATGGTTGAACACTGGCATCTACGGAATCCTGTCACAGACAGCAGTCACAGAGAGTCAGAACTCTATCATAACTCAGATCTCCGCAGAACTTAAAAGTTTCTAAGATCTTTACTCTAAAAGTGTGTGCCCTGGAAGAAGAACCCTTGCACACATCTTCCAGTTCTCCTCAAAGCCCCATCAAAAAGATGTCTTTAACTTGCATTTGGCTTTTCACAAAGCAAGACAAGATTATAATAATCTGAAGCAGTATAAGAAAGAGAGGTTTCTTTATTTTGAATTTTTTTATTAAATAAAAAACTGGAGACAAAGGACTTCCATTGATTTTTTGGTAGGCTCCGAGCCAAATACTGAATATCAGATTATCTCCAATAATTTTTAAGTTGTGAAGGTGAGAGTGTGAATTGGTTGGACCATACGTATCAGTGTCAACACATTCAAAAATACAGGATAATAACCCGAATACACAGTAACAGTGGTTTAAATTCTGTTTACTATTAGGTCTAACACACTCAATATGATCAATAAGAAGTGAATAACATCATTAAAAATGTAACTGGCATCTATTATTATTTATCTCTGCCTCACAAAAGAGGGTCTGAAGGAAATACATATGATGACTTGCTTAGGTTGCAACATGAGTTACAACCAGTACCAGAAGACTTTTTCCTGTTTGCTCATTTTGTGCAGACAGCTCAACAGAAGTTGCTGCTAGTTATGCATTTCACTCTTCAATTGATGGCAGGGGTTGCTGGGGCCAGGCAGCAGCATCATTTAATGTAAGAGCTTGCATTAGGATATTAAAATAGGTGTGGAAAAAAGCCTTGTAACACCAGCTGCAGCCAAACCACAGGGAGATTCTTATGTCACAAGTGGCTCTGCAGGTTCTTGTGTCCATAATTGGTCACAAACAGTTATATCTACAACTCATCTGCTCAGGAGTTCAGCTGCTCAAGAGCTCAGGAAACTCAAACCTCGGTGTGCTGCAATGAGCACAGTGGACAGCAGCAGCCAGGGCTGATTTCCCCGTTGATGTGGTTTGTTACAGATACAAAATCCTGGCCACCAGTGCACTCCCTGCTCGGCAATAATGGCAGAACTCCCACGAACCACACGAGGTGTAAACTCATCCTCTGCGTTTTGCTGGGCAGCATTTTATTACACCACCATTGTTTTAACAACTCTTTCAGAGAACTTTAGCTGTGAATATGCATGACTCAATCCAGTTCCCTCTTCCTACCCAGCCCACAGGAACGTACACAGGGATGTCAAGTGACAGCTGAGTCCCTTTTCCAAAAGTTCAATCTGGTTTTCTTTTTACACCTGCCATCAGCTCCTGCTTGAGAACAATCAGCCTCATTTACTCAGCTGCTGCCCTCTCCTCTTGGTTGGTATCACTGTTTTGTCTGCTCAGAAACTCAACACAACTCCTTTTGCCTTTAAAATTATTGTCCTTATGACCCTTATTTTCAGGGCCCCAGAGCCTGTAAAGATCAATCCAGAATCTGTTTGTGTTTTAAACAGATTGTTTATGATTTAAGCATCTGTTTGCTCCCTGAATAAAATCTATATGCCATTAACATTGCATATGAAGTTTTTGCAGCATGTTCGGAGCTGATGTAATATCACAGCATTGTCTGGACACCCACAGCTCAGCAAAGGAACTGGGAACATCTCAGCTCACCCAGCTACACAATGACAAGCTAGAATCTGAATTTTTAAGAATAAACAAGATATCCCACACAGACGTTTGAGAAGGCTCAAAGATTCTCCAAGTTGCTGTTTGCTAATAAGAAGGGGAGGCTGTCTGTATAATCTCAGGTTTTACCTATAATATCCAACAACAGTTATGGTTCATAAATCAGTTCTGGTAGATATTAATGCAGAGCTATAAAACCTTTGCAGTTCTAGTGAGATACCAACAGTTAAAATGATAAAAATGTCTATGATTACCATTAATCGTTTCCTCTAATAAATTAAATTCCATTGTATCAAAAGCAAGAATTGCTGTTTTTTATTCAAATATTGCTATTTGAAGCACTATAAAATGAAGGGCTAAACAGTAAACAAAATAGAAGAGCTAGAAGCATTTTATAATATTAAAGTTGAAACTAAGTCTAATGAGTGGAAGAGCAGTTTTCTACCCAAAGATTTATAGTGGCAAAAATGATTTTTTTTTAGTTCCTTCTTTCAGTTCTTTAATAGAAAAGAAGACATAAATGTGGCATTTACTACAACTTATGGGGAGCATCCAGAATGACTTAAATAATTAAAATAATTTTTCTAGGTTTTGAAGTCCTTACACTCTAATATCAAAATATTATAAGAAATGACCTATGGAAGAGCCCCTTCTTCAAAATCTTTTTATTGTTTAGATTAAAGATTAGGCCATATCATCTACTACAAAGTTATATCAGAAACTGAAGTTTTAAGTCTGATAGCACAGCATTTTTCCCAATTAATAGTTCCTCTCTTCTACCAGATATGAATGATAATTTACTGCAAGAGTCAAGCTTCAGCAAGCTGTGTTCGTGTGAAGGGTAAAGATCATTAAGCACGTAATTATATAGGATGCAGGTGAACAACAGAAGGGCATAATGACCATGAGAAATGAATAGTGCTTTCTGCACAAAAAGCCTCACAAAGGTAAATATGAAACTGCTTTCCACGTCTGCAGCTTTATTTGCTACACCTGTGCTTGAAAGCTGACCTCTTCTTTTCCACAGCAACATCCAGATGCAACAAGAATTTCTGTTTAAAACAGGAAATGTCTGCTTTCTGTACCTGCCCCAGTGTCCCACTGCTAGACAGCACGCCAAAACAAACAGAGAAGCACTTTTACTGGAGGACCTCATCATGTTCAGAGAGAGGCAAAATCACTCCCATTATGTGAGATTCAGTTCATTAGACTTCAAAGGAAGTGAAATCTTCTGCCTCCATCACTGCCCTGCGCGTGGGACTAAACATCCAAACACCTCTCTCCCTTAAAGCAGCAGGTGCAAGTCCATCACCCAATTCATGCCTGGGTTTATGGTGACAGGAGGGATTTTTGGACCATCACCAGTTTTAATGGTGATGCAGATGCCCTGTATTAATACCTTACTAATGGCTCCCACATAGCCTCAGCACAGATCAATTTTTTCCTAAAAAATTAACTTCATTCCAAATGAATCCTCAGACTAGAGCAATTTCTAGTCTTTATTAATTCCTTTGCTGTTCTATCTGATAATACAGATGGTAATCAATGAAGCCAGGATTCACAGGAACAGCACACATGGGGTGCTGCCACAAAATTAACACTATTTTCACTAATAACCAATGCACATCTAAAAGTACTGCCAACACACTATCCAAGGGTGTAACATACACTTATAGTCTCCCACGTGTATATATATATATTGCAAACATGTGTAACTAAAATCCATGCCAGAGAAACTGCAAAGAGGAAACTTATTCCGAGAGCCTCTATATTCTGCAGATGCAAAAGT
The DNA here is from genome assembly GCA_013399875.1 of Gymnorhina tibicen. Taxonomy (NCBI): domain Eukaryota; kingdom Metazoa; phylum Chordata; class Aves; order Passeriformes; family Artamidae; genus Gymnorhina; species Gymnorhina tibicen. The sequence goes on along the minus strand of VXAZ01004428.1, from coordinate 747,213 downwards.
GCTATTCTGCAGTAAAACACAACTCCAGCAGTGTGGGGCTGTTATTAAATTTTCCTATTCCATAACTCTTTGTTCAGCATATTTTAAACAAGGTTTTCTTAGCAAGTACTTGGCTCCAAACTACATTTGCAGCCAGGGATTTAATGTATGGACAAAGGCTGGGAGCGAGGTTGGTGAAGCTCTTTTGCAATTCTGAGCAGATTTATGAGTCTCCTCTGCAGATGGGAGCTGTCTCACCTGCTCTCACTCAGCTACCTGGCAAACCCATGGCAGGCCAAACAACAGGTTGCTCAGCACAAAGAACTCCATGTGTTCACCGTCAGGAAAGTGCATAATGCACGTGGGGCTGGGCCATGCCCAGATGAGCAGAAAGCTGTTGGTTTTCCTCTGCAGGAGGATTGAGCACTTCCAGCCCTCTCTGGGGTGTGATGCTGATGCACAGCTTGATACAGACCAGCCCAAAATAGATCCACCATCAACGGGAGGACTTGTAATCCCAGTTTCCTTGTATCAGTAAAAAAGCATAAATATAGAGATAATTCACACGGGGAAGGGGGGGAATCTGCATATTATGAAAATGCTCCTGGACATTTTTAATTAAGGCAAGAGAAGGTGGCATTATGTAGTCAAGTTTTTATTTGAGTTTGTTAGAAAGTAATTAATTCATCCTCATGTAATTACTAGGGAATTACCCTGTACTTGTTTCAAGGGAAAAGGAATCATCTCCCCTTAAAACTTCATTTTAAAATTTGCGTCATCCGTCTCCATCCTGTCTCTGGAACCTTTTCTTTTAAGGGTGCCTCGCTGATATTACACGGACACAAGCACAACACACCAGCACTATCCTAATGCTTCAGGTTCTTCTTCTATTTTTTACCTTTGCCTGGCAATAAAATTCCTCATTTATGAGGCAGACCCCATTTAATGGACTTTGAGATGGAATTTTCAGCTTTTTATGACTCTTTTCTGAAACTGCTGGGTTCTAAGAAGCTCTCACTCATTCTGTGAAAGTATGGAAGGGTTTTAGTGACTTCTACAATCATTTTATGTATATATCAATGCTTTCAAAAACTGTAATGCACCTTACTCTTCAGCTGTTTCTTTCTGTACGTGGCTTTGCAGGGGTGTTTTGTTCCTAAAAGCATGAACCTCTTTAGGAGTTACAGAAGGTTTTTTGTGTATTGTTGATGTGCTCTGACACATCATGGACAATGAACATGTTTGTTGTTGACCCACGGTTTAAAGAGTCATTCCTAATTAAACTATTATAAATAGATTTGATTCACTTGCGCACAACACGGAATTAATAAAGTGAATTTAATTTCAGTTTAATAGAATCTTTCATTTTCTCCTTGGATAGGCTGATCCCATCTTTAGTAATGGGAATTATAACTGCACAATGGGGAAGAGGAGGAACAGAACTGATGCTCTTGACATGATGTCAGTCCTTGGAACACTTTCAGAAGGGAAACAGACATGTCTGTGGATGACAAAGGTTTCATTTAAGATCCAAGAATCATGTAAGTTGAAGCCTCTGGAGTAACTGTCAAAAAACATTACTGCTCACACTTCTCAGCTGCAGTTTCATAACCAGATTCAAAGGGAATTAAAACAATAATATCTCTAACAATTTCATTTGAGAGTGTAATCTCTGCTTTTGTCTGCCTCAGTTTCCTACCATGTCATTTGAGTATCTTTGATTCCAGATGGCTTCTTTTTATGTTTCTGTTTATTCTTTGCTAGAGCTTTTTTATTCTATTTGATTTGCTAATTTTGTGTCTGTTTATGTTCATGCTGCAACTGTGCACACACGGCTTTTCATTGCTTACCTTTTGGTATCAACCCACAGTACTCTGGAGTGAACTGCTGTTTGAAAACTGCAGACAAGCCTGGCTTCTAACAGTCAGGTTATTTTAATCCACTGATTATGACCAGCTGATGTAAGGAAACAGCTCAGGAAGCTGCCTGAATCTTGATCTAAGTCCTTCCTGGTCACAGTGCCATTGGTCCTTTCTGTATCATGTACTGCCTTCCTCACCAGGCTGAATTAACAATCTTTAATATCTATTTTTGTTTAATGTCTTGGGAGAAAAAAATATAGCTACACTTATTTTTACAGATGGGAGGAACAGAGGAGGAGATAAACCCACATTCAGTCTCACAAAGATTCACATTAGGAAAAAACATCCAGACCGTGGGACTACTCAAGCCGTTCTTAGACAGCTTCATGCATTTATCTCCAGTTAATCTCAATATGAATTTGTAATTAGAATTTTTACATATTTCTTGTTGTGTTCCCCCTGCCAGGGGAACTTCCTAAGAAGGAGGGAGCCACATCCCCAAAGTCCTCCCCAACTCCACAACCCCACCTACATCCCCAGCAGTTGTGATGGCAACAAGGACGAGGTGCTTTGTTTCCACCCAAACCCCGCTCTCAGGTTAATTTTTCCTGCACATATTTCTTACATACCTTGCTGCTTCTGAGTCCTTATGTTAAGCCAGATGATAGCTAAAGCTTTTTGCTTTCCTAGCTCTGGCCTTGGCCCTTTCCATTTGGGAATACCATCTGTCTTCCCTTCTGTCCTGAGAACACCGCCACCGCACCCGACCCGTGTCCCACCGCAGCTTGGCCTGACGCCTCCATCCCCTGCTTTCCTCAGCTCTTTAACGCCCAAGTGTCCCGTGTCAAGTGGCCTCAGATGGCTGGCACCTTTTTGTAGCTGGCTCTCTGCCCAGCTGGGAGTTCATGCAACTATTTCTGAACCCAGACTGCTGTTCCTTTGCCCTGTTCCAGCAGACACCGGTCCTGGAAGCAGCTCTGGATTTTTTTTAACCCAACTGTTCCTGACACTTGGAAGCATGCGATGAAGTTGTGTCACGCTGCCAAAGAGGAATCCTTTCCCATCTCATTTACTTCCCCGTTATTTCATCTACAGTGCACAGTGGCTCACCACAGGAGATCTGAGAGCTGGGCACAGAGAGCCTCAAAAATTGCATGCGGCTTTAGTCTTGTAAAACATATTCCCTCTTTTGTGTCTTTATGGGGGGAAAAAAGTATCTGTCATCTCCCACTGTTTGGGGTCAAGCTCTTACATTAACAATTCCAGTGCTTCAGGCATTATAATTAACAGTGCCTCCTCCTGTACTTGTCACTCTCTTCCCAGCTCAGTGAAAGAGCTGCAAAGCCGTTTACTCCCTCCTCCAGCTTGTCAGTCTTGGACACAAACTATGCTGTAGTTTTTGCTACCTGTAAGGCTTGTGAAGCCTCCAGGAATGACTTCAGAGGGCTCTTCCCTTTGGGCTGTCAATTTCAGTGCCGCCAGAGGCTGGCTTGATGCTCCATCCTCAATACAGACAAAATATGGGGATGGCTGTAAACAACCGTAAGCTGTAGGAATCCCCATTCCACAGGCTAGCCAGAAGTTCAGCGGTTCCTGTATCCCAAATCCTACTCTGGCATTCATTTAATCATCATCACCTTATTCACCATGTCCTGAGCTTTTCTGCCTTGTTGTTTGAGCTGTATTTTTCCTTTCCTCCCTCAAAGCTTATTAGAACTTGCCAGGCTTCATTCTCAGGCCCAGAGTTCATTGCAGTTGAGCACTGAGACCTCTTCGTGTTGTTGAAATCATTTCCTCAAGTGAATGTCACAGCCATATCCCAGAATACATAGTCTTTGGATTGCAGAAGAGGAATAAAAAAGTTAATCACTACATAGGCACAGCAGTAATTTAAAGGCTGCTTACAGAATCTGCCAAACTAGACAAGCTAGAGCCTAGATCAGCCAGGCACAGAAAAGTACAATAGGCCAGCGTGGTCAAAGGGGAGAAGATATTTCTATTTATTTAAGCATATTTAAGCTGTCATGACTTTAAAATCCTTCAAGGCCCTGCTTTAGCTGCTTTCACCAGCCTGGCTTCTTTTCATGTTTTGCTCAAAATGACTGGGAGGGTCCCAGAGATAATATATTTAACCTGTCTTCCTTTTTAATAAAAGAATTTCAAATCCATGCAGGATGCCTTCTGCTAATAATATTTAATAAAACCAGCCTGAGAGCATTAAAATACCTTTTTTTTTCTGAAGGTAATTTTTCAAATTTAAGATTACCGCTTAGCATCCTTCAGTGTCTGAACATAAGGAAGTAAGTACTGTCTAAAACCACATAATGTGTAAAGCTGGCAGTGCAAATAGAAAGCTCTTCTCTAGCAATTGGCTGTCAAACACAGCTACAGTGCAGAAATATAAACATCAGCTCTGCAGCCAGCTCGAGCTAAAATTGAAAGCTGTTGAGAAGGTAACAGTGAAATAAAGAGAGCTGAAAAATTAAATTGTGGGTACTTACATATTGCTTCTCTTATAAACTATCTGCTTACAGGTGACAACATGACTGATTTCTAGTGCACTTACACTAACCTGTGAACTGTGCACAGGGGTGCAGTAGCAGGTTTTTCTTGCTTGAAATATCTTTCAAATTACTTAGAATGTGAAAATAAACACAACTCGGAAATGCTACAAAACAAACTCCTTATGAGATGTCAAACAAACCAGAACCAGTTCTTCAGAGCTGCTCTGTTTGCAATTACGCAGCAACATCAGAGTGTCATACATCAGAATAAATAGATGTAACATGAGGATAATTCGATTATTTTTCCCTCTTTTCTTGCAGTTAGATGTTTATTAAGGATAACTCATGCAGAATTGGAAGTTATTCAGAGGAACCTGGTTGAAACTAGTTATTATCATTTCATGCAGTTTCACAAGGAGTTATTTGCCTCATCACTTCTGTGGTTTTCAAAGCTTCCTAATGTAATTTCCCATGCATTTCCACTAAGTCATGCATTCCCGTGAATTTCTTACAAACTCACTCGCAAAGGTTATGTCTCTCATAATGCGATCAATTTGCAATACCATTAAATTTGAAATATTCTTTAAACCACTAGAGATAGATCATAGCTTCTGCCTTTGTTAATGCTTTTCTGGAAGAACTGAACAGGGAGAGGATGCATAAACCATTACACATCGACAGTATTAAATATGCAGAAATAAACCACAGTGCCTGCTCCAGCAGGGTTTAATACCTACTGATGTATTACGTCTGATTCTCTAGCAACTTGTACTGACTCCTGCAGTCCCCTGCCCAGGACATTTGGAGATTCAAGTCTCAGGCACAATTATCACTTTCTTTTTGGCCCATCAGATAACCTGATCTGTTTCAAAGGAAGCAGAAATAGCAGCACTATGATAATAAGTGTGGGCACTGTTTGGAGTATTTATATCACTGGCTATAAGCAGCTGAAGTACCTGTGATTCCAAACATCCAAAATTTGGGGTCAACATCCCATCAAAAAAGAAGCTCCGGCTCAGCATGGATACAGCCAGCTTGTATACAAATCAGTTTCCCGGGAGCTGGAAGTGTGTAACATATGTCAATCTCAAACCAGCCAGAATCCATATAGACTTAGCAATGATTTAGTCTAGACCTTTATCCAAATTGTCTGAGCTCATGGAAAGACTCCTGTGGGAGGCTGCGGGAGACATCTGTACTAATTTAATGATGGCTGAATCACTGTCGGTTTGCTCTACCCACACAAGCTGGGGAGAGCTCGCAGCGCTCTGTGAGCACAGAACAGCCAAACCCCATATGGCCCTGTCCCCATTCAGCTGTTCTCTGCCTTCCCCTAAAGTTCCTTTCAGGAAGGACGGGCGAGCAGCTGTCCCGCCTTCCCCTCTCTGGGGGTGGAAGGAGAGGATACTCACTATGGTAGAGATAGGAGGCAAAGAATCACAGAATCACGGAATGGTTTGAAGTTGGGAGGAACCCAAAGCCCACCCCATCCCATCCCCTGCCATGGGCAGGGACACCTCCCACTGTCCCAGGCTGCTCCAAGCCCCAGTGTCCAGCCTGGCCTTGGGCACTGCCAGGGATCCAGGGGCAGCCCCAGCTGCTCTGGGCACCCTGTGCCAGGACCTGCCCACCCTCCCAGGGAACAATTCCTTCCCAAGATCCCACCCAGCCCTGCCCTCTGGCACTGGGAAGCCATTCCCTGGCTCCTGTCCCTCCAGCCCTTGGCAATTGTCTCTCTCCAGCTTTCCTGCAGCTCCTTCAGGCCCTGCAAGGCCACGCTGAGCTCACCCCAGAGCTTCTCCTCTCCAGGCTGAACAATCCCAGCTCTGCCAGCCTTTCCTGCCAGCAGAGCTGCTCCATCCCTCTGCTCATGCTGGTGCCTGCTCTGGGCTCTCTGCAGCAGCTCCAGGTCCTTCCTGTGCTGGCCCAGGGCTGGAGGAAGCACTCAAGGTACATAAAGATAAATAATGATTTCTCAAGACCTTTCAAATACACAGGACGTGTATTCCCCCTCCCTCAAAGAACTGATCATCAGGCTGCCCACTGGAGAACATAAAATTCCATAAAAGGAACAACAAAAGAGGGAAACAGCTGCATGAGGGAGAACTTCGAAGATCTCCAAGGACTCTGCTGAAGTTTCTCTGATAAAATGTGTGCTCAGGATAAAAATCCCACAAAAAAGCCACCTTTAAAAAGATGAGGAAGAGGTACAATATTGGAAAGTGGAGTTCTTAAATGATCAAAATCACACCCTGGCTACAAGAGTGAAACAAAATCCAAATATCTTATGAAGGTTCCTGCTACTCCTGCTGGAGTTCCTGAGGGAACTCTACTGAGAGCACCAAATGGCAGCTGGGCAGGGGACAACTGCAGCCAGCACTGAGCTGTGAATAGTGGTTATTAATTACCTGAACTGCAATAACACATAGAAGTCCTTGCTGTCCCAAGGACTCTTACATTGTGTGCTACAGGCTCCCTGAGCTTACCTCACTCTTCTCTGCTGATGGGAAATAGAAAATGTTTCTTCTTTCCCCTTCCCTTTTTCTGAACCAGAGTCAAGGAAGAATGAACCCAGAATACATAATTTAAAAAAAACTTTCTAAGACACTGGCTAATTTCTACAATTGCCACCTATGGATTCAGTATGACTCAAACTCATGGGAAAAATAGAGCTGAATTCCTTCATAAATTTCTCGTCCTGAGATGATTTTTCTTTTTTTAATGTGAATAGTTTAAGGCCTGATATAAACCCCAGGAACTCAGTAGGAGTCTCTGTCTCAAATTTGAAGGGACAAAACTCCGTTAGAAGCACAAAGACTTACAAAGAAGATACAGAAGCAAACACAACCCTTAAAAAAACCCCTCACAACTAACATCTAGTTATTAATTCATATTATGACTCCACAATTTATAGTCCAAATAAATTCAGAGTTTACCACTAGCCTACAAGTTTATTTTTAATACTTTTTGTGTAGAGGTGTAACTGACTTCCAGACAAACAAGATAAATAATGAGATTAACAATTATCTGACTGGGAGATAATAAAGTGTTGAAAATAGCAAGACCTTGAAGTAAAGTAAAATATTTGAGATTATTTATCAAGTCAGTAAAACTGCCTTTTCACATTTACTCAGGATACGGGAGATGGAATGTTCTGTTTGCCTATGGAGATGGGATTATTGGGTATGTAAATGGACACTGATGGCAAAGTTAACTGAAAAGATAATCTGCTGCATGAAGTTCTTCAACAAAACATCAGCAGTGTAAATGTACTGTTGGTCAGTCCTGTTAGGAATATTCTGACACAAAACCTGATGGAGTTAACAAACATGTCTTGGCTCATCAAAGGTTAACTCTGTTTTGAGACAAAAAACTGCAACCATGGCCAGTCAGAAATCAAATCACACCAGCATTAAACCAAATTCTTCTTCCACCCACACTGAAAAAATGCCAGGCTATTTAAAAAGCTCACCAGTGGTCTGTAAGCTGCTGTGTGTTTTTCAGCTGGCCCAGAGTTCCCCGTCTCAGCTGTGCCAACTCCACTAACTGGTAGCTGCTCTCAGGAAAAGGCAGAAGGACGGGAACGCTTGGAGCCATCATTTTCTCCAGTCTGGTGCATAACTGCTGCTGATTATACAGCAGCAGTGCTGGCAAGGGGGCTGAGCAGGGAAACCCCCTGGGTTCCCCAGTCTCCTTTTCCTTCCTGAGCGTGTGATGAGCAAGTGTGAATGCAGTGCTACAACAAGCTCAAACATTATTTTCAAGACAAAAGAATTAGGCTGAATGAAACCCTGCACTTGTAACCAGCACAAACCCTGAGAGAAAACACATAGCAATTCTGTGAGACTGCAACACTGACATTCCCAATAATAGGAGAGACATCCATAAGAAAAGCAGAGTTCCTGGCCCAGTTATATATTCTGCTTTGGTTTCATATATTATTGATACACAGGTTTAATAAATGGGTCCAAGTCTGTGAAAGAATCCAGAAAGACTGGAAAATTCTTAGGTTTCAGTTGTTACACGAGCAGCCCCTTACAGATGGATCCCATTTGTGGAGACTGCAGTACCCACAAGGATGGATGGAAATCCCCATTTAGAGATCCAGTGCCACCAGATCCATAAATATCCTGGATTTCTTACAACTGGCCTGGAACTTCAAACCTTGCTTGCTGTTTGCCACTCTGGTCTCTACTCAGTCCAGTTCTAACAGTTTAGATGAACATGACATTAAGTCTAACCATTCTCCAGACTTGAAAAGAATCTATATTTTTAAGGCAGAATGAAAAATGGTAGTGAAGTTGTATTCCATGTAGTGTACTTACTCTTCACCCCTCAAAAAATAACTTTAATAGAAGAGTTAAATAGTTACAAGTCTGACATCTGTCCCTTACTAATAAAAAGGAATGAGGTTATGCAGATTAGGTGATGGATAATAGAGAAAAATGTAAAAAGCCTCCAGCTGAATTATGCTATATTGTCACAAGAAAAAAGCAATCCTCATATCTCAGTTTTCTTCTGTCTCCTGAAATGTATTTCCAAAGGGACACTGGTGGTGAAACTCAAAAGCCAAATATCAGCCAGTTTGGAGGCTGAAAATAACTAAGAAATAGAAATATCTAGAGTAAATACATGGGAAAGCAGGAGGAAACAAAAGAAAATAAATACCAAGCATATGGCTTCTAAAACACATGAAGAAAAGAGTTCCAGGAATGTTAGGCAATTTAAATCTTGCCACAGAAAATGAAGTTGAGAATATTTAACTTCCAGATGCCAGTTTATTGATTACAAGATGGTTGGAACTTTTTTTTCCTTTTCCCTTTTTTTTAAAATAAAAACCAAACAAACCACAGCCTTAAGCAAAGAGGAAAAATGCCCCAAAAATCCAGGAATGCTTGTCATAATATTCACTTTGGCGGATACCTGGAGAGTTTGACATTTGATAAGTACATTTCTTTCCATTTCCTGCTCTTGTCTATGAGAGATTTGACAATTACAATTTTTAGGCCTGTGGGGAAACACTGGAGAAGCAATCCCTCTCCATCAAAGGGATGGGGGAGTTGCTTGGTGGGAAGGAATTTCTTCCAGGAAATCTGCATGAGAGGAAATCAGGATAGCAGCTGGTTAAAACCAAGGAGAACACAAAGAATTACACCCTGTAAGGTGAGCCACACGTTTGCAGAGATGGATTTCAATAGCTTCTCTGACTGCAGAAGAGATGGATATGGAGCCTCTGAGTTGTTCTTTTTTTCCCCAGAAATAATACCTGACTTGGATCACATTCTATTCAATAGCGACTATATTTTTTTTGCTAAGAATACTCCCAGACTTTATTTACTCTGCCTTGAATCTTACTGCCAAGCTAATTTCTTCTCCCTCCCTGTGGCTAAAGCTCTCTTCTGGCCTGATTCTCTTCCAGAAATGACACTTTCTATTGATAGCCCAAGCAAAGAGAGTCATCATCAAAGTGGCCGTGTCATCCAGCCCCGGGGTGCAGAGCTGAGCGATCACACATCCTGAACACCAGCAATTCACTCCCAGCTTCCCACAGACCAGAAAAAACCCTTTATTTGTCTTCCTGAAATCAAGGGGATGTTCTCATCATGCAGATCTGAATACGGGGACGTCACGTTCATCACCGCACACGCCGAATGTGTCACCACAGTAACCAAGAGAGCGTCTCCACACCAGTGCTAAGCAAGAATCACATTGTCTGCCCATTCTGCTGCTGGGGAAACACTCACAGAAACGGAGGCCCAACATTCACAACAAAAGGAGCAGTTAAAGGTCCTAAGGATGGCTGCTCAGACCACCACGAAGCCACCCCCAAAATACCAGCCCTGCCCTTGGAGCTGCAGAGATTTTTTTCACCTGTGCTTTTTTTTTTTCTGGACAAGAATAAAGATTCAGTGACACTCACTCCAACCGTTCACATTACTAAAAAGCTGATTTGGGGAAGGACCAACGCAGTATTTTTTCTGAACGTGTTGTTTTCTTCAATATTGTTTTTCATTCAAAAGCTTGTTATACCTGGATATGCATTAATTTCATTCTTCTAAAGTATTTATCTTTTTTAATATGTTTTAAATGTAAGCAGAATGTTCCCTTTTAAATGAATTTCATTTGTTATCATGCAAGAGGTTTCATTTTGGTCTAATTAAAATACTATGCCTACCTCAAAAACATTTTTTGATATTCCAAGAGTTTGTATTTTGAGTGACACAAAGGTATCTTTTCTCCCCAACTTTTCAACTGCACATGAAATGAAAATCTGTCATTCATCTCTGAAGCAGCACTCAAGTTCTAGGAGAATTAAATTCTTATTTCCTTTAAAAGCAAAGCCATCCCTACTGCCTACACAAATCCTCCAATTAAACCTTTCCTTCCAACAAAAATAAAGCAATTTCATTCCGTTTGTTTATCATAATTTAATTATTTTCCTTATTAGAACCAGCTTTATTTTAATGTTTTAGTCTTTTTAGGTGATGACTCATTCTGTAGATATTAGAGCAGCTTTCTGCCGTGCCTTTACTTCTGCACATAATTAAAACACATTTGCTGTGATTATATTTCAGCACATCCAGATCAACATGTATTTTGCTCTTAGGTAGAGAATCCCCATTGTTCATGTAATTACTAGGAGGAAATAATGCAAATGAGTCTGCTGGAGACAATTATCGGACTTTCTTTTTAACTTTATAATGTTATAAACAAGAATTGGCATTCAACTCAGGGGTGGACAGCAAACATTCATTTTATTGAGTGCTTTAAAGACTTCATGGAATCATAGAACACCAGGATGGAAGGGACCTCAAAGAACATCTGCTTCAACCTTTATTGGCCAGAGCATAGACAAAGCATGGTCTAGACAAGATGGCCCAGCACCCTGAGCAGCTGAATCTGAGAAATCCCCAGGGTTTGGGAATCCACCACTTCCCTGGGGCGATTATTCCAATGGCTGGTTGTTCACATTGTGAAAATTATCCCTCTAGTGTTCAACTGGAATCTCCCCACAAGGAACTTTTACCCATTATGCCTCATCTTTTCCATGTGACTCCTGGTGAAAAGGGGGAATGGCTTCCCACTGACAGGTCTGGATTAGATATTGGGAAGGAATTGTTCCCTGGGAGGGTGGGCAGGCCCTGGCACAGGGTGCCCAGAGCAGCTGGGGCTGCCCCTGGATCCCTGGCAGTGCCCAAGGCCAGGCTGGACACTGGGGCTTGGAGCAGCCTGGGACAGTGGGAGCTGTCCCTGCCCATGGCAGGGGGGGGGATGGAATGATCTTTGAGGTCCCTTCCAACTCAGGCCAATCCATGGTTCTAAGATTTTCCTTGCATCTGCCTATTAAATACTGGAACATGGTGATAAGTTCTCCTTTAACCCTTCCTCTCTGAAGGCTGAACAAACCCAGTCCTCCAGCCTTTCCCTGAATGGCAGCTTCCCAGCCCTTGGATTACCTTTGTGGCCCTTCTCTGGGCCCTCTCCAGCCTGTCCACCTCCCTTTTGCATAGCAGGGACCAAAACTGGGCCCAGCATTCCAGGTGTGGCCTGGCAAGCACTGAGCAGAGTGGGATAAGGAGTCTGTCTCTGCGGGTGATGCCCTTGCTGGTGTGACCCAGCAGCCTGCTGGCTTTCTTTGCTGCAGCACCCACTGGTCACTCCTATTGAGCCTGTTGCCACCAGACTTCAAATTAACAGAAGCTAAGTGACCATATCCTAATCATCCATCTAGTACATACTAATTGATCTCTAACATTGTGCTCCTCAGTTATACAGATCAAGATATCTCTTATTAGTGTGTCTTAACAAACAAAATTGTGTTGTGTGTCTGTGATGAAGGACATCACACCTATGACTTGGCATCTTTCTGTGCAATTTGAATAAATAATCCAAGCTGGAAGAGTTAAGACTGGAGTAAATTCCACATTTAGAGTACCTACCGAGAGCCTTTCTTGTGTAGGATTTAGAAAGACCTTTAAATTATTACTTTTTCTGTAGTTTGCAATGAAAATCTTTGAGCTATATCACAGGATGACAAACATCCCCATATTATCTCCTCCTAAATTACATTACATCATCCCCAGTGACAGGAGTCCCTTCCAGTTCCTCAGCAATCCTCGACGAGCACAGAGAAATCTCACCTGTGAAGGCAATAATTTTCCCCCAGAAAACATCTCTGGAAATCAATAAACACGTTGTCAGGTCCCAAGGAACACGGAGCACAGCGCAGGAGGCTGGCTCGGGGAAGGACGGGCACAACTGACTCCTGTGCTCGGAGACTGGGAAGTGACAGGGTCACCCCACAGTGTCAAGGCCTCCCGTGTTCAAACCAATCTCTCAAGTTTTGTTTTCTACCCTTTTTTTTTTTTTTTTTTCCCCCTATCTTGCATTTTTTTTCCCATCATTTGGGGCCCTGTGCATAAGGGAACACCCTGCTGCTTTCTCTGAGACCCATCTGAGATCTGTGGTGAGGACTCTGCTGCAGCACGGGAAGGGTGACAGGGCCACTCTGCGGGAAGGATCCCTGCCTCAGGGTCACACTGGTGCCAAGGATTGATCTCTAAGGCGCCACAAGCAGGTGCCTGGACTTAGTCCCTTGTCTCTCATCACCCCAGGCTGAGTCCACAGACACTACAGGGGTTCCAATTGCTTATTTTTTTCCTGGGATCAGAATATTATATTTTCAAAACCTATTCTCACCTTATACAGGATATCATTAGGAGGCAAGTCAAGTTTTCATAAATGGCAGATACCACATAGGAGCGTGAAAGCTGATGGACTGAGTTTTGGGAAGGGAAAAGAAATTGTTAGACCTGAGATCCCCTTAGTTCTTTAACAGTCTCTTCCTAATAATTTCTTCCTACTAATATTTCACGGATCCTACCTTGGCCAAAGGATTTTGGATTACAAGTTTTGATGCACAAACCCAGCACTCCTGTGCGCAGCCCTTTCTGGGATTGCTTTGAATATATTTCACTAGCAAATGAATTAGGCTGAGTTTGCTCTCGCTGTGGAAATCTCCAGCCATAAATTTGAGGCTCTTTTTGAAGCGATCTATTTGTGATCCATATCTGGCCCATATTTTTGCCCTTTGAAAAAATGCAATCAAAAGAAAGGATGCAGCTCTCCTCTGAACGTGCCACGACATCCAGCTGAAGTCCAACTACCAAAATTGGAGATGCAAACAAACAAAAACTCAAGGCAAAAAAAAAATAAAGCCATTTTATCCCTGCTGCGCTTGTAGGTTCTGCCATCATTTCAAATGCAGAAATGCACTTAGATATCTCATTATGCTCTGGAGTAGCAAATTTTTGTCTATCCCTGTGCTGAACAGAAATCCAATGTTATAATTATTCCAACATTCTAAGAATCTCCCCAAATGCCTGTATTGACAAAGTTACTCTTTGATGCTAAATCTTGATTTATATTTTAGTGATTTTTTTATTTTTTTTTATTTTAAGCAAGGGAATGGAGAAAGAACTCAATTATATTTGTTCACATGGAAAGAAGAAGCGTTTTTGGAGACAGCTAAAATTAAACTTCAAGAGCTTTGATACATTTCTTCTTTTTTTTTTTCTTGTGCCTCCTTATTCTATAAAAACGGAAAGGAATTTTTACTTGATGCATATCTAAACTCCTCCAAGTTCTGTAGTACATATGTTTGAATTAAAATTAGAATTATTTTTGAAAGGCTAAGAAGTGCTACCATAGTTTAGCTCTGCTCAACCAAGCAGTGCCTGTGCTTTGAACTGACAGAAGCCTTTAAGTGCAAAAGCTTAGATAAGCTGATAAAGATGAAACCAGCCACATCTGCAGTTACTTAGATCCAATTCAATTCAGCCCTATCACACCACAGATCTCAGATATTCTTGCACATTTTACAACAGGGGTAGTAAATAATAAGCTTGCACAGATAATGAGACCTCAGGCAAAAAGAGAAGACCCAGTAGATTATTTCCTCATTCCTGCTTCCCAGAATATAAATTGCTACCACCACAATAAATTAATTATTGCAAATTAAAAATCCCAAACAATTTTACTGAGTTATTAATTAGAAATTTCCCCTTTAACATGGAAAGAGCTCTCCATTTCCACCATAAAATTAACAAGAAGAGCAACATATTTTATACATTCCCATGTTGATATGTTTGTATAAGATCAAGCACTGTATATCCAGGAAAAAACAACAAACAATGGCAGGGACAGCTTCCACTGTCCCAGGCTGCTCCAAGCCCCAGTGTCCAGCCTGGCCTTGGGCACTGCCAGGGATCCAGGGGCAGCCACAGCTGCTCTGGGCACCCTGTGCCAGGGCCTGCCCACCCTCCCAGGGAATCAATTTTTTCTTCATCTCTGACCTAATCCATGCACTCCATCCATTCTTCTACATCCTTAATGAAGATGTTAATTAACACTGGCCCCAGTCTGGCCCCTGAAGGACTTGCCACTGAGAACAGTTTGCTTTATAGCTCATCTTTTAGCAAACAAAACAGATTTTGGGTCCTGTTCCCCCAGCCCTGAATCTGAAGGTCATTGTTATTAAATACACTGGCCAGGTACCTTCTTTTCAGAGAGCTAAACAGCTCTCTGTGCACAATACCAGAGAAATAATAATAGGAAATATAATAATAGGAAATATAATAATAGGAAATTCTATATCCCTGCCACCTGAGCATTCCCAAATACCAGGGTAATCAGGACAGAAATGAGTCCACACCACCACACAGGCCCGTGGTGGCCAAATCAATGGAGTAAAAGTCTTTCAGCAATGTCTGGCCTAACACACTCGAGCTGCATTTTACCCTCCTTGGACACAACAGAACAATATCAGCTCCAGATGTAATCGGCCCCACTGTGCCCTTACCAAAGTCACTGCAACTCTGCAGTGCCAATAACTTTTGTGATGGCTTTTAATTAAAGCAAATAAACAATGAGATTAAAATGTAAATTACAAAAAAGCACCACTATTCAGATAATTCCGTGTTGGTTAAACTTTTTTTCTGTGTGGTCGCCAAAAGCACACAGGTAATTTAGTATTTCAAACTGATTTTGCAAATAGATTAGCTGTTAATGTAAAATTGTTAAGCAAATCATTTCGGGAGAAAACCATTCTGGGACACAATCACAGGAAGAGGTCGCATATGCAAAACTAGGCTTTGCCCAATTGATTTCCAATTATAAAATCAGAGGCTCTAGAGTTTGTGGTTAATAGTCCTTCCCTTTAGCCTGAAAAAACAAACTTGCAGCTTGTGCTCCCAACAAATCCGCATCCAGTGCTCCTCATGGCATTCAGAACCGAGTGTGTGTCCTGGCACGGAGCAGCACGAGGGAATCTCAACGCCTCACTGAAGGCCAGCCGTGGAATTAAGCCTACAATGCCTCACTGATGACCAGCTGTGATATGGCAAATTGCTCCTTAGAATAAAGCTACTATAATGTCTGTTTGGGGTGGAAAAAAAGCCACAGGCAGATTCTACAAGGGCTGAATAAATTTAAATGCCCATATTGTGCAATTGCATAATGTTGCGTTTTCCTTTGTAGAAAGATACTGGCTAAGAATTTCATGTATTTGATCCATTCATTCTTCAGCACCAAGTGCAGACTGCCAGGACATCTGAGTCTCTTGTCTCATTTAATCTTTGTACGAAACTGGACAATTCTCAGGATGAAAGAAAGCCAAATAGTGCAGTTCTACTTATTAAGTGTGCTCAGCATAAGGATGCTTTTCTGAGTACATTCTGTGCCTTCATCACGGACTAAAGTGCCACAAACATGAGTATTCTTTGTTTACTATATGATGTGCAAGAGCATTTGATTCACAGGTCTGCCTGTCTGGTTTACATTACAGCTTTATTCAGTGTACAAGCATCACATTTTAGAAACTAATGGGGTTTTTTTCTGAGTTCATAATTTTCTAATGATGAAATACTAACACATTCATAAACATTGCAAGTCTTTTTTTCAGGGAATCTAAATCCTGTGTTGTGCTGCATGATTACTCAAATAATAAATCACTACTCCTCACGACAAGAAGAGAAGAATTGTGATCTATACAACTTGTCATCTCCATCACTGATGTTTACAAATGAATGCCTTTAATGATTTGGCTGCTAGAAATTTCACCTTGTAATACTTGCTAAAACTTACTCATCTTCATTATTTTTCTCTCTAAAACTATAAAAAAACCCCTTTTAATAAAGAAAAATATTTACTTGATAAATTATTATTTTCAGATCTGGGCTTGATTTTCTGCTGCATTATTCCAGTTGCACATTTAGGAGAGTCAGCAGAGATGACATTTTTTGAAGAAGCAGCTTTTTCCTTGCTCTGCTCCAGTCCCTTTATCACCCATCCAAAGTTAGACAAAGTAATCTAGAGAACAGTGCCACGAATCCAGTTCATATATCTGAGCAACAGGTTTTTAATCACATATTGATAGTAGACCAGCTTGCGAGCCAGCAGTCAAATTTTGTGGTGGCATCACCCACAGATGTTTCACAGAAAGTGAGACACGGGGAGTTGTCAACCCACTGTGAATCAATTTATTCATTCTCACCAACTCTCCAGCCAATTTCCTCCTTCAAGGTGCAAATTAGCAATACAGATGTAGCCTCTGAAAAGATCTCCAGCTTCAGGTTCTTAAGAGCAAGTTTAGAGCCTGTTGGCTCTCATCCAGTGTAGTATCAGTTTAACACTGGAGGAATTCTTCTGCAGGGAGCCACATCCCCAACCTCGCAGCAACCTTTATAAACACATATTTATATCAGTGATTATGTCTCTGCAGACCTAAGTCTTAAGACTTCATAGCCACAGTCAAGACCTGGTAAAAGGCTGTTGGATTTTCAGCCACTTCTACCACAAGAAAAAGTAAAAGCTCCAAGAATTTGCCACTGTCTCAAACCATGTTTGACACTGTTATACTGGGGACCAGAATTTGGAGGACAGCAACCACCCAGAACTACTGCACAAATGAGAAGGAGCTTTAGTAGTTTTTAGCCATGTAGAACAGTGAGGTATCTTGTGCCAATTCAAGATGTATTCTGTCTGCAATGACCTCGAGTGGAAGGAAAAGGGAAACTGGAAGATGAGTCAATAAACTACCCAATAAAGTCATTAAAGGTCTGCGACGTGATGAGATGAGCAGCACCTAAGGATAAACAATGCTGCGTTGCATCTGTTGCACACAGTCTAAGCCCTGTAGAGAGGAACTGTGTCCTTGTCCTTTGTGTTTACTGTGAGAACTTTCACAGATCAACAGAGAAATAAAACACAAAATATGCCAAGGCCGGAAGGGCCGCCAGGGGCTCCTCTGGTGGCACCTCCGTGCTCCAGCAGGGCCATCCCAGAGCACAGGGCACAGCAGTGTGTCCGTGTGGCTCTGCAATGTCCCCAGGGAGGAGCCTGCCCAGCCTCTCTGCACAATCTGCTCGGGGCTGGGCACTGCCCGGGGCACAAGTTCTGCCTCCTGGGCAGGGGGAGCTCCCTGGGCTCAGTCCCTGCCCGTTCCTCTGGGGCCATTGCCGGGCCCCGGAGCAGAGCCCGGGCCCTGCCCGGAGCCCTCCCTGCACACAGGGACCCCCAGGGCTGAGGGCCCCTCTCGGCCGGGGCTCCTCTCGAGGCCGAGCGGCCCCGGCTCCCTCAGCCCTTCCTGGGCACGGAGCTGCTCCAATCCAATAAACAATAAAAGTCTGTCATATTCTCTACTACCCCTAATATTTAAAGATTTTTTTTTCCCCTAACATTGCAGGGTGATATTAATAATGGTATAAATCAGTTTGACTGATAGAAAGTAGATGGAATTTACCTGCCTAATTATGCCTCACTTTGGCTTAACTGTGAGCACTGTGGAGAACAGACAACGAACCCCAGTAGGCTGCTCTGCTGTTCTGCCTTAGCACTTGCAACATTGGTTTCTCTTGATAAAATATTTCAGAGGATCAAAGCAGAAGACTATGTAGGTAAGAATCAGCAATAAAAATGTTTCATTCACAATATACTTGCTACCCTTTTTTATTTAGCTAAGACTGCTTGGAGCAAAATATTTCATTCCTGCTCAGAGATGCTGTAACATTTTTATTAATATGCATTGTTCTTGTGTTTTTAAACCCCACAAAATTGAATCTAAAATAATACTACCCTGGACCCTGAGAAAGTATTTTGTACCTGTCACAATGGCAATGCTGTCTCTTTTTTTTTTTCCCTGTTCACCCCTTCTAATATGCAGACAATAACAATCCATGGCTATCTAAATGTAAACACCAGAGAATCCATTTTAACCAGGACACATAAAACAAATACATAGGGGTGTAGAGACAAAGCAGTGCCTCACAGATGCAGGGAGCCATACAAATACACAGTTTACATGTTTATTATTGCCAGTGTATTCTTGACTCACTCTTGCAAACAGCCTCGGGGTAGTGACTCCAGCAGGGTGAGCCTTGGCCAAATCAACAAAAGGAGGAAAAACAATACATACATTTTTCATTTTTCTTATGGCACAAGACTGAGCACTCTACTCTGGGCAAGAGCCCCTCAAGAGTACACAGAATATGTGCTACAAAAGGCTTTAGGGTGCTCATGAGTGACTGTTTCCTTTCCAGCTACAGAAAAGCTTGTAATGGATTCTTCGGTCTCTAGGGAAACTTTTAAAACTGAACCAGAATTGCAATATTATTTTGCAGATAGAATGAATTTGTTGCTGCAAACCTAACTGCAGATGCACAGATTTTATTTAAGCCGTATTTTTAGAACAAAGAAGTCAAAAAATCAGTTTTGAAGGGGTAAGCTTTTATCGAAATTAATAGGGCAGGACATGCAGCTGGCTGACGTATGGCTAATGTGGTAATTCTCAGAGCTTTTAACACACTTTGCTGATTGTTTGCTCAAGGCATATGTTTTGAATGAGCTGGGCAGTGCCCAGTGCAGCTGGCAGACTAGATATCCAAATCTGGCACTGAGCCTCAGAGTTATGTGGCACTAGGTATCAAATATGTCTGAATTTTATGCTATGAGTTCCACCATATCCATGGAAATTTGAAGCTGCTTCAGACTGCATCTACTGCTACAGTAGATGTCAATGCTTCAAATCTTGCAGCATTAACTGCAGCTGACCCACGCTGTGGAGGAATGGTCTGAAAAGGGCAAAAGATTTTTTTATAGAGCAAAAAAATTACCAAAAGCTTTCATTAAACAACCCAGAATTTTCAAAATGGGCAAGCATCATTTTCTCTAGTGCACAGATTGGGAAACTGTGACAGGTGCTGTTCCAAATACACATTCATTTCAATCAAGCAAAGAATAGGAAGTTTTTGGCAGCTTGTCCTGTTTTCACCATTACCTCCCATAACCCAAGTCAATGGTTTCAGCCTCAGCTCTGATATTCAGGAAGGTCTACAAAACTCTCCAGCACTATCTGAATACAGTTTTTGTATTAATTTAATAAATGAAGCATCATTTTTGGACTCTCAGCATAATAAACTCTCATTTGCACTGAGTAGATTCATAAATTCACGCTGTTAAAAACCGTTTTCATCAGAAATTGGCAAACTTCCTGTGGTGCCCATTCATATTCCAGTTCTGAACTGCAGGAGTGCGTTTGCCAGTCACAAGTGCTCAGTTATTATCACAGAGTTTCCTTTATTGCTGCTTGAAAAGCCAATATAGATACTAAAAGTGACTCTCTCATCTCAGGGTACACACAACTGCATATTTCTGAGGATATATTCACATTTTTTCAGTGAAGTGCATCCCATTTTTATGCCACAAGAACCCAGTATGATGAAGTAAGATGAATACTAAGAGGAACAGAGAAGCAGCAAGTTCCCCGCTCCAGACCTGCCTGGCTGTGTCAAATCTTGGTAATAAAAGTTGGGTTTGATGTAATGCAAATGTTCCACTGAGCTCCAAGAGAATTCCACAAATAATGTAGTTAAACATTAATAAACAAATAAATACAACAACACAGAGTCTCTAGTCAGCTCAAATGTTATTCTCCAAAATTTAGAAAGAAACTAATTTTCTGAAATTCTTATTTCCAACAGAGAAAGTCTCATCCATTTGTGAGGTTGACTAGTATCTTAAATCACAATGTACAGCTGGACAACTTTAAAAAAAACAGTAAAAACAAATATTAATTCCTTTGAAATCTTCCTTTTTGCTATTCCCACAATCCTTTCTTCCCACTCCCTAAGCTGTCCTAATGATAATACTGAGCATGGAGTCAGCACAGATATGCTGCACTTGGACAAACTGAAAGTAAATGGCAAAGGGTTTTTTAAAAAAAATTATCACTCTCAAACGTCAGTTTCCTTATCAGCATAAAGGAATGCAGAGAAGGAGAAAAATAAGCATGAGGTTGCATCCTCTTACAGCAGAAGTGCTCCACTAAGTTCTTGAACCTTTTGAAGCTGACCCTGTGAACAACGAATTGAGCGTGCAAAGGACACTGTTTTACAGGGCACAAGGGTACAAAACACAATAAAAATGTCAAATGCTCTGAAGTGAAGTTTGTGGAAGCCCATTTCAGTAGCGGGGAGGCACAGTGCAGCTGGAAAAGGTGCATGGTAGCGTTTCTAGTTCAGCAAATAATGCAGAACTTGGACAAGCTCACGCAGCAGCTCTTTAGAGAGATGTCACCGCGTGTATTCTGACTCGTGCCGCGGCATGTGCCACTCCTCTGACTTCCCTGCTGCGCCCTTTGCAGTGTCTGCACTCTTAGGGGGGCTTTTCATTATTTTAAAGTTGCATTTTAAAAGCTGAACACATCATCCAGCCCTAACACTTGTCAAAATGTGCAAATACACATTCTTTTATCTGCAAGGCCTGATTTACAGACAGGCTCAAAGCCTGTGTGAGCTTCACAAGAAACACTGACTAATGTTAAACCCAGCTATATATAAAATAGTCTGAGGTGTAGTTCAAAGAATATTGAGAGGAAATAAGGAGTGTTAGAGGTCATCTCACCTACAAAGAAGAAGTGCCATCAGAGGATGACAAAATTTGATTTCCTAAGCAACTCCCAGGTCATTTAACTCACAGGTCCAGGTGAGGTCAGCTCTCTAGCACTAATCTGGACATTGGCAGATGGCTTCTGAGACTCGCAAAGACACTTAGAAATCCACCAGCAACTTCAGCAACTCTACCTGAACTCTCTCTGGCTCTGAAACAATGAAATGCCTCTTTCCAGGCTGGAAAAGAGCTGCCAGCCGTCACTTTGCACAAATGTGAGCCTTGCACATCACCTGGGTGTAAAACCAGGCACGGCCTCTCACAGAGGGCCCGAGGGACTGTCCCACAGCCAGCCTTCAGAGAAACAGGAGAGTGCTGACAATGTCCCCACCCAATATTCTACCCGTGTGATTAGGCAGGGATTTGAAGTTCCTCTCCCCGAGACAGAGAGCTGAGCAGCAGCTCCCACCCTTCCCAATTCCCTTCCCAATTTCTCTTTATGCCTGGTCTTTATCGTGCCCATGGTGTTTAATGTTTTTGTGCAGAGGGAAGAACTTTCAGAACAGAGCCACCACCCCAGACTGCCAGGACCCCTTGGAAGAAGGCCCTTTCTCCTCTGGAGAAGGAATACTGGCCTGAGCTGTGAGCCTGACTCAGGAGATGGTCAAAGCTCTCGTTTCTACCTGGGCTGAAATTCCAGACAGAAACAGGTGATCTGAGCTTGTTCCATCAGCAAATAAACTCAACAGATTATCAAAACTATTAGCCAAGTTACCTCATCTCCATTGCTGTTTTAATGCAGGCTAAAAATATAACTTTTGTATTGAGGCCTTTTGTTCTTTTTTGGGTTTTTTTTTAGGTTTTTTAATCATACTTGCACCAGATTTAAAAAGCCAATTACTGAATATCCCATTTTTACCAATGTTTTCACAGTAAATTAAGACAATGATTAACAAAAACTCACTAAGCATATTATCTTAGAATTCAAGTGTTATAGTTGGAAGAACTCAGTGGATATTTTCATGGTAATGCAAAATAGAAAAATCTTGACCCAAGCACATAAAAAAACAAATTCTGACCTCAATTATCAGACTTTACATAGGACAGCCATGGAATAAACTAGCTAACTGAAAATGGAATTGAAAAGCATCCAAAAAACAGTCTTCTAAAATGATCATATTTACACCATAAAATTCTTAATTACCAGCATAAGACTACTGCTGCATTTAAATATGCAACTAAAGTCAAGCCAAACTTTTAAACTAGGAAAAAGAAAGAAAAGATCTTCCCTGAGCTATCTAGAGTCTCCTTTAGCTTAAGCACAGTGAACATGGCAGCTACCTTGCTGGGTTACACACTACCAGCATCCTGGTGAATTATTTACAGCTGGGGACTCAAATGCTCTCTCAGTATCATCTTTCCCTGGGTTCTGTACTCACCAGAGCCCTTGATACCGAAACAAGTGAGAATAGAAATGAGAATCTTCAAGCCCACAACAAAAATGGAGGCTGAAAGGTTTCACTGTAGGTCCAGCAAGGATTAAAGTGTTTGCTCAGCCTGAAACCAGCCCTTAGCTTCGTATCTGTGGTCCCTTAGGGCTTCCTTGTCTCCCCCTTCAGCGTGATTTATGTCAGAAAGTTTGGAATAAATGAACTGTTCTGCTGGGTATTGCAAGTGAATGGAATCTAAAGACATGCTGATTTCTTTCTTTATTTCCCCCCCCACACCCCTTTCCCATTTATTTTTCTCAACACAGTAAGATAAAACCTGCATCAAGATGTGGTTTGGAGTCCTAAGTGGGCAAAAATAGCACTATTTAGAAAGGCTAAGGCTGTAAGGCAGTGTTTAAATAATGTATTAGACATATCTATATATACACAACACATGCACTTAGACTAATATATATGTGTGTGTATATATATATGTTCCCTTGCAGTTCTGTATTAATCAAATGGAATATTCTGCAGTAGAAATATAGTACTAATAAGTCAAAATAGCACTTCTGTTCAAGTTGCCTTGCACAAGCTTATTTGAGTTCTAATTGTGAGCTGAAATTCTCCCCTTTAATGCCTCGGTCTATTTGAAGGTTAGCTTTTGGTCCCATGGAGATAAAGGAAAACGTGCCAACATTTGAGAGATTTGATTACCTGTATAAAATTATGCTTGCTCATTTTTCCTTGGCAAGATACTCTTGGGGAAAGTTATATTAAAGAGGGAATAGAAATAGTGTACATCCAAAGAAAATATTTTCCAATTATGCTTCACAAGATGCAGAAAATATTACTTGTTATGGAGGATTATGAATGAGATAATTACTGAGAGCCTAATGTACCTAAAGCTACAATAAAGGACAGAGAAAATCATTAATAAGTGGTTATTGACTGTTCTTCCTGCTCTTTGTAATAAAAGGCCAGAACAGTAGCAAGGACAAACCCTTCCCCAGTTTGGCTGTGACAGGTTATACACAAGAATACTTCTTCCACTTACATGGCCCATCATTAATTCCTATCAGCTTTGATTTAGCACCCAAAACACTTAATGCCTCTCCAAACAGCCTGAACAAGAAATGTTTCATATGAAGAGCCAATTGAAAATAGTAGAGATTTAGAAACACACAGGATGAATGCTCCCTCTTTAAAATTATTTCATTGCACGCATTGCTAATGAGCAATCTGCACTTCCAAAAGAACCCAGACCAGTGTTCTGTTGGAAAGGCACAGAATGACAAAACACTTCTAAAGATTAAAAGATGTCTCATTACCCCTTTTTGATTCCCCGATGAAATAAATGATAACCCAATTATTTCTGAGCAGCCTGAGCAAAGAACGTCTGAGCTCCCACGTTCAGGATTTCAGTACAGGTGTGATCAATAGGGGAGATTATAAAATAAAGGATTTCTGAGTGGCCGCAAGTCTTTTCTTATTGCAAAGCAGAATGTGCTGCCACGTGCAAAATTACCTTCAGTGCATACTCTTTTATTTTTTCCTCTCTCCTTTTCAGCTCCCAATCCTGCTGCATCGAGGGTGAAGGCACAGTCACTAGAGAGAAGTTCAACAGCATTTCTAAAAGAATGGGAAAGGTCACGAACATTACAAGGGTCAGCCTACATGGACTCGCAGTCCTGAAGGAAGCCCACAAGAAAGATGTAGAGACTATTTACAAGGGCCTGGAGAGACAGGACAAGGGGGAATGGCTTCAAACTGAAGGATTTAGGTTTAGATTGCTTATTAGGAAAACATTTATTCACTGTGAGGATGGGCAGGCCCTGGCACAGGGTGCCCAGAGCAGCTGTGGCTGCCCCTGGATCCCTGGCAGTGCCCAAGGCCAGGCTGGACACTGGGGCTTGGAGCAGCCTGGGACAGTGGGAGGGGGTGGCACTGGATGGGCTTTAAGGTTCCTTCCAACCCAACAATTCTATGAAAATTTGCCCTGGGCTGAGCCCCAGCGGGGGCAGCAGGGGAGGGGGGATTCTGCCCCTCTGCCCCCTCAGCTGAGACCCCACCTGCAGAGCTGCCCCAGCCCTGGGCCAGCACAGGAAGGACCTGGAGCTGCTGCAGAGAGCCCAGAGCAGGCACCAGCATGAGCAGAGGGATGGAGCAGCTCTGCTGGCAGGAAAGGCTGGCAGAGCTGGGATTGTTCAGCCTGGAGAGGAGAAGCTCTGGGGTGAGCTCAGGGTGGCCATTCTACAGGACGAGGAAGCCCCCCAAGTGCTGTGGTTTTCTTGTGTTCCAATGCCTACTTCATGCCAGAAAGAGCAACAATTAATTGATTTCCCTAATGAAACACCAGCCGTACTGGTTATTGTGGTCCCTCTTAACAGAAATCCTTTTAATATTCCCTTACACATCTACCAACCTGTGCATACATGACACACACCAGTTTTCATCTCAGTGTAGTCAGTGCTCTTTATTTCACCTCCCTGGCTCCACCAGACCCTGCAGAAACTGTATTTTAGGCTTTATATTAAATACATTAGGATGGACTGGATACCTAGTGAAACTGGAAAAGGGAGCCACATCTGCCTGGGTTAGAGTTAGAAAAGTATCTCGTCTCATCCAGTTATTCTGCAATTTGAAGAACTTACAGATGTATTCCTGATCCTGAATAGAAGTTGTCTGTGGAATAAATACTGCCTCAGCCATGCTATGGTTTCTCTCACTCTATGGGTATGAAACTCATGCATTTCATCCCCCATGCAAAGCACTGCAGTGAACCTGCTGTCTCAGAGGGGACGTCCAGCCTGACAGAGCAAAGTTTTGCTTTACCATCCATCAGTCTGTGCCCCATCAAGAACATCTGCCCCATCTGCTACAGGACTTGTGCAGAATACATTTGATTTAGATAGAAACATTTACTGAAAAAGTTCCCTTAAAAACCCAAATATTTGGTTTTGCATACAGACTGCTCAGTTCCATGCATTCCTTGGCTTGTCAGTGACAGGCAGTAATGAGCAGGTGGTCTTCTGCAAGGACAGAATTTAGATCAATTACAAAATAATTATTCAATGGAATGATCAGTGTCACTGCCTTCCACACAGAAAGAGAAGCTTAATGTTGCCTGACAATTTAGTGTAGTCCATTTTCTTTCTTTATTTTTGAGCTATGATAACTCCACTGGGCCAGTAAGCCCTATATTCAACATACTGAAGTATACACATATTTCCTTTTACATCTCATTTCAGTTTTTAATAAATCACATATCCCAATTACACAGCAGCAGCTTTGAGGCAGGGATTGTCCCCTACTCAACAAAACGGATCAAAATTTTAGCCAAGGCTTCTTAATATAAATGGCAGCATTAACAGCTTTCACATTTACTGCTACATGGTGCACCAGTCCTCATTTGCTGTAGCTGAGTGTGCTTTGAGGATATGTACAACATTTAAAAAATTTGCACAAGAAACAATTTTACATTGAGATTTCTTAAAAAACCCCCATGGTTTAAATATCAGTTTGGTCTTACAGACCAAGTAAAATCCTGGTATACGCTTTAAATGATTAACATAACTTCTATTTGTTCATATGTAAAACTCAACAAAAAGTCCTTGTATATTTAGATCAGCACCTGCTCTCAGTTCATGTGGGATAGCCAACATCATAACCAAGACCCATTAATTAGCAGAAATAAATTAATACATTGGAAATGTCGTGTTGGCATTAAGTCTTGTTTCAGATGACTTCACGTGAAGAAAGAAACACAAGCACTTTCCCTTTGCCTCTGGATGTTTTATTTTCTTGTCAGTATGGCAGGACAACACCAGGAATTGCAAAGTGTGCCAACGGTCTATGTGAAATGCTTTAGACTGCATAATAATTAGAGAACAGGTGGCCTGAAAAACAGGCAATTTAAAATTAAAAAAAGAAAAAAAAAAGGAAATAGGAGTGAAAATGGACCAGGAAGATAGCAAGTATGTCAGTAATTCCATTTAGAAAACTTATTCTGTAAAAATACGGCACATTTTCATTAAGCTCTTTGAGGTAAGCACGGAGATTCCGAGCCTTTTGCACCATGCTTTAATACACAGGTTCAGGCTGCACCAGTTCTGCTGCAGATTATCCCAAACTAATTGAAAAATAAGGTGGGTTTGCCCATTCACTTTAAAATCCTGACTTCTTAGCTTGGGTGTACAACATGCCATAGAACCTGATGATGCTCGTGGCACGACGCCCTTAGAAGATAAGGGGATGGAAGAGGTGTGGCTGGGTTCAGCTCCTCTGTGCTCTGTGTGCTGCACAGCTGGACGCCCACCACCAGTTCTGCCCACGCTGAAATCCCCCTTTTCTCCCCGGTAGCAGTTCCCCTACTGCACACGCAGTTCCCTCGGCCAGGGAAAGGAGAATTAGCTAACGAGGCTCCTGGATTGAAACCAGCCATCGACTGGGGCCCTCTGAACTGCTCTGAAATCCCTTTCGCTGGCTGCGCCTGCAGCGCTGCTGCTCGCCTCCAGTGATCCTCTGCTCACCAGCCTTTTATTCCAGCACATTCCCAGGCTGCAACAAACCTCAGCTTTGCCTCCGCTCACCAGGGGCTGGGTGGGAAACAGTTACCGAGCTCAGAGCCCGGAGCAAGGAAAGGGATGTCTTCTGTGGCTCCTAATGATTCCTGCGGTTAATTCAGGAATGCCACTGACAGTCTCCAGGGAGAGCTACACTTACTTTTGCTTAGCTGCTGGCATGACTGCTGTAAAATAAAGGCTTTGAAAGAAATCCTTGCAGGGGAATTTTTACACTAAGAGGGAGTCCTCAGGAAAAAGGAAAGTTATAAATTGCTCTGCATCACTACAGGTGTTCCTCAGGGATCACCGAGAGGCTATTCAAACATATTAATATTTGCCTAAATATCTTTAGAAAATTATCTGCATTTATTTTCAATTCTACATGCCTCACACATTGCTTGCAAATAATAGTTACCTTTAAACACTGCCTAAAATATTTCTTGCAGCAAATTATTTCTGTAATGAAACTGTCACCGTAAATTGCCCAACATCAACATCCCTGGCTTTGTCAAAAAAAAACCCCCAAAACCAGAACCAAAACCAAAAGTCAAACACCAAACAAAAGATCCTCAGCTGTGAATTCCTTTGTCTGTTGCACCACGCATACTACAGCTTCCTTTTTCTTCCTTGACTTTACCAGACTAGGAAGAAAACCCAACTTTTAAAACAGAACTTTCAAGAAACAAAATTTATGCAAACTCATTCTCATTATTTTTCACTTGAAAACTTGTTTTGCTTGTGATTCCTGTGATTGTATATTTATTACATCCTAAAAATACAGCCCACGAGCTACAAAGCCTTTCTGAGGTGTAGCTCAGTTCATGAGGTATCACCACTTCAGCTCCACAGCTCTTACTGGAAGCCTACAGCCACCAAAGGAATTGGTCTCATTTTAATACAAAATTAAGGTTTTTGTTACACAAATCTGTGGTAAATTGAGGAACTTCCTATCAGGACCTGAGAACAATAAAACCTCCCTTTCACTTTACTGGCTGAAAGACACATCCCGGCACTTTTGGGAAATCACAGCTACCTGGGAGCTCGCTGATGGGTGGGAAATATGCTTGTCAAGTTCAGCAAGGACAAACTTTTAGCAAAAAACTCCCCTCACAATTGGCACTAATTGGTAGTTAAATTGACAACTGGAACTGAAGCATCCTGACAGCACGAGGGGTGGGCCCTACAGGTAGAAATTGAAAACCATTTACTGAAGCAGTGTTGGAAAGACTAAATGATTATAGAGCATCTTGGAATATCATGGGGAAGGCTCCACTCAATTTTTCATACTGTCACTTCAGCATTTTCCTTGCATACTTGGACAACACTTCCCTGAGAGACAGATAAAGTGGTCAGATCAATATATTGCAAAGCATGCAATCTTCTAATTCTTTACAAACAAAGAAAATGCTCAACATTAGCTACTCTTTTTTCAGAATATCAGAAATCTTTGTGGCTCTAGAAAAACATGACAAAGAAATTTACATGAATAATGCTAAAGTAACAGATACCACTCCTTTTTATTAAAAAAAAAAGAAAAATAAAAAAAACCCCAACACCAATCCCAAACAAAACAACAACAAAGCAAACAAAAAAACCAAACAGCAAAGGCCCTACCCAACTTTTAAGTTATTCTTCACATCACAGATGTCTTCCTACTTCATGAAAGAAAATGCAGACAGCTGAGGAGGTGCCTGGTTGCAGGTTGACTCTTTAAGATGCTGGATTCATAAGCAGCTGATAAAATGCCTCTTTGAAGTTATTACCAGTCCTGTTCTATAGCTGATGTACAAGGGGTTTAAGTTGTGTCTGCTGAAATTGTGGTTGTATCATGCTCCAGGCTGGAGATGAAGGAGCATGAAAGTGTTCAACTTTATTCAGTAACACTCCCAGACATATACAGAAATGAGATTTTCAGTGTCTGAAGATATGCCTTGTTTCTTAAATCTTAGAGCAATCAGTAAAATATTTTTTACACTGTAGTAGAAAACGTAGACACTGTTGGATCAGTCAAACTGCCCTTGCTTTAATTTATGCTTTATCTTTAAATTTCTTCTTGGACCTTGTTCTCAGTTAAAAAGAAACAAATGGAAGATGTGCAGGCTCAGGAATATTTGTTAAAAACCCACTAGTTTTATCAGACTTCTCTAAAATGTTGTCTGCTATACTTATTGTCTTTGCAGTAACACTTAATTAAGGAGAGTTTTTCTTAGAGCTAGTTATACTCCTGCTTACTAAGCTGATTGAGACCATGCAAACTGGAGCATTCTGTGCAGTACACAGCCACCTCTTCCCTTGCAAGCACACAAAAGGCACAGGGAATTAGTATTGTTCACAAAGAATACAGCAGCAAAATAATTGACACATTTCAGCTTCTGGGAGTTTATTAAACTTAAGCAGGAAAATTAGTATATAATTATGGTTGCAAAACAACAACAAAAATCTAGGGCTCAGAAGGCAATGTTGACTTTGCAATATTTCAGATATTGAATATTTTATGGCATGCATTTAAGGCATAGAAAAACATACAAATGTGTATTAGGAAGAAAAGGGTAGAATCTATCTAATATGGTGTTCTGATTGCTGTTCTGTGAAAACTCTAGCAAAGCATTAATGTAGGACTGTGTTATACCCCATGACACCTATGCTAGGACTTTGCTACACCTACATGTCACAAGGATTTTTTCCACTCAGTAAAACAGCCTGTAATTCAATCCCTCAAAATACTGCTAACCTCAGTTATCTGCATTTCTGGTTTGCATCACCTGAGTACAACAGTGTTTTCAGGCAGCCATCATAATCACAAGCTCAGTGCAGGAATGAAAAGCAAAACGTTAGGAAGGAGCTTGTTTAATTAAAACCTTGTTTATATCACCTGTTTGCATCACTTGTGCTCCAACAGAACCAGTCAAGATTTTAAACAAGCGACATTTGACCATTTCCTGGTGAAGGCAGAAAATGCATGCTGGCCAAGAAATCAAGGGTTGCATAAAGCATGGCAAACACAGAACATACAGCTCCAAGCTATTTATAAGTGCTCTCTGCATTTCCAGGTTCGGGTTTTACAGTAGCTCAGCCTGAAGCGCTTGACTGTGAAAACAGGATGCCTCTCCACTGCTCCTCCTACAGGAAAATTGTTTCTCCTCTAAAGGCCTGAACCCAAGCCCCAAACACCAAGGGAAAAATCTCTCTTGCTCCAAACAGCAAAACTTGCCCAGCTCACTCATCCCACAAGCCATACAAGAAAACCTGCTTTTAACAGAGTGAAAAGACACAAACCACGTAATTCAGGAGCAGTCACAGATGGAAAACGCCTCCCTGAGCTCACCACAATAAGGAGCTGACTTGACCATGCTGGTTCTGAGTCTCACCACCACAGTCTCACTGGTTTCCCCCCATCCAGGATTTTCAGAGCACCTTCTCCAGAGCCCTGGACTGAGCACCAGGCACAGACGTGCCACAGGGGCTGCCCTTCCCTGCCCTGTCCCCTTCACTTCCCAAATCTCTCCTCACAGAGACAAAACAGGCAATATGTTATTTTGTGACTTCGGGAAATTCAAAAAAGCCTGTGAAAGTTTCTAGGACAACCTGGGATGTATTCCCAGCGGAGCGGTGTGACACAGACAGCACCAACCTGAGTGACCACTAGTGGATTTTTGTGTCTGGGCCTAAATTTGGATTCATTTTTTGGTAAGCCAGAGAACATAAAGACAAACAAACAGCTTCTGTTGCCTTCATTCCCTCTTTTGTTCTCTCCATGCTTTGTGAGGTGTAACAAAGACAAGTGCTGGATTCTGCACCATGGATGGAGCGCCCTGAGTATACGGACAGGCTGGAGCAAGAGGACGAAGAGCTGACACAGGAAGGGTGCTGGGCACTGCCCAGGCTCCCCAGGGAATGGGCACGGCCCCGAGGCTGCCAGAGCTCCAGGAGCATTTGGGCACCGCTGCCAGGGATGCCCAGGGTGGGGTTGCTGGGGGGTCTGTGCAGGGCCAGGAGCTGGGCTGGATGATCCTTGTGGATCCCTTCCACCTGAGGACATTCTATGATTCTACTTACAAACAACTGCTATTACAGCAACTATCCCAGATTTTTGCTTAAAAACATCTATTAAACCAGGTCCTAACCCATTTAAAGCGTCACGAACAACACATGTTCCATAAAAAAAACCTGTAATACCCCAAATGCAGCTTCCTAACGCTTTTTCACTTTATTACCTATGTCATTGTGAATTCAGAGGCTGTCTCCTGTGAAGGAACAGTGGCATTTGCTACAGCCCAGATTTCACAGCACATCTGCCGTGGTGCTGTAAGTGCATGCAGAGGAGAAGGAGAAAATGCAGCAGTGTATAGCAAGTAAAAGTTCTACCTAACTAATCAAGTCCACAGGGACAGCATGCAGTGTCACAAGACGTATCACTCTACACTTGAATGAGGTTGTCAGCCACGGGGAGGCTGCAAACTGCTGACAGCACTGTGCAGGATGGGGAGGCTTCTAAAGGAGACACAGAAGCTTTGTAAAGTACGTACCTGCTTCCGTGGGTGAAGGGAAAAAAGAAAAGAAATGAAGCACAAAAGGGTATTTGCAAATCTGTCTCTCAGTATTCTGCTGCTGGGAATAAAACCAAACTCGTCTGAAGTGTGTTGCACGAACGCAAATAAGGTTACTTTGCAGGTTTCTCAAAATGCACATATACATGTTTACATGTACAGATCAAAAAAATATGGGACTTATTAAAACAAGAATGATATAAAGCTATTAGAGAGTGTCCAAAGGAGGGACACAGAGCATGAAGCTGTGTGTCTGCCCCCCCCAGAGGGTGCTGGGCACTGCCCAGGCTCCCCAGGGAATGGGCAAGGCCCCGAGGCTGCCAGAGCTCCAGGAGCGTTTGGGCACCGCTGCCAGGGATGCCCAGGGTGGGGTTGGTGGGGGGTTTGTGCAGGGACAGGGACTGGGCTGGATGATCCTTGAGGATCTCTTCCAACCCAGGATATTCCATGATTCTATGAAAATGCCATGTGGCAAAATAAATGCAGTATGAATATAGACAAAAAAGGTAAAAGAAAAACAAGAATGTTTGTGGCATTTTATAGAGAAATCCCATAAATTCAGAAAGCACTTCTTTACAGATGTGTGAACTCAAGTAGAGTTGCTTATTTTTGAGCATGATCCTACCACACATGATGACAAAAATTGGCATTAAAAGTGCGTATTGCTCAAATTCATTCTAAGAGGTTCAAGAATGAAAGCAAAAGATTTGCTCCGGTCCTTTACTCGAGTCATTGAAGAAAAACACCACACTTAAAAGGTGTTCACATTAATTCCTCCTATTAGTCTCACCCCAGATTATTTCATTTATTAGAGCAAATACACTGGGAATGCATTTATTACTCTATATCCATGCAGAACAGCAATGAGTAAGTACCTTTGAAGTGCATGCAGTTGCATTGCAACACTTAAAACTCTGGAGAAGAGTCTTTATGTCTGGAAGCTGTTTCCCCTGGAAAAACTGAGCAGTTTAATAAAAGATGCTACAGACCTCTGTAATCCTGTCTTGCTAAATTTCTCTGTGCTTCACAAGCTTTGGTATGAGACCTTTCCAACCAGCAGGAGGAACGCACAGACTCCGCATTCAGGCTTTTATTTGCGAAGTGATTTGTGTTCTGTTTGTATTCTATAAAATTAATCTCAGCTTTCAGTTTTATTTTGCTGATATATTCCATCAATTCCATTAGGACCAAATGCTTCTACTCAGTGCCTTTCCACCCACTAACACGAAAACCATTATTTAAATATCAGTTCTATTCTGAGCAGTTCTTAAGAGCTGAATTTTCAGTGGGTTTTAAAGGTACATTTGAGAACATACAACAAATTCTGCTTGTGTGTGTATTGTTTGTTTATGCAAAACTTATTTTTGTATTTAGTCTCCAAAGCACCTAATTAAATGTTTGTACAAATCACACATGACTATGAAAAGCACGCTCTACAACAGTGTAGAGACAAAAATTGTAACCAAGATCTACATAATTAGATTTGCTTCAAGAATGTTTCCTTTGAAGCAATTAACCACCAAATAAAAGATTCGGTTGAAGATTACACTAGAATTTTCAACATGCAAAAAGTACATGCAAGCAATATAGCCTCTGTAACATCACAAAAGCACATTTATAACCAGAAAACACAGCAAAAATGGGGCAGACATTTGATATCACTCTCTCCACAATGTTAAGCCTCTCTGCACTAATTCACTGTATCCTGTTTTACTGAGTGTTCTTCATTCAAAGCCTGGTGAAAAAAGAAAATCAAGGTAAGTCATAGGGCAGAAAAAATAGTCAATGAAGTTCCAGAACGAAGGAGATATCCCAGGTGTGCAAATCCTTTGGCAGGGGAAAAACCTCAAAGGCTGGAGGAAGAGTATAAGTGGAAAAGCCAGGAGGAGGAACCAGGTGAGTGCAAATCTACCGTGAGTTCTGAAAAGGATGTTAGTTTTAAATTGCTGTGGATAAGAAACCGATGAGGGTGGCAGAGGACAAACCACAGCCCAACTTCACGGAGAAGGAAAGCATTTTGCTTGTGACATTCTGTACACCCTTTAAGTTTTGGGAAGGACTGCCAAGAATTATAATTGAGGGAGTCTCTGCTTTCCCATCAGGAAGGGTTGAGAGCAGCTCTGAAAGCTGTGGAGTACCTCTGCTCCCACTGACTACACACCAGCCTGAAAGCACTCTCAGTACCCACAAGCCTTAGGAAAGAAAAAATAAGTCAGAAATACAGATGATTTTTCTGGAGAGGGAGAAAAAAATAGAGAGAAGGATTCCAAAAATATTCTAAGTCATTTTAATGAATAAACCAAAAATTTCTCCCTATGGGAGCAAACTGCACTTTTTGCTCGTTTCCGTTTGTAACATGCAGTGTTTTAATTATGCAGCAGTCTCAACAAATAGATTGTCACAGCATTTTAGCTAATTCTATTTAAAATGCCAGCAGAAGATGGGATAATGTCTTCCTTGGTTTGGCTTAGTTTAACCTACCCACTCCTATTCACCAATGACTCAAAACAATTCACGATATTATAACCACCAAAAAAACCTCTTAAAACAGTAGAAATATTTAGAGCTGGATATACCCTGAAGATCAAAATACTGCTAAGTACAAACCCAGGATTCTCCCCAGCTACTCAAAATAATTTTAAAAGCTCGACTAAAATATTCCAAAAGAATGGGTTGAATAAAACATATTAAGATGTGAAATATGCACTTTGCTGTCTCTGTGAAATTGAGATACGTTACTAACCCCAGAGAAACAAATGAGAACAGATATGAAATACCTGATGTAAATGTAAATTGACACAGCACCAAAAGTCACTGCATAGAAAGCTCATTACACCTTCTGACCCTGAGTTTCACCTGGAAAGTGGCTACACTAGGGAAGATTTGGTAATGCAGTTGATCTGTGTTCTCTTCAATAACAGAGCTATTGACAGTCCCTATATTATACCATATGCTATTCATTTATCCATAAAAATATCAAGATTATAATGAAATTAACTGTTATCCATAATTTTGTCTAGATTTTTCTTTACTCAACCTCAATAACCAGCTAATAAGGCAATAATGCACTGGGTTGTTCAGAGGGAATTGAACTTCAGTGATAAACAATTAGGTATTTATACCTGCTCACTGCCAAACATGCATTTATGAACAGATCATTCTTTTCTAAGAATAACTGTAAGGATAATTCATCCCTGATGGATACAGATGGCTCATACAAGTGCAAGGCTGATTCACTGACTGGAGGTAACACAAGAAGCTACAAAATAAACTAATGCATGGCAACAAGCAAAGATTTAGGGCAGCAGAAAAGCTGGGACACAGAAAAATATGATAATTTGCCCTGTGTTATCTTCCTAACTTTGAAAGTAAATTGCAAAATCCCTGGCAATAATGTTATTCCATATGTGTGCATAGACCTCCATATAAATTAGGACCTCATAATTTTCTGTGTAGTCCACACTTTCCTTTTTGGTTCTTGTTTTTAAAAATTTTCAGAGAATAAACAACTTGATTCATCAGACTGGAGACAGAACATGACCTATAGGCACAACAACCTTTTGGAATGCACAGGAACATATTGCAAAGAGCTGCTTTGGTAAAAATCTTCAGCTGACAGAGGTGAGGAGCAGTGACTAATGATATAAAAGAAAGGAGGTGAACATCCTCGTGCTGTTTTTGACAAATGGAACATGCATATTTTTGCTGGAAACAGGAGGTTAGCTAACTTGGAAACCACGTCCTTACAGTCACGTACATTTAAAGCTCAAATCTATGGATATTAGAGAAAAATTTTGGAATCACAAAGCACCTCAGTCTTAAATTCCTTAGAAGAGTCCGAATGACTAAAGACCTTCTCATGCTATACATTTATACATTCAGGAAAGAAAACCCAGATCTTGCCTTACCCGGCCAACTAGGATTGGTTCAGGTCCAGAAAATTCTTCCAATACAAACATTTGATTCCAAACCCAGCCTCTCTTGGAACGGTGCAAAACTCTTTGTTCTTCATTTAGCCTTTTTAGTCCTGTACTGGATCCACTTGGTAGTACTTGAGATTGATTCATTGGAGCCATATAAATGGAAGGAAGGACAGTAATCCATAATATTATTAATGGAGTCCACGTATCCATAAGCATTTCCGTTAGTCTTTCTGGCATTGTACCACAAGCTACGCAAATCACCACAGAAATGAAATTATTATTTTGCTTTCCTCCAGACTGTAGCAATCCAATTCATCATGCAGTACAGAACATTTACTTACAGCTCCTCCATGTGTTTACAGCACAGTCAATGTAAAAATAGCTTAGATGATAAAAACATGATCCATTGAGTTTTCCAGTCATTAAAGATTCCTGGTGGGGGGAAAAAAAAAGAAAGTTCAAATCAGCGACTAAAGAGCTTAGGAAAGCATTCTGCAACACCTTATTTACTTTTACATCACAAACAAGCCATGTTGGGTTTTAAATTTGTAGTTCATGATATTATTGCAGAGTTAAATCGATTCCATGTATTCCTTCATCGCCTGAAACACTGAGAGAAGACCCAGATGAATGATTGCACACACTCAGGAAAATATCTAGGCCTAAGAATCGGACAGGGCTTGCAGAAATCTGGTCTAGTGGAGGGTGTCCCCATCCATGGCAGGGAGGTGGAAAATGATGAATTTGAAGGTCCCTCCCAACCCAGACAATTCTGGGATCCTGCAGTTCATCTGGGAGCCTGAAGAAGCTCCCAACCTTCTCACTACTCTGCACTTTTAAAGTGGTCAATTACAAGCACACAGTCTGTCAAATAAGCAAATCAAAACAACGTTCTCTCACTCTTATTCTCCTTTCTTCCACAACAAAACAGCCCAAACTTCCCCTGAGCGTACAAGGCTCCAGCAGACCCTTGCCTGTTTGGCCATCACCTCTCTGCAGCAGCACCAGTGCCCAGCGAAGGAACAGCACTGCTAAATCCCTTGTGAAATCCATAATTCCCAAACCAGCCCACTACCAGGACCTAAGGAAGCTCATTTATGCACATCTGCACTACAGGTCTCACTGTCTCTCCTTCAGTCTCAGAGAAAACACAGTCATGTTTTATTTCAAAGACATTTTCCTAGACAGACACTTGGGAGCATTTTGTCTTTCTTTCCCTGCTCACCCTTTGATGTACTAGAAGGTCACACCAGGTTTCATCTCAGTGTAAATATCCCTTGAAATGGAAAGGCAAGTTAACATAGCAGGGCTGATGCTGGAGGGATGGGCAAACCCTGAAATGCAGCCATGGATCACGTGGAAAGCTGGATGGGATGTGGCTCAGGGAGGAGGGCTGCAGTACAGGGTTATGGAGTTATGTGAAAAGAGTCTTGATACATTTTCTTTGATTCATATCCAAACAGTCTCAGGAGAAACCACTATACACAAGAGAGGAATGCCTATTCTTAAGCTTACACTGTGTTTTAGGCTGGTTTTCTTCTACTTTAAAATGAGCTCCTAGTGTTGCATGTCTACAAAAATCCTGAGAGCTTAGTTGTGGGGTTTTATTCGGACGGGTGGTGGTATTCTGTTGTTCTTTTTTAAGGTTCATACACACTCATGGCATAAAACATGCAGAACACCAGTAAAAGTCAGCTGTTCTTTTAAAAGCAAACAATGTAGAACGTATTTTTTTTTAAACTTCAGTAATTGCCAAAGCAACTGTGAAATCTGTTGCATGAAAACCTGAAACTGTGAGAAACTTGTCTTGTTAGAAGGGGAGAGGAGCTGCTACCAAAGTGAAAGTCAATCTCTCAAGCAGCATGGAAGAATGGTGAGCTAATAGTGCAGTGCTTTGACAATGCATCCAGAATGAGGGGAATATCCATTACAGGAGAACCTGGAGCTTTATGGGCCTCATTGCCAACTGGGGTGGAAATAAAGGAATCAGAGAGTACAGCAAGCTCTTGCGGGGAAGTTTTGGGGAAAATGTGAGAGAAGCAAGAGAGGCCTTAAATGTCTTGACACTCACTCAATCCCAGAAAAGGAAGAGGAGCAGTCTAATGATGGGATGCATCAGTCACCCCCCGAAAAGCCTCTTCAGCCTGGGGAATTAAATGGAGTTTACTGCTGCTGCTTTCTGGCAAATGTTAAACAGATTCCCAGGGGCATGTTTGGTGGTAGCAGGCATCAAAAGATAGAAACAGCCAAACTTTCAGTGGAAGTGGTTACATTTGCTCAAATGGAATGCTTTTTTATATCTGATTGGATGAGTGGGTGCCTGTGCCTGCCAGGGGACAGGTTTTGCTGATTTCTTCAATGGAGCAACAATCAAAACACAGGAGAAACAGAATCACTGTAAAAAACAGCAAGAGACAGCATCTTCAACCAACACCCAGGATTAAATTCAAAATGGAGGGCAGAAACTGAAAACACAACTTAAGGGTCTTTTTTAGGGCTTGAACAGAGCAAGATGTAACGTACTGTTCTCTTTCTGGTGTGACTCTATTCTGGGTGAAAAGTCACTTTGTGTATAAAACCCTGAAAATCCCTCAGAGAAAAGGACCCACGTGGGCCACGACTGACTTCCTTACTCTTCCAGCACAAGTTGGTATAGTTCTTTTTTATCAGCAGGACCAAATAATAATAATAATAAAGCACTTCTTTTCATATTCAAGAAGCTTTTTGAAAACAATTCCTGATTAATCTACACACTGCCTGCCTTCTAAGAGATGAAATAAATGAGATAAAACAATATGATGCTCCCAGAAACATTTTCGTTTGAAGAAAGAACAGGATATTTGGTTTTCACACTGCCACTCTCAATCCTTGGAAAGCATTAGGTTCATTTCAGTGCATCCCTCCTCGGTTCCTCCCCCAGACTTCCTGCTTGTTACTCTTCATTTACTCCAATCAAATGTAGGTCCTCTCCACTCACACTAATACAGAAGATGCACTGTGACTGGACTGTCCTCACAGTAGCTGTGTGTTCAGCAGTACCTTAAGGCAAACGAGTCCAAACCACATCAGGAACATTAGCAATGCACACACCATGCCATTAAACCCCCCCTCAGTGAAACAGCCCCGTGAGGAGCAGTTACACAAGCTCAGAGGACACAAAGCTGTGAGATTCTGAGCACTGACAGCGAAGTCGGGCAGTGCAGGGCAAAGGAAAAAAAAATCCAATGAGACTTTGGCATGTTCCAGTACTGCAGAGGAATGTGATCAGTGTGGAACTATTGAGCTGGATAAAGTTCTCTGCAGCTCAACCTGGCCAGCAGGAGCCTTGTGAGAGTTATTTGAGAAACACACTCTCATTCAGAATTCACGACTCTATCAGTGAATCAGGGCATGCACTTTGTGCAATGCGTACAGGTGGGAGTGACCCCAAATTTCTCTACCAAATTTGGAAATGACTTTTCTGCTCCATTCCTGGGAGCACAACACCATGTATGTGGCTGGGAGCTGATGGAAGGCATTTTAAATATGTGGCCCAGCAATTTACACATTGGCTAATAGGAAAATCGAGAAGTGCCTGGCAGTTCCATTGTAATCCTCTGGATTAGCTGTGGAGGAGGGACTGATAGGGCTACTGGATCAGGCTTTGATAACATATTGAAAGCCATATGTAAAGGCAGACTTGGAAATCAGCAAAGGCCAGAAGGTGAGGCACTGTAGCACTTCCCTTTCAGATATTATGCCACAGTCTAAAGCAGTGGTGAGTACGGAATGACAGCAAAATTTTCCCAGGGAAGCCAGAACAACCTTTTTCTAGGCAACAAAAAGAAGAGAAGCACATGGCCCTTCAAGAGTGTATTTCACAGAATCACAAAAACACCAAATGGTTTGGGTTGGGAGGGGCCTTAAAGCTCACCCAGTGCCACCCCCTGCCCTGGGCAGGGACACCTCCCACTGTCGCAGGCTGCTCCAAGCCCCAGTGCCCAGCCTGGCCTTGGGCACTGCCAGGGATCCAGGGGCAGCCACAGCTGCTCTGGGCACCCTGTGCCAGGGCCTGCCCACCCTCCCAGGGAACAATTCCTTCCCAATATCCCACCCAGCCCTGCCCTCTGGCACTGGGAAGCCATTCCCTGGCTCCTGTCCCTCCAGCCCTTGTCAATTGTCTCTCTCCAGCTTTCCTGCAGCTCCTTCAGGCCCTGCAAGGCCACGCTGAGCTCATCCCAGAGCTTCTCCTCTCCAGGCTGAACAATCCCAGCTCTGCCAGCCTTTCCTGCCAGCAGAGCTGCTCCATCCCTCTGCTCATGCTGGTGCCTGCTCTGGGCTCTCTGCAGCAGCTCCAGGTCCTTCCTGTGCTGGCCCCAGGGCTGGGGCAGAGCTCCACCTTCATCAAGATTTTGCTGGTGTTGATAAAAGTATAATTTTTGCTTTTAATCTTCACATGTTCAGATGGCCTTAGGCTATTGTCTTAAACAAAACTTCAGTGATCTTCTGAGTGGTTTCCCTGTACACTGTCTGATATATACAACTCCAGATCAGCTCTAATCCAGCAAAGCTGTTTGCAAAACAGCTTTAGTTCTCCATTCATGCCTGAGAGAGGAAAGTGATATTTAAAATATAAAGAATGACTTTAATGTAGCAAATAGATGAAAGAAAATGCTCCGCTATGTCATGGAGCAGAGATTCAAACAACTGCCTTACATTTTTAAAAACTTAAGACTGTATTCATAAATTTTGCTCCCGTGCGCAGCCTACAGAGAAGTACAGATAAGGCTGAGTGGTTTGTTTTCCACTCTGTGTGCTGATAGAGTTCTAGAAAAATATTATTCTGTTCACAGGAACTTGCATCTTGGAACACTGCTCATAAAACTCAGCCACGGCGTGCACAAGCCTTGTAGGGGTACAACGCAAAGTGATTATGAAGAGGTTTATAACCTAACAGGAGGACACCAACCAGCACGCAGCTTCAGAGAACAATGTCACACACATTGGGACATCTTCTGGAGCTCAGCTCTGTGCAGGCTGCAGTGGTGAGTTCATGCCTTGCATAGAGTTAGAGCCAGGTATGGCAACGGACACTTACAGAGAGAATAAAGCTCATTTTGGGTACGAGTGGAGGAAAGCGCTTCTGACAGAGCTCATTTCACTACAGCCATTTAAAAATCATCTTGTATCTTTAAAAGGTGACCACTGGAATGCAGTAGATTTGTTAAAAAGATTAATAAAGTTAATAAAAGTAGTTGAAGGTATAAACTTCCCATTGAAAAAGAAGCAAAGTAAGATCATAAAAAGCTTTAAAAAAAATCAATTTTTTTTTTCATTTTCAGAGCACAGAATATTCATCTGCTCAAATAAACCGCTTTATTACAATGCCAGTGCATTGATTTACACCATGAACTCAGTTTAAAAGATTTTTGAGGCACTCCAGTGTTTCTCCACACAAGAGACATAGAGGATTGTCTTAAAAACTGCAGCGAAGTTTTTTCATTATTTCATTTGCAGTGATGATATGCAGCATCTCAGCCCTTTGACCTCACTATTTCATTGTGGTGGATTTTATCAGTTCCTAAACAAATGTTATTAGGGTAAAAAAACCCTTGGGTACCGCTCTCTTTAAATGAGTTACACTAGAGATACCAAAAAAAGCCTGATGATTTTTGCCCAAAAGGGTTTTTTTGGTAGAATTTTCAGGATCCACTATATGTTGTATATTAAATATGTAATCTCTGTCTTAGATATAAGCAAATATAATATAAGCAATCTTAATATATCTGTCTTAATATAAGCAAATCCTCATTACAATACAAGCAACCTCAAATAATTGATGAGAGGCCTTCATTTAATGACCACCTAGAGAGTGCCAGCCCCAGCCTGTGCCATTTCTTACCATTTTTTTTCTTCCCACAGGTGTGGAATATCTGTTGATGTTATGATTTTTTTTTTTTACACTGTTCTTGCTTCTTTTACTTCACACTGTTCTTGCTTCTTAAACCTTTTAGGTTTGTTTTTACCTCTCTAGGCATTGGCTACACTACAGCTTTTGCTTCTTCATCCCCTTTCTCAAGGATTCAGACAAGGTCCTTTCCCACCAAAAGCAGCAAAATGATGCAAAGCCTTCCCACAGTGGGAAGAGTGATTATCTTTTCTTCACTCATCCCTGTTTGGCAGCACAACAGAGCCCTACATTTTCAATAACAGAAATAAAAGGCCTTAATGCTCCAGTCCCACTTGTAGGAATTCTTACTCTTCTTCATAGAATCCCAGAGTGAGTTGGGTTGGAAGGCACCTTAAAGCCCATCCAGTGCCACCCCTGCCATGGGCAGGGACACCTCCCACTGTCCCAGGCTGCTCCAAGCCCCAGTGTCCAGCCTGGCCTTGGGCACTGCCAGGGATCCAGGGGCAGCCACAGCTGCTCTGGGCACCCTGTGCCAGGGCCTGCCCACCCTCCCAGGGAACAATTCCTTCCCAAGATCCCACCCAGCCCTGCCCTCTGGCACTGGGAAGCCATTCCCTGGGTCCTGTCCCTCCAGCCCTTGGCAATTGTCTCTCTCCAGCTTTGCTGCAGCTCCTTCAGGCCCTGCAAGGCCACGCTGAGCTCACCCCAGAGCTTCTCCTCTCCAGGCTGAACAATCCCAGCTCTGCCAGCCTTTCCTCCCAGCAGAGCTGCTCCATCCCTCTCACTTGTAAGAGATCTGTGGTAAAGGTTTTTAATTTGCCATTAAAGAAGAACAAACCCAAATTCCACCAGAACAGAATATCAAGACACCATATCCACAAATAAACATGTCATCCTCGCCTGCATAACTGAGCTCTGTACTCATCCTGTTCCCAGCACGTACCCATTAAATTGTACCTGAACTTGATTTAAATCACCTTGGGTAAGGCAGCACGCTCATGTTTCCTCTGCAAAGGAATGAATACTTCTTGCCATAAACAATAACTCTTATTCCTCGGTGGATTATTCGTTTGTGTAAAGATTACTCACTCACTCACAAAACAGTCACATTAAGAAGCAATTCCCCACCTAAGGGCAAGACGAAGAGGGAGTGAGGCTGTAATCAGCCCCGCTGCCATGGCAGTGGCTCACATCCCGCTCACAGTGCCCACTGCAAAGTGCCACTTGCATGCCCTGGCTAGACTCTCCTGCCTCTTATCTGCCAGCAGAACTGCGTGTGCAGTCACTCCCTAACCCAGTTCTGTCAAAATGATCTTGTTAACTTAAACGCCTTTAATAGTAAGGTGTTTTTAAAACCAAATCATTTTGACAGAGCTGGGTTAGGCCATTGCTCATGCTATAATTCCACCAAGAGCAATTTTCATTTAAGAGGCTCTTGCCCCCCCTTGGCCCCCACAACATGCAAGCTAACCATTTCAAATAATTGGGCTCCGTTCCATTCCTTCTCCACTGCACTTTACTGTCCCTGCAGTTGTGCTATTTGCAATCAACACTGTAAGACAGGCCAGTGAAATGTGGGTTAACAAAAGTAATTTGCAACAAAATTCTGTTCCAAAAAGTCTTTTCCTTCAAGATTCTAACCCAGATCGTTGCAGAACTAAAGAGCCCATCAACTGTAGGACAGCAACAGGAAGTTTTGAGAACAACCGTGCTGACAAAAAACGTATGAAGTTTCACTATATGCTTCAGAGAGCAGAAAAATAGTTGAATCAACAAAACTGAGTGGAGGAAAACTTCTGGAAAGAGGACAAACAAGCAATTAGGGACAGCAAACTACTTAAATAAATGTCTGATGGACTCCTGGTATCCAACCATGGTAACCTGCCGTGGTTTTGTTCATTGATGCTGGCAGGTTTCAGGTTTCAGGGGCAGAAACCTCTCCCACAGATGTGCTGGTCTGAGACCAGGCTCCATCAGGAGGGAACTCCTGTGACCAGCACACCCCAGTGCCCTGGAGAGGGGCTGGACACGGCACAGAGCCAGCAGCCACACTCTGGGCCAGGCATGGCCCAGGCACCGCTGCAAACCATCATTACCCCGTGTAGCTGCACGAGATTTCACTGACTAACAGTGATTTTAAGGGACTGCTACGTCACCTGGAGTTAGCTGGAACACAGAAAAGCATTAAAGCATTATCCACACATCCCTTCCCTCGGCCACGCACCTGAAACTGCACAGGGAGGGAAATGAGATGGGAAATGTTACACGAACTCTGCTATCGCAGCAGGGCGAGGAATCCTTTGTGCTGTCAGAGGCTCCTGCCAATCCAAGTGCAAATCAATTGTCCGAGTTTATTTTGATGTACTACTTGTGGCAATTTGCTTATGGCTGCCTGGGAAATCAAAAGCAGATTCCTAAAGCATTATTTATGCCAGCAGCAATGGCAACAGGCACCACCTTTCTCCTGCTTTTGTCTCAGGTGTTCTGCCCTACCCACACACAGAGTAATTCAGTGAGCAAAGATATGTCACTTTATTTTTTTAAGCTTAGTCATGCTCTGCTACTCTTTAAAGACTTCTGCACAGCTCTTTAGGTTATTAAGTGAGTTCCTGAGCTTGTGTCAAATGCTAAAGGACTGTTTTAGGCACAGTGTTAGCCTCTGCACCAGATAGAGCCCAGGGAATCCATGCACTGGGAAAATATGGACATGCAGGGATACACGCAGCTACAGAAATGCAACAGTTTCTTCAACATTTAGAGCTCTAGTAATTACTGAAGGATTTATTAATCTATCTAGAAGATTATCATTACCAAAAGCAGGTTACTTCTGTTTTAGGGGTCTGTTTCACAGGCAGAAGGAAGGAAGGTTTAGAAAAGCCTTTCTAAGAGAAATTCTTCCTTCTTTCCCTTACTTTGGTGCTTTAACGGGGAAACACCATAACTGGTGTTCTGGAGTGGAGATGAGGAGAAAATGACAACATCCATCACACTGAAATACATCTCAATTAATATTATAATAAATCGCTTGTTATTATGTGACTGCTTAACATGATACTTTATCATATCTACAAAGTCTATTTTATGTGTCTACCTAAATTTTTATCATTTTTGACAAATATTTACTATTGGGAAATCCTTTCTTAAAAAATCCAAACCACAAAACAGTATCTTGACCCAGAGATACCATGCTTATTGTTCAACTTCTCTTGGTATCAATAGGAATTCTTATTTTTGTTACTCTTCGATAGTAAAATCAATATGGGCCAACTTTAAAGCTGCCAAGGCTCAGACTTTTTGTATATAAAGCTGTCAGTCTTTCCAGAGGCAGCCACTACTT
Organism: Gymnorhina tibicen; assembly: GCA_013399875.1. Classification (NCBI taxonomy): domain Eukaryota; kingdom Metazoa; phylum Chordata; class Aves; order Passeriformes; family Artamidae; genus Gymnorhina; species Gymnorhina tibicen. Next base: position 702,232 of record VXAZ01004428.1, on the reverse strand, counting down.
TATGGAACCAGAATGCTTTTAAAGAATCCCACCAAGGGTGTCGTCAGAACCTTCAAACGATTTTTACTCTTTATTATTCCTTGCACTGTGCAGTGCTCAGGACTTCCAGTGTGCTATACATGTTCAGGTACAGGACAAAGAGACAGCATGTGCTCCACAGTTTGAAGCTGAACGTGAGATTTCCTCTCTAATGACATAAGTATTTACAATATTTTAAGGTCATTTTGGTTTTGGTTGGTTGGGTGGGCTTTTTGTTTGATTGGGTTGGGGTTTTTTTTGGAGTAGATTTTTTTGTTTTTCATGACAGCTGATACCAAAGCAATAGGCATTAAGTGGCAATACAGCTATGTTAGCTCTACAAAAGAACAAAAGGTATTTGCAACCTTCCCTATCAACTTCTCACACTTAAGTAAAAAGAAAGGTTTGGGTTTCTGGGAGTCAGACACTCCACTGATGTGTGTCAGAACATCATCTCATGATGCAGGTTCAAAACAGGGAGGAAAGACAAGACTTCCAGAGTGGTCCAGAAACTTACACAGAACAAAAATAATTGCATTAGCACTGTTGCCATCCTACAGCAAGAGGAAGAAGTGATCTGAAGCAATTTTTATTCTCTCCAGTCCACTGATTAAAGCGATTTTCCTCTGACTAAAATAGACCTGCATTGCATGGGCCGAACAAGCTCAGCCCGTGCCAGCCCCGGCTGTCACACCCTTGCTCCCTCCTCGGAAGGTGCATTACAAAATTTGAGACCTCTATCACTCTGAGAGGAGAGAAGAGAGAAAAGGCAACTTGTGCTCAACGTGAATCGAGCTCATAAAAAGGCAAACGTTGGCCTTCGACTGAGAATTAGGTGTTAACCGTGCTCTGACTGGGGCATTGTTTATCAGGAGACTTTCAGCAGCTGGGATGTGCTTATCCTGTGCTTCCTGAAAAAAAAAATTCTTTAAGTATTAATGGAGGACATAAATATCTTGCTTTCTGGGCTTCTTTTTCAGTCTTTTTTTTTTTAATATATAAATATGCACAACAGAACTTTCATTTTCTGTGGTTTTGTTTCATGAATATTGGGTATTCTCTACAGAAAGAAACAAAACATAATAATTAAAGAAAAAACCCACAAGTTTTCCTGGCGTGTATTCTGATTAAACTAAGATTATAAAATTATGACTGGACATCATGATTTAGTGAAAGCTACATAAACTCTCCAGCCATATGCATCAATGTGTACGTGCATTAAAAATTCTTTAAAAAGGAAAAATCTGAACACACCTGGACCTTTCTAACTCTGCAGTATGACTGCAGTAAACCCCAAATTTCCTCTGATGAGATAATGTGAAATTAGAAGTGAAGGCTTCTAATTTTGCATCACTGAATTTGATGGCAGTTGTACCATCAATTTAGATGAGTTGTTTCGAAAGAATTAGGGCTCTCCAATGTTAAACTTATTTCTTCTTGAGTTGCCAAACTGAGATTTTGTAGGATTTTTTTCGCGCCATTCATCTGTTTTAATCTAACTTTTGGAAACACACAAAAACTAAAGGTCAGAGACCAGAACGCAGAACTCAATCTAAACTTCAGTGACATTAAAGTTTTGATGCTCTGTTACTTAAAGGGCAATCATGGCTGTTACATTTAATCCATAAGAGAGATTCACATCTGAAGGGTTGCAAAACTCAATTAGAGAATTGCACTCCCTCTTGAGTGCATGCAGTCCATTTGCAGTAGTATTGAGGGCTTGGAAATAATATATGTATGTATAAAAATAGATACATTTTATATTTATATTTTTAAAAAACATAAATACATAAAATATGTCCATGTGATTCTGACCATCAGTGACTGCAAAGGAAATGGGTGTAAATGGCTATGGGAGTTCCTCAAATGAGGGTGAGCATTGCTTCCCTGGAAAAAGCCACTTTGGGTGAATGTACACCAAATCAGAAAGCTGGAACTGTGAACTGGGGACTGCCAAGACGGTTTTCATAATGCTTTCAGCTCCCACATCTGTTGCAAAGACCTGATCAAGACACACTGAGAAACACCTTTGTGAGCTTGTCTAGGGCTTGGGCACCGCAGGGTGCGGAAGACGCTTCCTGTGGGAGCTTTCCCTTCTCAGATCTGGGACTGGGAGACATTGCTAATCTCAAATCTGAGCCAAGGTGCTGATCACTCTCAATTTCAAATGATTTCCACAAGACACGTCATGATCAAGACCTTGGAAAATCAATTCTATGAGTGCTATCGCTGCAACCAACCCATGGATAAAGGCTGCTCTCATGGCTATGGCAGGTGGAGATCAGCTTTTATAGCATCTGACTCCAGGTAAAAGACTGTCTGTTGGTAACTGAGCAGGTTCACGGATAATTTTTTTTCTTTTCAGCTTGCACTTACTACTCCGGGTACCGTCAGTACCCAGTGTATTTTGGGAACAAAATTTTATTAATGTAGTTGAAATGCCACTGAGTTGATGTTATTTACGTGGTTGACAAAATGAGAAACATGCTGAAGAGATTCTAGAACAAAGAAGGGGAGGAAAATAAATGTGTATATAAATATAAACACCCATTTGAAATCTCAAATTGGACTTTATTTTGTTCTCTGTCTGTCTACTGCTCAAATAGTTATGTTCAGAAAGCTCTGAAGTGAGCCACCTTTTCTATGGCAACAACACTAAGAAAAATGTTGAGTTTCCACGATCTAATTTAATTCTATTGATGTGATCTTATGGTAGCAATGATGCTTAAAACGTTCCAAGCTCAAATTGCCGTAGCATTTGCCTCCCACTGAAAGAATTTAGGTTTTATTATTTTATACTCATAGATGAAAGATTCTTATGATACCACTTTAGTGGACACCGTAAGCATACAATTGTATTGATAGTAGGTCAGGCTTTAATAATATTAAAATGGAAAAGGAATACTGCTGAGATATGGGGCAGCTGATTGGTGTGGGGGATTTATAAAAACATCAGCCTGAGCAGTCACTTTCTGCTACAGAACATGCACAATCATCACTCAGAAATACACAGCTCCGAGAAATTGTAGGACATGTTCACATTCCTTCTTGGCCATAATCTCAGAGATCAGTATTTCTCTCCCTTTAAAGTCCCTCCCTTTAAAGTTTTGGAAATCAAATGATCTGTGTGTACCAAGAGTCAAGTGGGTGGGTTCCAGGCCCCTATTTTCAATAAATGTCCCAAAAAGTCCCAGCTAAAGTCTGTGGGAATTGTCTTCCTAAAGGAAGATTTAAAAAGATGAAATCTGCAACTGTGTAAGAGGAAACAGAAAGAAAATTCAATAAGTGCTTCAAGGGCTAACAGACCTAAATCTATGTCCATGGCTGATTGTGAGTTCTCACTTGAAATGGTTCTACATCCTGAAGAAGGGTATTTTTTTTCAGAGAAAACAATGTATCATATGTTAACAGTGGTGCAAGTAAAGTGCCCAGGGATCGATTGCATTGATTTGATAAAGGTCCAATGTTACTGGAAAAATCCTGAACATCACAAATGACAAAAATTCAAATGATTACAAATTCACAAAGTGAATTTAAATCTGACTGTGGGACTACTTTGCCCTTTACAACTCTGTTTTGGACCTCAGTAGCAGGAGCTGGTGGGAATGACTAAAGAACATTGAAAAAGCACTGAGTGACTTCATCTAAGGAGGATTCCACCTTGCCTCACAGAGATGAAAACTCCTTTTATTTTTAAGGAAAGGCATAAAAGGAGTAGCTGTCATATACAGCCACACTTCTTATTAAAACCAGTTGCATTTGTTAAGCAGGCGCACAGAGTGTTATTGATTTTTTAATATTGAAGAAAATGTCCAAAGTTAGTTTCTTGGCTAGCAGCCTGCCCAGTTAACAAATTGCTCACCTGGATAATTTAAGAACCAACTTACATGAAATGTTTCGATCTCCAAGGACACTGAAGGCCCTCAGCTTACAACAAAGCATGGACATCAAAGCCCTCCACAGCCAGGATGCAAGTTTGGAAAAAAGAAGGGAGTTAATAAATAGCTTAGGAGGAAGCTACTACAAAGCTGTGCTCGTTCTGTAAGCAGTGAGGTGGAACAATAAGGCTTAAAGGATGAAAATATCACATAATAACCACTTCTCTTCCAAAGGTTCTTCTGTCACAAACATCCATACAATTAGGCTGGGAGGTAACACCACAGAGAGCTTTTCGGTTCTGATGTTATCGGATTTTGTGGGTGTGAAACTTGATAATTTGACAGGTGTGCCAAATACTAACTTCTTCTAGAGGGTTCATCATTTTAAGACGGGTAAAATGTACATGAGAGCAATTTTCCGGTCTTCTGAATTTATTTGTTATTTACTTATATTTACTGAGAAGCCAATTGTGAAGTCTGTACTTGTTCACAGCAGTCTGGCATTGAACATAGAGGAGGAATATCATTCATACAAGAGCACTGCATATTTCTCCTTATCCTTGTTACGGAGAAACTCTTGAAGAATTTCCAAAAGAGGATGAGTGAAGTTAAGAGGATTCTTTATCTATAGCTTTGGTAGTTATCAGCTCTGTTCTTTAATTGAAACTGAAGTGAGCAGCTGTTAACTTCCCTTCCATTAAGCGCTAACCCGTTACATTTGAAACAAGAAACAGTGAACGCAATTTGAGTTGTTGCAATCAGCACCTCCCAAAAACACCTGTCTGCGGTACCCAGCGCCACAACGGGCGAGCCGTTTATGTGATCAAGTTGGCTGTTTAGAGGTGTCAGCCTTCATAAAAGTTGTATGAGTGTTTCTTCTCCTTTCAGAGAAAAGAGCCAGACTGGTTTGCATGAAACAGAGTGCGTGTGTTTGTGCCTGTCTGAAAGGGAGGAGAGCGAGGGTACAGTTTGATACCTGTTGGCAACGCCAGCAGGTTTGTGCAGCGCCCTTAAACGCCAGATTGGATTGATTCCACTCTATTTAGTCTACTACTAAACGCAAACTGTTTGAATTGAGACAAATTCAAGACATGACCGAACGGCGACGAACCGCAAAGGAATTCCTGCCTGTGTTAAGTAGTGTCACCTTCATGGCGGTAGGCAGAGTCTAAATAAGGATTTGAATTAATCTCTTTTATATTACCCACCTAGAAACTGCCACAGGCTTCTGTGCTGGAGCCTTGCAGCGCCTGCCAGCCAAGCCCGGCGCTGGTGCTGCCGAGCAGGGATGCTGTCTGGCGGCTCGGGGCTCCCGACTGGGATGCTGCTACCCAGCAGATGCCGGAGCCAAGCAGAATAGAAGGATGTGTTCCTCCTCTGCTTTCCTCAAAGAGAAGATGAAGCGTTTAGTGGCACAGCAGCTTCAGGGGGCCACAGGCTCCTGCGTTTCTGCTCTGGGAGCCTTGGCAGCGAGGCGACAAACGAGAGGCTGGGGCTGAGGGGCTTTCTCCCTCTCCCAAGTTTCAGCTGGGTGCATCCTCTGTTTAGTCAGCCAAAGGATGGGAAGGAAAACAACTTGTGGGACAGGGATGACTCCTGGCTAGTTATGGCTACAGATTCATCCCCATCGCAGCTCTTATGAAGAAGAGCAGCATTTCTGGGATGCTTGTCTCTCTCAAAGTAGGAAAGGAAGCTATGAAGCCATTCCTATTTATTTACTTACTTAGGGGGTGCAAAGCTTTGGGGGGAGGGAAGGTGATGATAAATCAGGGGGATTTCCCCCCCTCAAGGTTCTTCCAGCCTCCTCCTCCCTCATTTACATATCTGGCTGGTGGGTGATTTTTATTCTCAGCACGAAAACTGCAATCTATTTCAATGCATGAATGCAGCCCTGCATCTATTCAACACAGTGAAATAGCCCAGAGACTTATTGTACTAAATAAGAAAACAAGGAGAAGAAACGGGTTCGCCAGCCTTAGAAGCAACCCTCTGTGATCCAAAGTCCTCCTAATCCTTTTAAGGAGGGTTGTAGAACGGAAGGAAAAATAAACCTCCCCCAAAAAACACACCAACAAGCGGGAAGACAAATACAATTACCACCACTTCTTCTCCGGAGAGAATAATGATAATAAAAAAAAAAATACTAATAAGCATCCCACGACATTTTCATTATCGGCAATTTGAAAACATCCGACTTAATGAAGCACCCCAGTTCAGCCTAATACCGCACCTATGGACGAGGAAGGCGCTCGCCCAGCGCACCTTGCACGCACACAGAGCCCAAGTCAGCCAGAAACCCACAGAGCGAGAGCCCTCTGCCAGCCAGCCACAAATTGTCTGAATAAAATGAATACTCACTCTTTCAAGGAGCAAGGGAGCCGCTCGCCCACAGCCACTTCACGCACGGATTGAAAGGGTGAGGTAAAAAAACATCAGCCAGTCCCTGGGAACAGGCAGGGTTCTCCAGATTTTCTTCTCATGCTTTCTGAGGCTGCCGATGCTGGCGGAGCCGCTGGTTGCTGGGCTTCCCGGGTCTCTGTGCCTGCATGCTGGAGTGCAGTTATTAATTTCTCCCTTCGCACAAGCCAGCGGCAGCCGCACGTCTCCAGGAAAGCAGGGATATTCCAAATAAATCCGCTAATTCCGGGGCTGAGCGCGCTATCGTGCCTGCCTGCCTGCCAAACGTAACTGTGAAGCGATGTGGAAAAGTGAGCCGGGAGCCTCCCCTGACAGCTCTTATTGGGCTGATCTCGGAGGCAGGTCTAGCGCTGGGAAATTCGTGTAAGCACTTTGGGGTGGTGGTTTTCCCCCTCCCTCCGCTGCCCGCCTTCCCCCCGGCAGGCACACAACTTTTCCAGGGGCGGCGGCGCCGCTCGCTCCCCGCGGCCGTGCCGGGCTCCCGGGCCGCCAACTCCGCGCCGGGGCATCTCCTCCGGCCGCCCGGGAGCGACGGAGGGAGGGATGCGGGAGGGACGGAGGGCGGGCGGG
>VXAZ01004428.1:444589-695309 GCA_013399875.1 Gymnorhina tibicen | reverse complement strand
ATGGGTGGGCACCGGGCGGACCCGGGGGCCGGGCGGGCCGGGCCCGGAGCGGGGCCACCGAGGACGCGCCCGCCGGGGCTGGGACGTGCCCGAAGCGCCGGCGAGGAGGAGCCCTCCCGACCCCGTCCTTTGGGGGGATGCCCGCCGGGAGAGGGGGGGCCGGGAGAGGGATGCGGGGGGGATGCGGCAGCACCCCGAGGGGCCGCGGGCAGCCGCTCGTCTCCGTGTGACAGCGCTGCGGGCGGGCGCCCCGGGGACAGGGAGGGCATCCTTTAAAAACGCTTTTCCCAAGACGCCCCGGGGAGCTGCAGGCGGTTCAAGGCTCTCCGCAGCCTCGGGCGCTGCGCGGAGCAGCCCCAGGGCAGCGCCAGCCGAGCTCCGCGCAGCGGGAGCTGGATGAAGGCGGCACCGCGCAGTAAGTCCTTGACCCTCGCCCCGTTCCCAAATCCTCTATGGATCCTGTACGGCCCCGGCCGCTGGAGCGCCGGATGAAGGCTCATGGAGCGCAGCACTGGGCATCCTCACCTGCCTTTGGCTTTACAGACCTGGAGGGGGCTCGTCCCATCCGAGGCAGACAAACACCATGGCCAGCACCCTGCGAGGGATAGGCCACTGCCGGCCCCTGCCTACCTTCCTCATCCACTGAGCTTTTCTCCTTTTCAGGTTGTATGGATTAGCTGTTGGCAGATTAAATGTATTATTTTTAGTAATACATCGTAGCTCTGAATCTTCCCCAGGTCTGATGTTTGCTGAAAAGGAAGCAGTAAGAGCACAAGGTATAGCTGTGGTCAGGGACAGGCAGGGACTTAAAATGGAGGAAAATGGTTCCACACTGAGCTAGTGCTGTTGGGAACCTTAACTGCACTCAATTCCATCCTCCTTCTCCAGCTCTCCTTGACCAGTACGATGTTGTGGTTGAAATGAACATTCTGTGTGCTTCTATAGTACATTGCTGGTTCATTGCTCAACTTTATTTTTAAAGGGCTGGTCATCTGAACCTGGTTCAGAGCACCTGAAAACCTCTCCACCTATAGCAAAAGATAAGATGACTACTTTGTTGAAGATTTACCTAGGATTGCAGAAAGTGGACCCTAACATTCCTCTATCTAGTAAGAATTCCATATAATTTAGTTCCATGATTGTTAATCTCATTTTCCATGCTGGTCCTACGAGTGCATGCATACATGTAAAACAGTGCATGAGACCCTCCATGTGTAGCTCTTACCTGCTCGACTTTATCTTAGCTAAATGCAAGCTATTGCAGGTAACAGGTGCATTTCTGCTTGCACAAATCCTCCTTCTGAAAAGTCTCAAACTCATGGGAATGTAGCAAAATGCAGCCAGAATGTGCCATTTTTCAAGGTCAATGAAGAAACATCTAACTACCTCTTTGCTTCCCTCAACCCAAGCGTTTACTTGCCAAGCTGTGAGCCTGGGAGGATTCCTTGGAGGAGGATGGATATAAAAATACACAATACTTGAAGCAGGCAGAGAGCCTTGAGGGAAATACAAAACACTTGGCAGTGTAATAGGTAAGATCAGAAATGTGGCTTCCCTTTACCTGGGGTTCTGCTGAGACAAAGGGTATTTTTCTCCCCCATCCTTCCACCAACTGAACAACACAGTGAAAATACAGACCTTGACACAAGGAAAGCATGAGGATACTAATCCTGGCTTTATTCCTGGCAATTAATGCCAGTTTTCAAACTTTTTTAAAGTTTCAGTAAGAGTGGTTGCACACCTGGTTTTAATTTCTATTAAAAACACCTGATGGAAGCAACCAAGAATAAAAGTTCTTCCTAATAAGATCCCTCGTGTGCCTGCATTAAACAGGCAGCACAGCTGTGTGTGGGAAGAAAGCTAATGGTAGAGGTTGTACCTCCAAGTGCAGCTTGAAAGTTTAGTTTTTTGTTTTGATTCCAACCTTTGACTTGTGCCATTTGTTCTACGTGACCTTTCTTGCAATTGGAAATTACCAGGGCAAAAGCTGTGCTCTTTCATCCTCAGGTTGTAGGAGAGGATGGTAAGTGTCTTGCTAAAATGGATTATGCCATCCGTGGATTCCCCTGCTGGAAAGCCTTTCAGATGATGGAGTAAATCTTGACAGGAAGAAGTGTATGGATGAAAATTAATGTAAAAATAAGCTTGGAAAAGCAAAGGAACATTTGCAACTTTCTGCATCCTATCCAGATGAAATGATTTAATGATATTTATCATAGTGAGATATATATATATACACACACTAATGCATAACACTGATGAATATGCTGGCTAGAAATTGTTTCCTCTTAAATAAATATTACAAGGAAGATTATTCCTCTATCTTCTAAATGGCCATTTCATTTTTTAAGCAAAAAGCAGCTCTTACTCCAATTGCAGTGGGATGAAGATTTTTAGTTTAATAACTGATGAAAGAAGTCATCTGAAAAATGCATATGATTGAATGCATACTGGATCAAACTGGAATGCAATTTTTGGTATTAAATTTTGGGATCAGGAAAAAAACCCACAGACTATTTACAAAATGTATTGGCTTGTGGTATGGGTTGGTTGATGGTTTTGTTATTTTGGGGTCATTTTTCATCTTGTACCTTTTTTTCTGTTTGGTTGGGTTTTTTGTTTTTGTTTGTGTGTTTGTTTTTTTCTTTTAGGTGGGTTTTAGTTTTTTGGGGTTGTTTCTGTTTGCTTTTTTGACTGCTTGTGACTGAGAATTGGGAAAAAATTAACCTCAGCTTGGAAGAGAACCAGGAGATTTTCTTCCATGTTGCTTTGCTTTTATGAGTAGGAAGGATTGTGACTTCCCATGCATATACAGACAGGAAATATCTATCACCTAAACCATGTGACATAATGGAATTCCACCATCTTTTCTCACTTTCATGTTTTTGTGAAAGCAGTCGTTGATTATCATCTAATTCTTTGCTCCTCAGCAGTGCAAGCAACTGTTTCCTGAAGATGGAGAGTTTGGACCTTACTTCTTAAAAAATATTCAGTACAAGTGGCTTGAAATGAGCTGTTCAGGGGCAGCTCAGTCACAGCACAGCCTTGCCAGGGCCACTGCTGGAGGCAGTGTTTGGGGTCATCTCATTTAAATAACAATGCCAAAGTCAGGGCTTGAGAGGGGAAAAGAAACCACTGTGCTAATTCCTTATAATCACATTTTATTCCATGACCTACAGGGGAGATATTTCCCTCAAAGCATCAGTAGCTGATTTCAGTTTTTAATATGTAACATAGAGCCTGATCCAAAATTACATGCAATTAATGAGTCCAGAGTGAATTGCTTGATCAAGATAAATGACTTTACTGCAAGCTACTTTTGCTTACAGGGATTGACACTAAAATGCCACTTCAAAGTAATAAGAAATTGATAACTGATTTGAAGGTTACTAAAGCAAGTTTATGGACTAGTGGTGTCACCTGCCAAGCTTTAAACACATTAAATGCTGTTTTTTTAGGAAATACCCACTCTACACCATTGGCACCTTTTGCTCAAATTATGTGAGGGATTATTCCTTAATTTAATTTGCTTTGCATGCTAAAATTAACATTCCATAAAATAAGAAGAAACAAGAAGGTTTATCTTGACTCCAGAACATTTCTGAATAAAATATGCACTTTTATCAGCTCCCTGTGCCAGCACAAGAGACATAATTACCTTTACAACATGCTCTTATCACTGTCTTGCAACCTTTAAAACCTGCTTGTATACAGTTATCACAAGTTGGTTATCAGGAAAAATAATGATCTCCCGTGTTTGGGAAGTCACTGAAGACATCTGTAACTTGAAAAAAAACCCATTATATAATGCTTACAAGTGATCCTATAGATTAAAACAAGGGAAATGATACAAGCAGCCTGTGAGATAAAGGAACAGGGTTGGAGTAGGTTTGGTTTCAATTTTTTTCCCCTCTGAAAGAAATTTCTGTTTACATTTTAACAGGCAAGGCTAGAAACCCTGCGAGGCGTAAGTGAGGGATTTGCAAAGGAATGCCAGATTCCTTCAGAGATCACACATGGTTAAAATTCAATATCCAGTGCTGGAACAGAAAGCTTGGAAAGCCCCACTGAAGAAAGAGCAGCAGCAGCCATAAGTGACAGAAGTGATTCTCAACCACCCAAAAATCCTTGCTTTCGAGCCTGGTCTCCTGAGAATGGCATCTAATCCAACTCCATTCCCTTGTTACCTGAGACGCGAGAAGAAATGGATACACTGATTTTGATGTTACTTCTGCTTTGACTGGACAAACACATTCCTACAACCATTCAAATTGCTCCTCCAGCCCAAGTAAAAGTCTGTCCTGTCAGACAGAAACAATGGTTTAACCCAACAGGAGCCCTGGGCTTGTGGGCCCTTAGCACAGCCGTTCCCATCCCCAAACACTCCATTTAGCACTATAAAACACAGCTAGCTCTGAGCCACCTCCACTCTCCAGAGATTATAAAATATAAACCCCCTAACTACTAATTTGTGTAGTTTTGCACCAATGATATTATGGAGTGCATAAAAATAGCAATACATTATCAAGTTTTATTATTCCTCGGGCACCGTTTGCAATTTTGACTAGTTGCTGTCAGGTTGGCTATTAGAAAAACAATTATTCCTTTTGTACATCAAACACTAGGAGGAAGACAAAGAAAATTATATCCAGCAAGGCATCAACTTTTTTTTTTTTTTTAAATACATTAATGTACAGGAGGATACAAGTTGTACAGGATGCAATTTGGGAAGTTAATCTTTTGCTGTGTTTTCACTCTGCCTCGTGAGCGTCAGGAACTGGATCGGTCGCAGGAGCTGTGCAAATATTGTTTGCTCTACCTCAAGTGCCCTCTAGTGTGCAGTAATTAAGCAGGTTAAAATAATTTTTTTTCCCCTTTTTTTCCCTAACAGCTACTCTTCTAACTCCCAAAGTAATATGTAACACTGTTTTTCTTCCAGAGGAAAGAGAAATTCAATGTTCACTGCATTAACCGTGTGTCTATAAATGAATTATCTCCCCTATGCAAAATCCAATCACCCCCATTGCTGTCAGATTTTTATTCTCAGAGGTGTAAGTTAAATAAAGCTCAATAATTCTTTTGGGCATTGTGCAAATGTCAAAGTACAAACAGTTTTTGGTGTTATCAGAACCCAAACAACAGTCTTCTCTCTGCAAAAGGAAATTACTGTATTCATCAACAAAACATGACCCTAGAACATGATTAACAACAAACCCCCTAATTAAGCTTCTAGAGGCTTTTAAAAGTACTTTTTGTCCACAGTTTAGAAAACAGGCAATTCTACAGGAATATAAATAAAATAATACTGGGGCACACATGTAACAAGTTCTGTGCGTTCTCATCTGTCCTGTAATGCTCACGTGCTCCCTCAAAATCCTGACATCGCTTTTCTGGACAAATCCAGTCCTGTCTGTCAGTGAGAGCAAGGTCTGTGCAGCAGCTGCCTGACACCAAAGAACAGTGAGAGGAGGAGAAGTGAGAGGATGTTGGGAGATAAAAGCGTGGAGAGGTAAAATTACCAGCTGCAGCTCCAAGAACAAAGAATTAAAAATTATCGGCGTACCTGCAAGAGGGAGTTTAACTTATAAATGAGTTTAAATAATAACTTTAAATAGGTTTAACTTATTTAATCTTATTTCCAAGGGCTCCCCTGCATTTAAAAAGAAGACTTAACACTTGAGTTCCCCACATAACTTTCTCCACTGCACGAATGAGTTAGTTGTGGGGAGAACCACTGAAGAGTTTTTCCCCATTCCTCATTTCACTGTGGCCTGACCTCAAAGCCAAGTATTCACTTTCAGGCAGGACTTACCCTAAAATTCCAAGATAATAGCAAGCTTAAGCATACTCTAAACAGAATAGATTTTTAATGGACTTCTGAAAGCTGAGGTAAGAGGGATGGGTGGATCCCAGGAGAGATGAAATGGTTGCCTGTAACAGGGATATGCTACACAAGGTGAGAGAATTGAATTTTTTATGAGTTTATGAGTAAAATCAGTAGGACTTCCTATAAGTGGAAAGAGTCATCACCACTATCTCCGAGCTGGGCGGTGCTGGCGGAGTTGTGGTTTCCAAGAGAGGTGCTGACAGAAGCCCACAGGATTGTTTCCCGTTTGCCAGCTTGGACTCCTTCTCCCCTGCTTAGCAGCTTGGCTTTGCTGAAGGGTAATTTTTGTGCCTTGACTGTTCCTCGTGCGTTCTGCAGAGAACACACAGTTCTGGTGCAGTTTAGCATCCACAGGAGGCAAACAGGACACAGCTAAGCACCACGCTTTGCCAGTACATGGTTTTCTAACACATAATGCCCTATTTGAACCTATTTTAACAACCACGCTGCACCCAGGCACTGTGGTGGCAGTAACACAACGAGAGCTATTCCAGAAACAACGCTGGAACAGATGCTCTCATAATTTAGAGCAAGTACAGAGCCGAAGTACAGCAAGGTTAGACAGGTCTTGGCAGTGATCTGGGCAAATAAACTGCCCTCCTTCCATCAGATTTGAGTAAACTTCCCCAGGTGTGTTCAGCCCTCATCATTGCAGGGATAAGAGTGAACTGCTCTCACAGCAGCAGCAAATACACCTGCTCTGGGTGTTAGGGGAACAGCAGGAAAGGGAAAAGCCAGTCAGTGACAAGGGCAGCTTCTTGCTGTAAAATGGATACCTTAAAAATGGACAGCATTCTGCCGCCTCTGTCCTGAAGATAATAAATCCCTTAAGTTTAGCCCAGCTCTTCATGAAGTGCCTTCCTTATCTGGAGGAGAAATAGCAGACCTTAGGCCCGTGTGAGGTGACAATTACAGCAGGTGAGCAATCCAAAGGGAGCCATGGTTCCTAATAGAAGGAGAAGTAGCACAAGCTCCAGGTTTCAGCATACGCCACCTGAAGAAACTCCCTGAAAGGTACTCTTGCACACCTCATAACCCAAATCTAATAGCAGCACAAGCTGAAATTTGGCTGCTAGCTCAAATGGTATTTGTTTTTCCATTCTGAATGCAGTAACAGATTAGGAGTATATGCTCATTTCAAAGTACTTTTCTCCAGAGAGTTCTGGTTTGTTTCTTTATTTAATTAAGAAGGTAAGTCAACATATTGCCCATAAAGTGATTTTTTCAGCAGCTGCTGACATCATAGTTTGGCAGACTGATCTTAAAAAAAAATTGTAATGCTGTGGTAAAACAAAGCATCCATTTCCCTAAAAATATTTCTGGTGCATATGTAAGAAATACTGCTAATGAAGGAAAACATCAATCTCTTAAATCTCCAGGACTCAATGCTGGCGGACTTTCCTTCTTCATTAAGGAGCTAAAAAGGCAGAGCATATACAGGGAGAATCATTTTACTCAAACCAGCTGGTTTTAATGCCAGTAATTTAATGAATCAAGTAAATATACCTCCTGAAATATATTCTAAATTCATTTACCAATGCTGATAGGTGTTTTTTATTGTCAAATGCAGTAAAATCAAGTGAATAAGTATCTGAGACTGAGATGATGCAAATAATGTCCCCCAGAGGAGACAACATGAAAATTATGTGACTGGTCCTCAGCTTGTTGATCCTCAGATTCTTTGCAAGCCTTTAAAAGTAAAGAGAGAGTAGAAAAGGTGTGTTTTCCATGGATAACTCCAGGCAAAGAAGCCAACTCTGGAATAACTGGAGGAATAGCAGGGCCTGACTCACAACTGTACTAATTTCACTAATTCCAGCTTAACACCAGAGTAACACCCTGGTAAAAGATGACCTATATTTTTATTTAAATTAAAATCTGTAATATTCATCAAATATTTATAAGAATATATAACAAATAATTGTGGCAAACATTGCATAATAAAGATGAAAGGAAAATTAACCTTGTGAATTTTTAAACTGAAGAATAAAGACCATTACATTAATAAGACTTAATTATATCATTAAATATTTAAAATTATGTCCTCTAATAAATGTTTTTATTTAACATATTTCTTTTTTATCTATTACATTAGTAAAATGCCTTTAAGATACGGAAAAAAAAATGAAGGGTTTTGTTGTTTTTTTTTTTAAATAGCCATGCAAATACAGAAAAAGTGAGAAAGGAGCCATGTAACCTCTTCAACTCAAGGTCAGCTCTCAGGAGAGAACAAGCTGTACTTCCACAAGCCTCAGGGGCTGGTGAGGGGCTGTGTCTTTTCTATGCATTTTTATTCAATTATTCTTTTCTTTTTTAGGCCTAGCTTGGCTCTCTCTGTGCTGATGAACCGTGTTAAGCCAGCACAGATAAACCTTGTCTCTGTCCCTGTTTGTAGCATTCCACTGAGCTTCGCACCCGTCACTGACAGGGCACTGGGGTGGAAGCAGCTCTCTGGACCTCCCAGGGAACCCTCAGCGTGTCAGTTTAAAACAGTCTAGCTTTGTTAGTGGGCGGAGGGAGCCACAGGAGCAGGTTTTAAAAGATGAAACTACTCAAAGCTTCTACTGTGTCCAGCACAGAGCCGATCGCTGGAGGCTCTGACGATAGGCAGGTTGCTACTCCATGTTGGCTATCAGTCTCGTGCCAGTATTTAGCCTTAGATGGAGTTTGATAGAACAGACTGCCAGTTCCTTATGGGAGCAATTGGGGTCTCCATGGCACACTAGCCAACTCCCCTGGAGAAAGGGCCACGCTGGGTGCCTGACCCCCAACGAGCAGAGTGATCAGAGACCAAGAAATTCCACAAGCAGTGCCTTTTATACCCCACCTTGGAGCACCACCCCTCTGCCAAGGGTCCTCCCTCCAGGGGGGGTTTGATTGGAGTCTTCTAGCTTGTCAGCTTGGCAATTGGTCTGTAGGAATGAGGCGGTGTCTGGGCATCGAATGACTGGTTATCCCTTCGTCCAATCCCAGCTCCCAATCTGTCCCTTGATTTTAATTTCTCTGATGTGACCCTTTCTAGAAAACTCCTTTGCTCCTGACAGTCAACCCTTCCCTAATGCTAATACAAAGAATGAACCTAACTCGGCCTGCCTCTCCCTCCTCCCATTTTAATAACAACTTTTATAACGCATCAACAACTCATCGGAACTCCTCATTAACAATCAACTGTAGCTTCTGGCTAACAGTAAAACTTTCAGACCCTTAACCACTTGGGCCCACAAAAGCCAACCCTCCTTGCTTGTTTATAACAGTTTACCACCCGATTTGGGCTGCGTTCCCACGCAGCCTGACTCCAAGGAGCCCCGGTGCTGGCGGGGACCACGCGGCCAGCGACGAAAGCACGGCGAGCAGCTCCCCGGCACGGAGCACAGACGAGATCAACCTTTTCAGAGCCACGAGGCTCCGTAAGAACCTTTCCACTGACAGAACTTGAGAACGATAATACCTACGGACAACAATTTTCTTCCGAGTCAGAGGAAAAGAAAAAGTGAACACACGTGAGGAGAACCCACATGGTGGCACTGAGGTCAGTGAAAAGAAGGAGAGGGAGGAGGTGCCCCAGGCGTCGGAGCTGAAATTTTTTCTACAAGCTGTGGTGAGGACTATCATACACCAAACTGTTTCCCTGTAATTCATGAAGTCCATGGGGGGATGCAGAGATCCTCTCGAAGCCCATGAGGAAAAGTGCTGGCGCTGGAGCAAGTGGATGCTGCAAAAGCTGTAATCTACTGAGAAACTTGAACAGAGAGAGAAGACCCTTGCTTCCAGAGACAAAGAGAGCCTCTGCTTCCAAAGTAGAACAGCTTCTCCTTAAAAGACTAAATGCCATGAGCTAAAATGACCCACGATGTGCAGTTTTGGGAAGACTGCTTGGCCCGTGGGAGGGACTCACGTTACAGCAGGTTGGACGGGACTGCTGTTCATGTAAATTAAGACCACGCTTAAAAATTCTCAGAAAACTATCTCCCATGGGAAGGATCCCATGGCACAGTAGAAGAAAGAAACTCGTTTCCCTAAGTGTACTGAAGAAAGATCTCTAGGAAGTGAAAGAGTGACCAAAACCCCAGGTTTTGTCTCCTTGCACGGCTGGTGGGAAAGAAGGAGGTGCTGGGAAGGAAATAAGTGTTCTAAAGGTTTCTTCTAGTTCTCATTACCCTTTTTACTTTTAATTCTGTTAATAATAAGTTTTCTTTATACTGTTTAAGTTTTGAACCTGTTTTGCCTTAGAGTGGTTTTTTCCCCTAATCCTTAACTCATGAACCCTTTGTTACGGTTCTTGTGGGTGCCTGGTGCTTTTAGCCAGCGTCAAACCCACGACACTCAGGAACCACACACCTTGCGAATGACAGAAAGGGTCAATTTGATAGCAAAGGATTGGGGGGTGCAACCTTTGCAAGGGGTACAACCCCCCACCATCCCTCTAGAGGTGTCACAGATTCTTTTCTCAACATTAATTCTTCTTGCCTTGTTCTCCTTAGATTTTTCTAATTATTCTACAAACAGCACAAGAGTTGGAGCAAAAAGCTTCTGAATCAACCCAAATGCAGCCCACAGCGTTGCACTCCTACCAGAAAGAAGTTTCTTTTTCTAGCACACCTCCAAAACTTTTAATTTTTCCCTCCAGTTATGGCACTTAAAAGCAGCATTTCTGTCTCTTCAGTGTGCTCCAGTCACCCTTTCTGCCTTGGCTGCGCACACAAACCCCACAGCCAGGTAGTCTGCCCGTCTCAGCTTTCTCCTGGAAACCCAGGTTTTACATGCACTCGCAGAAAGGCTGATTAAAATCAAATGGCAAACAGTGACAAATCAAATCTAACTCATCAGCTTTGCAGATTTATCAGAGGCTACAGTTTAATGATGCTTTAGTGGAAATTCTCTTCATTTGCAAGCACACAAAATTGAGGCCCTCTCTGTTTAGATATTGTGCTTTTTCAGTTAAACCATTCTTTCTGTTTACCACAGTAGTACTTGTCCTGATCTAATTCCCACAAGTTCTTGTTTATTTTTGTAATATTCTTCTGACTTCTGTACATTGTGTGTTTTGTTGCTATGATTGTCTTCCTGTTGTCCCTCAGCATTTCCCACTCCTCTATCCATCATCACCCATCCTGTAATTACAGAAATGTTATTTTTTGGTAGACAGATGCATAGGGTTGCTGGCAGGAGTACTGCCATTATGTAGTCCAAATACTGTGCAGAATATTAAAGAATCATACGAATCAAATCTTAGTGAAAGCATAATCTTGTGAATTATCAAAAAGCTTCAACTAAGTCTGGTTTGCTTGTTTACACATGGGAGAACTCACCTCAAACTAGGTAACATTTATTTACATGTGGCAGCTAGGACTGCACAGGAGATAGAGTCTTCTAATTAACGCTCCTGATGCTGCAAACATAAACAGGGATAAACACATATTCCATTATGTGTAGCTGCCACTCACATTGCCACAGTATTCTTTTCTTTTCAGTGCACAGGTAAAACAATGCTACAAAGCAAACAGGCGCTGAGCTTTCACTTCAGTACCTGCCTAATAATGTCATACCTTATTTCCAGGAGAGTGTTTGTTTGGAAAAGTTACCAAAAAACCGACCAAACAAAAAAAGCAGTGTCATATCCTATCACTTCACTTAACTAAGGCTCAAGAGGCTGTAGAAATAACATGAGAGCTTGCACTAGTGTTATGTTTTACTGTGCTTTAAAGTTTCCACAAATAAGGCATCTGTTTCTGCCTGGCAAGATACAGAATAGTGAAGAGTGACACTATGCTCTCAAATAAAAAGCTTAATCTGCAGAACAAATGAGGAATAAAATACATACCGTGGGTCCAAGTGGCTCACCACTGAAATGCAGAGTAAAGCAGTCTGCCTCGGCACAGGTACAGCCCAGAAGGTGAAGGGAATGTGGAAAATTCCCTGGCAACCTCTTCCAGCTGTGTGCCCACCAAGATTTCACCTGGCTGTGTTTCAGGGATCTACCACAGCACGTCCTGGAAGGGCCTCTGCCTTATCCTCTGTGTTTTTGGGAAGATGGGGAGTATGTGAAGATGCTGCCAGCAGAGACAGGAGGGCTGGAACCACCCAGCTAAGGAAGCTTTTCCACGGCAATTCTCCCTTTCCTGTTCACTTCAGCGTGAGTGGGTGACTCCCAGCATCATTCCCAGGCTCTGTCCTGCCAAGCACTCACCTGCAGTGTGCACAGAGGGTTCAGTGTGAGGTTTGCCAGCCTTCCTTCTGAAAAGCCAGTGGCTGCTGTCACTGGGAGTAAGACAGGGTTTATCATTTCCCTTACAGCTGAGCCCAGACATGCTTGGCCGGGTGTAGGGCCTTCACACAAAGCTCTCTGAAAGTGCCTTCACACAGACTCTCAGTCTCCACACCACAGTTCACTGCACACCCGTACCCTGAGTCGTCTCATATATAATTTAAATGTTCAATGCAAAGTAAAGCTAATGTTAACAATACATATTTTCGAAGACTGACAGTATAATGCTTTATTTCCTAAAGGAATAACTGGAGTGATCCATAAGCAAATACAAAGCCAAGAAACACTGCCTGAACAGACATAATTTGTGCTCATCCTTGAGAAACCTTAGAGTGCATGCATCCCTTCCTCCTTCTCAGCTAGGCAAGGTGGGATTGACTGTGGTTTTCTTTCAGATGAGGTATGAAAAGCTGCACTGCACTTTGTTCTGCATTGGTATTAATGATACCTTTAGAAGTGGGATGTCTTTGGTATCTATTGTGTGCTGCTGACTGATGGCTCTTTCTAGCCTGGAAAGGTACCTTGTCTTAGCAGCTTTGTGTGGGCTGGGAGTGAAGGCCACAAGAATATTTTGAAGTTGAAGAATTTTAAATTGATATAAAAACTAACATATCATTAAAGCTGAGATAGAAATACTCTTCTAAATTCACCCTAAAACTTTCTTTGTCCATTCAGGAAATTATGAGATGTTATCTTGCCTTGGTTCTGGATATTCTTTATTGCTGTTCATTCTCAGAGGCAGTGGATGAGAATCCCCACCATCAAGAGCAGGGACATCAGAATCACTCTCTGTGCACAATCTCTTGCTGCAAGGCCCCCCCCACCACTTCATCTATAATAAAACACTCAGAAGCAGCAATTCTGGTAATTGTCTGACTAATATCTTCATTATCAGGGAGTGTTATCTTTCACACGCAACAAATGGAGACGGTGCTAACATCAGCACTGAAAATAAGGATTAGAGAAGGAGAACTACTCATCAAAGAGAAAAAAATAAACTGCAAAGGTTAATTTATGGCACATCTTTTTCTTAACCTGTGTTACAACCTGCTGTCTATAGTAAAGAAACATTAAATAAACAACTTTTAAAATGATATTTTCTTATTTCTTTGACTATACTAGTAATACTTAAAATAATATTGCATGAGAGAAGACCCACATTCTGCTCCTAGATTTTAATTATGCCATCTGAAGTGTGAGCAGTGGTTAAGAGCACAAAAACTTGGAGACAGGAGGAAAAAGATTGGCTGGGGCAGGAAATCAGATGGTTGTTTGGAAGTGCAAACTCGGAGTAGCTCGGCTGGTGAGTGATCAATGCAATGTCTGGGGGAGGAGCTGTTTGCTCTGCAGAGCCACTTCTGCTCTGGCACTGAGCATCAGCCACCTGGGCAGGCTCGGGAGGAGCAGGGCTCGGGACTGCTGCCTCACTCCTGGGCTCAGGAGCGGCTCCCGAGGTCAGGGCTGACACCAGCAGGGCAGCGTGGGGAACAATCGGGGCTGCTGCCCACGCCAAACCTGCTCTATGAATAGACAGCCTCATCCTCTAGGCTTGTCAATCTGTCACCCAGAAAAAAATAGAAAGGAAAATTAAAAGGTTATGATGCTATCGTCTCCAAAAATAGGATTTCAGTCATCCTGGAGAAGTGCTGTGCTGGGATATTTTCACTCAGGTTCTGCTGACATCTCCTGCCTGTCACCAGCGCTGAGCCTCCTTTCGGGACTGCTAAAGGTCATAGAGCACCGGGGAGGTGGAGGGAGACCTCCACTTGGGTGACCACAGGAAAATGTTTCCAGGATTAATTGAAGTAGAAAGAAATGGATCAGTTTGTCTGTGTTTCTCTCTGCTGGTGCTGACAACACCAGGAACAGTAGTGCCTTCTGTTCTTCAGCACTGCCTCAAGTCCACCAAAGACCAAAGGTTAGCTCTTAAAAAAGGAACTGCTGCCCGAACCAGTAGCCTGGGTTTCTTAGATTTCAGAGCTAACATAGAAAACAAAGGATCACAGCATGCAAGAGCAGAACAGACTGGTGGAAAGCAGTCTAAGAATAAAAGGAAAACAACCAGTAAGTCTCAAACATTACCTTTGAGAATGAAGAGAAATTCGTGAATGCCACTATCCACTTTACTTGGAAAGACAGAATTCAACCGAGTCCATAGAAATTGGAAGGAAATGCTCTGCTCTGAAAGCAAAGTGAGAGACTAATTCAGTTCCCAGGGCACAGCAGAGGGTGGCAGGGGTAGGTGTGACCCCTGAGGTGCCGCACGACAGCCCGCGAGCTCCGAGTGCTCAGCACTTCTGAGGGTCAAGCCTCTGGCACTCTGGCATTTGAGATTCAGTCTCTCTATAGATTAGGATTGATCTCTCCTGTCTCTGGATAAAAAAATAAACAAACTGTAACCTTGAAATTGTCATCCAAACCTGGAGTCCAGCCAAAAGAGCAGAGACAAAATCCCCTTGAGAAGCAGAACAGCAACCCCAGAGGTCACTATCGATGCATCAAACAGAAACAGTGGATTTTGATACAGCAAGGACCTAAGTAATTTCATTTCTATTCAAAAACTAAACGTGTAATCATATTTTTTTTTTCCCCTGAAATGCAGAATTGCATCCATTTCCATTTAAACACAGGTACTCAGAGGATACCTTAAATATCCTCTTGGAATTGAAAATGCATGTTTGAAAGCAGTGCCATTACAGAAGACAATGTTCTTTTCCATGGGAAGAGGATGGTGTTTTACTGCCCTCCTCGTTGTTTTGGAGAACAGAGGGAGTTACCAGCAGCTTCAAGGCTGTATGGAGGAAGCAAAGCATATCTAAGCTAGGAAGGGTTCCAGTTAACTCCCCAGAAGGAGGGACTGCAAGTGGCCAAGCTTATATGGTCCCTTGCAAAACAAAGGAATCTGTTGTGTTGTTTCAGGATTTTTTTGGTTTAGGTGAGGTCATATTAAAATTAATAAAGAACTCAGGCATGCTGTAGGCTCTTGCTTCCACAGTAGCCTAAAACTCTGCTTCAGATTCACTGAAAGTGAGGAGAGCAAAGACCAGAGAATGACATTTCAAATATGTGTTCATGGCATCCAATTGCCTTACTTTTAATGGGGCAACACCCAGCAGGCCCCAAGCAAATGTGCAGCTGCACAGAAAAATGCACCCTCAGTTCCCAGTGCTTACCTACATCTAAAACTCCAGACACTTGAACTTTGCTCCTGCAGAATACCAGTCTAAAAACAACAACAACCATACAACAACAACAAAACCAAATGCAAAACTCCCCCCAAAAAACTCCAAAACACTCCAGGAAAGCAAATGGGAAACCACGCAATAGTACACATTATATATAAAATAGCTGCAAAAACGCAAAGCAAGAGGCCCTCAAAGCTTCAGCACTATATAAACAGGAATAAACAGAGGCAAGGTAGTGTTTTGAAGGGAGGTGGAGGGAATTTGATTGCTCTATCCCTGACTGTGTCGGTTACACCATGCACCTACCAGGAATGCATTTTATTATCTAATATTTATCACTTCTGACGGTCACAGGTGTTCCTACTTCAAAAAGATTTTAGCAAATGCCCCTAACTGTGTGACATCTGGATGCTGTCATCACTGTAACAAGAGGTAACTTTTGCCACTAGGCTCTGCTCTGGCAGATGTGGTTTTAGTGCCACTGTTCATTTCCTTCCCTGTTAAAATGCAAAACATTAGCTATTACTTACAAACAGACATAGCCTGTTCTATTCTACAAAGTGAAGTCAGATCCTTTTATACTCTTAGTCCACTAAAAATAACATTAAACTGAAAAAAGTTTCACTTGCTAGAATACTGTGTTAGATTCTTGAGTAATACAAATTAAAGACCATGAAACTATTATGATCATGGAATCCCTCACCAGCCTCACAGAGAGGAATTTCTTCCCAACATCCCATCTAAGCCATTTCCCCTTGTCCTGTCACTCCATCCCTCGGAAATAGTCTCTCTCCATCTTTCTTGTAGCTCCTTCAGGGACTGGAAGGCCACAATTAAGAAACCACTTCTTCTCCAGGCTGACTTGACACTTAAATATTTTTAGCATGTTTTCCATGTTGTTAAGAATATTTAATTAAAAAAACCAAAAAACCACAGGAAGGAAACAGAACATTTTCCTGCAAACCTGCAGAGGGCAAAAGCTGTTTTGAAGTAATATTTTTCGCAAAAACCCTAAAAAAATAAAATCTTTGGAAACCTATTGTTTTTGGAACCCCACATGTAGCTGAGCAAAATTAACCTATTGTTAAATGCCAAAGATTATCAGCTCCATTCAGCTGCTCAGGCACTCAGCAGGGCCAGGGGAGCCATGCCCTAGGGACCAAGTAGCTATTTATCTCTTGCAAAGGAAAACAAAACTACACAAACAGAACCTAAAAACCTATAGCAAAAACCAGTTATCCGTGTTGGAGGCCTGTCACATTGGGAACAGTGCTGTGGGTTAATGGTAACCGCAGGAAAAGACAAGAGATTCAACAAGTTTGTGAGTTATGCAACCCACCAGAGATCTCAGCAATCCAGCTCAAGTAAAGAACAAGAGTATTTCGAATTCAGAGTAAAATTATAGGGCATTTAATCAAGCAAAATACTACAGCTTGTATTCCAGTACTGAAGATGGACATGAAATTGCACAGAGACATTTTCTGAAAGTGTGAACATCAAGGATGCAAAGAAATACCAGAGGTCTAGGAAAATTCCAGTTTTATGTAGTGTATTAATATCAATCTGTGTCAGATTAGACAACCTGTGGTGACACGGATATAAATTCCATTCTCTGATCTGAGGGGTTTTTTGCATATTAAATGATATAAAGCATTCTACACCTATGCCCAATTCTGCAGGAAATTAAAGCCTGTGATTATCGCTTGTCTAACAGCATCAATGTAATAAATGAAAGGCTTTGAATAATGGCCAGCAGGCTTCTCAGCCATATTTCAAACTTTTAGAAAATAATCCATTTTTGGCAGATCATCTGACAAGTTCACAACTTTAGATCAAGGCTTATATTATGTGTCATCAGTATTCTTTTGTTCATCTCATACCTATCAATTTTTGTTCATCAAAACCCAGGGCTGTTTAAAACGTGGAAGAAATTTGGCATGTTATGTGGGTCATTTATGGAAATCAAGAACATGATTTAACATTAATATACATAAAAATGACTAGAAATTATGCACCACAAATCCAGATCAGTTTGTGGCTTTTTAAACTCCATTGTATAATACAAAGCATTTTCTCAGTGAGGGACAGAAAAATTCAGGTGAAAAAAGAATAATTACCAGATAGAAATCTTAGCTTAGTTGAAGCTATGTCGTATATTAATGTTATTCTCAACACAGCAGGACACTGGTAAATAAGACTTACATCGCTGAATGTTAATTTTTAAAAGGAAAAGCTAGCACCTCTGCTTCAAATGCAAACTAACTCCCATGGGTTTGTGAATTCAGGTAAAATTTACTGCAGAGCTATAGCACCACCACATTTGGGATGATCCTTGCTTTTAAAAAGGAGGAAGCAAAGAATAGGCATTACATTGACTGAAAAGAAATGCAAGCACCAGGGAGAGTTGATTCCATTATCTGTGAACAGCTAAAAAGAAGAGATTTGGAAAATAAATGTCTTCCACTGGAATCAGAATCACAGAATCTCAGAATGGTTTGGTTTGGAAGAGACCTTAAAGCTCAGCTCATTCCACTCCTCTGCCACAAGGCAGGGACACCTCCCACTGTCCCAGGCTGCTCCAAGCCCCAGTGTCCAGCCTGGCCTTGGGCACTGCCAGGGATCCAGGGGCAGCCACAGCTGCTCTGGGCACCCTGTGCCAGGGCCTGCCCACCCTCCCAGGGAACAATTCCTTCCCAATATCCCATCTATATTGGTCCAGGCCTGACTGCCTGACATGGTGTGGATATTCCTAATCCTTAGTGTTTAGTGCCGTTCTGTCCTCTGCCACTGATTTATCACAACTATTTTTGTAGGGATTTTATTCCATGGCTAAAGTGCAAAGACTTATTTGCAACAATGAACCAGCACAAACTGAACACAAATTACAGGCTCCTCCCAGCCCACAGTCAGGTGAAATTTCTGCATTTATGAAGTTTTTTGAAGCTAAGAGAGTTGAATTTGGACACAAGACGTGGACACAAGGTTCCTGGTATATCATACTAGGAATAGTGGCCAAGCATTCATTCTTTTGCTTCATTTCGTCCTTTCAAAAGCACAGCTAATTTGTCCCCTTGATTTTCCTCTCTTTTCTGCCTTTGTATTTGGCTGTCTGGAACATTAAAAAGCTTTGAGTAGGGGTAGGCGTTGACACAAAGCACAAAAAAATACCAATCAATTAGCTTGATATATTCAGGAGGGTGTTTTAGTCCTGTGTGATTGTTCCTTCCAGGCTTCTACAGCACATCAATCTCCTACAGCCACATATTCCTTGTGTGTAACCTGCCCTGGCTTTAAGGTGTATTTCTTTTACATCATCACCACAAAGGCAACCTCCATAACAAAAATAATGCTGTATAGAGGCACCATCAAATAGATTAAAACGCTTCACTGGGGGAAACACACCCAGGCAGCTGCAGACCACGTTCCAGTGCCTGGGAGCTGTGGCAAAGAAAGCCAACCCAGTCACCTGCCGCAGTGCTCCGGCTGCTCGCTGAATAGCCAAGCACGACTGAAGAAAAACTCTCCAGCTTCCTCACATTTCGGATATGGCTCTTCCCTCCAGAGCCCCGTTGCTCAAACCCTGCCCGGAAGATGCCCCTGGGGTTTGGCAGCCCCTCGGGCCATCCGCGCTGCCTGGCCCCGCTGCCGTCCCTCAGCACGCAGCGCCTCGCTCTGCGGAGCTGGCAGCCAGCAGCCGGGCCCGGGGGGACACGGCAGCCGGGCCCGGGGCGGACACGGGAGCCGGGCCCGGGGGGACACGGGAGCGGGGCCCGGGGGGACACGGGAGCCGGGNCGCTGGCACCCGTGCCCCGCTGGCACCCGTGCCCCGCTGGCACCCGTGCCCCGCTGGCACCCGTGCCCCGCTGGCACCCGTGCCCCGCTGGCACCCGTGCCCCGCTGGCACCCGTGCCCCGCTGGCACCCGTGCCCCGCTGGCACCCGTGCCCCGCTGGCACCCGTGCCCCGCTGGCACCCGTGCCCCGCTGGCACCCGTGCCCCGCTGGCACCCGTGCCCCGCTGGCACCCGTGCCCCGCTGGCACCCGTGCCCCGCTGGCACCCGTGCCCCGCCGCTCGAACCGAGCGCCCCGAGCGCCGCAGCTCCGCGTCCCAAGTTCAGCTCGAGCATCGTCCCTGTCCGAAAGGGATCTCTGCTGCGGCAGGGCTCCGGGCTGTGCCGGGATTGCCGCGGAACTGTGGAGTCTTTGCCGTAGTGCTGTTCCCTCGGTGCTGCCGGAGCAGCCCTGGGCTGCCCGGAGGCTCCGAGCGCCCTGGGCTGGGGTGACAGCCCAGGCTGCCACTGCCGGGCGGCACTGGGACCAATTTAACCTCCGTTTGTGCTGAGCAGGGTGACAGGCAGGTTTGGGGATCAAAGGGTGCTGCTGCCGCTTCCTCAGGTACCGTGGCCAGGCAGGACACTGGTATCACCCCTGCCAGGGGTGGTACCCGGGGTGTGCCCAGGGCTGCCCTGCCCTGCCCAGCCCACAGCATCGTGCAGGGCTCAGCCAGCGCTGCTCCTGCCCTTTGCTGCTCCTCCCTCACGAGCTTGGGGAACACTGAGCCCCTTTTTTGCCCTGCTGGACATCACATCTCCCCGCTTTCCTTGGCACCAGAGCGTGCCCAGGGACACGAGACTGTCCAGCTGTAGAGAAGTCTGTAATCCTGCTGATGTCCAAATCAATGGCTTTGCCATTAACATCCCTGTGGATGAAGTCAGCGCAATATTTCCTCAATAAACAAAAAAAATTAAGAAAAAACACCCGGTGTAGTGAATCCATCCGTGTGGTGTGTGCCCTACCTGCTCTTCTCACACAACACCTCATTTCACAGCCTTATTGCCCCACATAAATGTAGGAAATTAATAACATGGCTAAACTCTTTCCAAGGGACAGTGTAATGAGATTCCATCAACTTGTTTGCTGCTTTTTACTTACCTTGATTTAACTCTTCCTATTTCTTGACGCATCTCAACACATACTCTGATTCTCTAAGCCTCAGAAGTCTAAATTCAGAAATAATGTGTAGAAGATAAGTTATGTACCTTTAAATATCTTTAAATAGCTAATGAAGTTAATTTTATCTTATAACCAAGTATATGTTATTGACTGCCAGATTAAATACACTCTGTTCTTATAACTTAGGTATTCATGAAGTTCATTTTGATAAAACAAAGAGCTTTTTGCATTGCTGGAATTAGTGTTACACTTTCAACCTCTCTCAAGAATGCAAAACCCACCTAAATTCCATTGTAAATGCTGAACAAAAAGTAAAAACTATTAAATAAAAGTTATAAAAGAGATACAGCAAACAGCTGTAGATTATTTTCTTGGATATATTTATATTTGGAAAAAAATCTCTAGTTTAATATTATATTAAATTACAAAAACCTCCAAAACATTCCCCAAAGGACAATTATTGCTAGCAATTACGTTAAATGTTGAGTGTGTGGGGATATAGAGAAAAAAAGAATAAAAACATAACAAATGGCCACTATTTCCTCCAAGTCTGATATACCCAAGTTTCTGATCCACAATCATGAGACATTACCGTGTCTTTGCAAAGTCAACAAAGCTTATTCTGAATCCACTGCTGCTCATTACACTTCTGATTTTCTGCTGCAGTACATAAAGCCCACTTCCTTCGCCATGTGCCATACAAAAGATGGAGGAAAACCATAAATAATAAAACTACAGCTCTGTTTTTTATCTTGCTCTGTTACAGCAAAATGTGTTAGCAAAAACTAATCCTGCAGTCTGCTGCTCTGGCTCTCTTTTATCGAATTTTTTGTTTAGGTTTTGTTGAAATCAACACCTTCTATCAGGGTAAGAATTCCTGTTTCATTTGTTTGCTCATTAGGAACAAGGAAGTGCATATTCCAGAAAGGCTTGATGTACAGATGAAGCTGTCAGGAGCAATGTGAATTCTAACAGAGTCATTTCTCAAATGTGATAATTACTGTTTATTTTATAGGCTTGCACATGACATCCCATTATTAAAGTAACTCCCACTTCAGCTTTTATTATTACCCACACTTTTCAATCTCTTATCGACCCCAAGCAAAACTGTATTTTTCTGCACAGCAACAACAAAAAGCTAACACTCAACGTTTACTTTACCAGGAATTATTCTCCAAGCTCCTTCCACATTTTAAAAGGTGCCTCATTTGAAAAAAACCGATGGCTTCCATTAGGGATTGAAATTGCCCTTTAGAATAGACTGGATAAATCAAAGTGTGGGGAGAATCAGTAGGACTTTCAAAAGCATTTTGGACCTAGTCCAGCTCAGCTCCCACATGGATCAATGGGGAGTTTAGCATCATTTTCCAGGACAGTAGCAACAAGAAGGGAAAAACCATGTAGTTACTTCTTGCAGTATTCCATGCCATGACCTTGGATAATTATGGGGAAACCACAGACCTCTTAAAAATCTGTACCTGGTACATCTGGGCCACCCACGTTCTCGTTCAGAAATGCAGTGTGGGACCCCTGTGCTTCACATGAGCTGATGGCAGGTGGTCACAGAACCTCCTCAGAAGGGTTTGCCAGCAGATCCTCTCCCCAGACACCGTTACTGTCTCCTTTATTCTTTATTCTTCCGTGAGTGTGAAGTGGTGGCCTGTCACAATTTGGTTTAAACCAGGTTTCTCCTGAATGTAATAAGTTACTGCATGTGGAGACAACACAACTGTCCCACCACCTACAGGCTGGAAACACCAAAGCTCTTCAAACCCCCAGGTGTGCAACTCACTCTTCCCTATGCTTGTGTACCTATGGCAGGAGAGCAGGGAGAGGAAAAAAAAAGCATCCAAAAGTTGAAACTGGCAAATCCAGGGTAAATTAAAAACCCAATAACCACACCACTAAGAGAAATCTCCAGCAAAGGGGAAAAAAGGGGGAAAAAAATGGAAGGAGGCCTGGCACAGGGTGCCCAGAGCATCTGTGGCTGCCCCTGGATCCCTGGCAGTGGCCAAGGCCAGGCTGGACACTGGGGCTTGGAGCAGCCTGGGACAGTGGAAGGTGTCCCTGCCCGTGGCAGGGGTGGGACTGGATGATTTATACAGCCCCTTCCAACCAAACCACTCTTGAGATTCTGTGATTCTGTGGTTCAGCCAGGCTTTCTCCTGACAAACACTTGACTTCCTCACTGGCAGGACACCACCACTCCTGAGGATCCAACTGCCTTCCCCATCAAGCCACACATACAGACGCACATTCCCACACTGCTGCTGTGCTCCCTCACACCTACAGCTTTGATAAATGTTCCATTGTTTGGGGACGTTCAGATTTTCTCACTGTGAAATTCCTGAAGAGAGGAACACTAATGAATATAAAAGATCGACATGTGAAGTTAAAAAAAATAAATCCTGCAAAATTTTGCTGCATGGACATGTTCAGTTACTGCCAGGAGCAGGGAGATGCCCAGCATTCAGCACTGATGTTTATGTGACTTCTCTGCTCCACTTGTTTTGTTATTCTTTCAGTCAGTTCTGCTGCTTTTCTTTTTCAGGAACTGAAAGTCATACTAGAATTTTTAACAATTTCTTTTTTCCTTTTTTTGGGTCTGAATTACTATAAATTATACTCAATGTCTTTATTGCCATTACCTTCCAGATGGCTCTGATGAAGAAGTGGAAAAGCTAATATAATATACAAAGATAAAAATTACCAGTAGATCTCTTACTCTTTAAGTGATTAAAGGCTCCTTCTCCCAAAATAATATGCAGCATCCTCCAAACTAGCCACCACATTCTCTGATACAGAAGAAAGCAGAGATTTGTAAACCCTTAAGAAGCACGTTTGATGTTTAGGTTTTTATATTCCTTTGATCAGAGATTAGTTGCTAAAAATGCAGCAAGAAGGATCGCTTGATGATACACAATGAACTTTAAGAACTAAAGTGGAAAAAAGCTTCTAAAATAGCAAATTTATAGGCCACCACAGCTGAAATTGAACCCAGTTTTTAGCATGAACACATAGAAAACTAATCTATAATTTCACCTAAAACATTTCCTAAGTGATCTTTTTTATTCAACTGATGGGAATATGATAAACAGGCCTCAAATGAGCATTGCCATGTTCTACTCTGAATTTCATTATATCATTGAATTCTAATGTTTCAGGAGAGGTGTCACATAGAACTGAATTAATATTCACCAAAAATGGCAACTGTAACAAAATTCAGGATAGGATATAACACCCATCCCCTACTGCATTTTATAGATTGCATCATTAGACACCCTGAATTCTTCATAGTAACACAGAAATGGCAAGAATAGACCACTTTCAGTCTTAAATTCTTACTTGATTTAGGAAATATGTAGGGTTTGTTTAAGCAAGATATTCATATCAAGACATTATAAAGTCCACTGATTGAAGGGTGGTTATATTGATTTTTCCAATTTATTTTCACCCTATTTTATATGGTTATCCTATGCATTAAGTAGGGATACATAACCATCTCACAGAAAGGTATCTTACAGAATCATTTAGAGCTCCATCATATATATTTTGTCAAGGAAAAAGACTGTTTGGTTAAATAGAGAACTCAGGCTGGAACTCAGGGAGAAAAAAGAGATGTATTATCTTTGGAGGAGGGGCAAGTAACTTGGAGGGATTAAAAGAATGTTGAGAGGTTATGGAGGGAGAAAACTGGAAGGGCCAAAGCCAAACTGGAACTTAATTTGGCCGCTGCAGTTAAAGACAACAAAAAAAGTTTGTATAAATGCACTGGCAACAAAAGGAAGGCTCAGCAGAGGCTTCATCCTTTGCTGGATGCAGAGGGCAGGACGGTGTCAGGGGAGGAGGGAAAGGCTGAGCTATTTCATGCCTTCTTTGCCTCACTCTTTAATATCAAAGCTCAGAATACCCAGATCCCAGAGCTGGAAGTTGGTGACTGAGTGAAGCCCCCATAGAATCACAGAACACCCTGGGTTGGAAGGGGCCTTAAAAATCGTCTTGTTCTAGCCCCCCATGATCCAGGAGGAAGAGGGTAATGACCTGGTCTGCCAGCTGGACACCCACAAGTCCCAACTGACTGACAGTGTCTGCAGGGAGGGCTCAGGGCAGGGACTGAGCCCAGGGAGCTCCCCCTGCCCAGGAGGCAGAACTTGTGCCCCGGGCAGTGCCCAGCCCCGAGCAGATTGTGCAGAGAGGCTGGGCAGGCTCCTCCCTGGGGACATTGCAGAGCCACACGGACACACTGCTGTGCCCTGTGCTCTGGGATGGCCCTGCTGGAGCACGGAGGTGCCACCAGAGGAGCCCCTGGGGGCTCTTCCAGCCTCACCCATCCTGGGATCTCACAGAATGGTTTGGGTTGGAAGGGACCTTAAAGCCCATCCCATTCCACCCCCTGCCATGGGCAGGAACACCTTCCACCTATCCCAGCTTACTCAGAGCCATCCAGCCTGGCCTCAGACACTCCCAGGGGTGGGGCAGCCACAGGGAAACCTGTGCAAGAGTCCAAACTGACAATCGGAGAAAAATTAAGAAAACAAATGCAACCCTTTCATCTTTGATGTGGGTCTGTAAAGCAGGTTAGGGACCATGGTTACATTCATTAATGGTGGTGTTTTCTCAAGTGGATTATCCAGTCTGAACTGAGGGATGCTGCCCTCACATCCTCTTGCTAGCTTGAGATGCAACGTCACAAAGCATGACAAGGCAACATTTTTATGAACAAGCCTAGTGTCTGTGATCTGCCTTCCTATGAAATTAGTTTCTTCCCAAATGCCTGTTATTCCAGTTGTTAAATTACTCTAAGTCATGCTCCAAGGCATGTATAGTATACTACAATCAAACAGGAACAACACTTTGCATATCATTAAATGCCAAATTCTTTCTGCCACTCTGGAAGCAGAACTGCAGCCAGAAATGTCGGCTTTCCCTGCTTCTTTGCAATTCCAATTGCCAAGTGAACGCAGGCTGGGGAGGCAGTTCTGCCAAGTGTCAGTGCTGCGTTAATATTGTTATTATTCTCTGGGACTGAAGGATATAATGCTATTTTCTCCAAAGGCATTATTGATACCACGGATTAGCATTACAATTTGTGTAATTATTGCAGCGCCCACAGGACTTCATGTCATCAAATATTTATACAACTCGGAATAGTTGGCTGCAAATGATTTCAGATGCCTTGCTGGACCTTTGGAAGGAAAAAGTGATTGGATCAGGTAGCTAATTCAAAGGAAAAGCATAATATAGGATTGGCACAGGATGTTCAAGAGATATTTGGTCTTGGGATAGTCTTGAAATCTCTTCACACTGCTTGTTTTTAATCATGGGCCTTCAGCTTCTGGGTTTATTTCTCCTAAGAACCCACCTAATTTTAAGCATGCAGTGTCCCCTTCTCACTTCCCATGACCTGTTCCTTGAGTATCCAGCATTTGTTTTTTCTGCTTTGGGCCTCCATCCCACATATACCTGCAGCAGAACAAGCACATAATGCCGTGTTGTCCAGATGATCTTCTCTGTTACCAAAGTGACCCCCAGTGACAGAAGAACAGCTTTGCTATTTCTTTTATTAAAGGCCACTGCAGGATTGCTTATCAAAACCCAGAATAATTCAAAAATATGTGTTGTAAAATATGTCTAAATGAGGAAGATATCAATGCAGTTTGTTCAAAACTCTGTAACACTGGAAGTCAAAAGCAAATGTCTCACTTTTGTTTTTTAAAGAGACACAAGGCAGAGTCTTTACCCTTGCCAAGGCTGCAAGGACCAGAAGGGTTTAAAATGAGGATATATGCAGGCTAAATAAAATATAAATATAAATTCCATACTTTATTCAGACAGCTGTTGAATGAACAGGCTCCTTGCTCCAGGCCACACTACACCAAATTCACAGGAATGCTCTGTGGTTGCTCTATCCCAGGAAGTGTCCAGGGCCAGGTTGGACACTGGGGCTTGGAGCAGCCTGGGATAGTGGAAGGTGTCCCTGCCCATCGCAGGGGGTGGGACAGGATGATTTTAAAGACCATTCCAACCCAAATCCTTCTATGATTCCATGTTTCTATGATTTTTGAAGGAACTAATGACTATTCAGCTAAGTCTGATGTAAAAACCTCTCCTACATGACTGATTTTTATAAACCCAAAACCTCTGGAAATCCTAACGTCAAGATGACTGTCACAGAACAGTCATATATCAGAAACAGTCAGAATTTCTTAAATGGCATGAGCCCTTTTACACAAATAGTGCTGTTTCATCTGTTACCTCAGGTTAGACCATGGCTTAAACAAAAAAAAAAGCAGCCTCACAATGCTGAGTATCAGCAAGGTGGAGGTGGTGACAGAGAGAACAAGATATTCAGACAGAGTGAGGAGTCATTCCCACTAGATAATGCATGATGTTTAATCAGCCGTGTCACCAACTGGAGGTAGTGTGCGATAGTTAAGCATTAATAGGATAAATCTGTCCTCTTCTATTTCAGTCTTGAAAAGAACTGCATTTGAGATGGTTTAAACAGATCATTTTGAAAAGATCAAGAGCAAGACCTAATAAGTAACACTCCATTAGAGATGGAGCAATTAGAAGTTAGTGAGATACCACACAACTCCAAGTTTAACATCAGCATTGTAGAAGAAACTGTATAATCGTGGGTAGGGACATTAGTGAGACCTTGCAGGTAGATTGAAAAAAAACCCTTCTATTTTTGTCCTTCAGTTGTTTCTCTTTGGTTTTCTATCACAGTAAGTGTAGACAACATTACCTCTACAAATATCCACAGCGTGCTGAAACCCCGTCTTTTCATTTTGTAGCCAGAAAAAGGTTTGAACATAAAAAAAATGCAAATATAACATATGCTGCCTTGTATTTTCACTGTTTCCCCCCGTCAAAGTGTAGACTATTCATAACAAACACTTCAGAACACTGCAATAGAAGCAGCTTTATGATCTTCAAAAACAAAATTAAGAAAATATGAGGGAGAGGGTGGCACGTGATCTCTCTCTTGCCAAGTGGGTTTCTATTCAAAACAGATCAGGGCTTGGATGAATATTTCCATGGAAGATAATGGAACCTGAAGTCACTTTGAAGCAACAGAACTAATAGACTCCAGTGAGGTCAAATCAAGTTAAGTGAAGCAGAGAGCCTGGCCCACAGTTTTACCACCCTGAAATATTTTCTGTGTCAGACAGTTCAGGTGATTGATTTACTTTTAGGTAAACATCCAAACTTACTGCTCCAAGTCATTCATAAATACCCTGCAACTAAATTAGTTAATAAAAGCAGCTACTGAATAAGGAGAGGATCACCAGTTTCTAGCTCAATTCTCCTTTTAGCTTGTCTTAACCAAAGTTGTATCACAGTAATTGCAAATGACTTTACTATCATTAACATCACTAAACTTCATGGAGAAAGCAGTCTGCAGGGACATTAAAATAAAATCAACTATGCAAAATTAAAAGACTCAACAACTCTTCTTTAAGGCAGTATGATACTAATTAACAACAATTGCTTTTTGGTTGAGGATTTCTCCTGGCTGTGTAAATCAGGGGAAATGCTGTGTTGTAGTTTACAGCAGACAAATCTGGAAAAGAAGGGGAAAAAACCCAACCACATCTACATTCCAACAAAAAACTGGTAAACAGTGCAGTTCAGGGAGAAGGTATTGGAATGCAAACACTTCTCAGCCAAGAGATGAGATTTACACAGAACCCCTGGAGTCACAAGATACTGATTAAGGAAAGAACCAAAATTTCAGAATAGCCTTCTGGTGAGCACCAGGAGTTGCCAGTGTAGCTTTGGATGAAGGCTCTCCTCACTCATCTCAGTTTTGGCTGCTCCTTACATGTATGTCAAGATGTTTGTCCTCTCTGTAACTGGTGCTCTGCCGTGTGTGGAATGAATGCAGAGAGCCTGGAAATAATCAACACTAAGGAAAATAATATGGGCTGCAGTTTCCCTATCTGAACTCCTTCACTTGTCCTCTTGGGATAAATTAACAGTTCCATAATTTTTATGAGAAAATGTACTGCCATTATTTGATAGGATTAAATATGGGATCGTGTTTAAACTTATTTTTCATAATTGCAAACCAAACTTTAACCCTGTTTTAGAAACAGTTGAAACTTTTAGGCTCTCTTGAATTCTTTATTGTATCTTCTGCCTATTAAGAAAGAATAGTGACTGTGCAAAAAAGAAAGGGACAGCTCTGGAAATCCACAGTTCCAAACCTCAGAGCCAGCAGGGAGAATGATCTGTCAGAAACCAAACCAGAATTCAGACACTACAGAAGGGTCTTACTCCAGATGAACAAGAGCTACAGAAGGAGGCTTAGAGTTAATATTAGCTAAACCAATCTAAGGACGAATTATGATCATTATAATGATCAAGTAGTTATTTAAATGACTTCCTTAAATACAGAAACAAATATGGGACTTCTCTAAAAGTGAAGAGTTGTGTTTATTTGTGGGGGGTACATTTTTAGTAACTGAGTGGATAGAGTTCTTCAGCTCACAGCAAAGCACTGATTATTTGGACTGTGTTATCACTGCAAGATTGATCTCTTTCAGACTAATCTGTCATGACTTTAACATGTGGGTTTCTTTGTTTTAGCTCTTAATGTAAATAAAAAACATTAAGACATGGAAGACATAAAGGCAACAATTTCTAGTAAGTACTTCTAGCTACACAGCTGGGTTATGGAGATTTTTTAAATTTAGAGCACAAAACACTTAGATCTCACTTGCACTAAAGAGAAAAAGAGGGGAAAAATATTTATGTAATAGTTCATTGTCAAAGAAAGGATATTTAGACACTTTCAGTCCTTAATTGCAGCACTTAATATCACCAGTAGAATGTTATTTTAATAAAACAAGTATTTCTTGGAATAACAGCAAAGTAACAGAACTGCTTAACTGGCGGAGGCTGTACAACCTCTGGGAGACCGACACAGGTTAAATTCTGATCTTTTTTATCACCTCCTTGACAATAACATTGCCTTCAGTGGGATGCTGAACCCAAGTGTTGGAGCCTGGGCTGCTCCTCCTTCCAGAGCAGACGCCACCAACCCCTTTTTTTAGAGAACCATCTTTCACTGTTGACACGAAACTCCTGAGAAGATAAACCAAAGCCTAACAGACACCCACCTAAATCTGGAGACAGCCTTCAAGAGGAGTCAGCTGCCATAACTCTGATACCCCCAGTGTGGCAGTTGGACAGAGCCAACCCTACAGCACAGAACACAGTGCCCTCAAAAACACAAACCAACTTTTGCTTCTGCTAGGAAAGGCTGGACCAGATGATCCTTGAAGTCCCTTCTAACCTGGCATTCTAGGATTTCCATTCTATCCGTATGGAAATGGGTTCAGTAGAAGAAGGGAAATTTGTCTTTTTAGTGGGTGCCTAGTAGGTGGTCTCCCAAAATAATTCTCAGGAAGGTACTTGGAGCTGACCCAAACAGGTGTGAGTGACCGTGTCCTCTGCCCCCTGAACAGCGGAAGGGAGGATGCTTCTGCCCCCGAGGACTCTGGGTCCTGTTTGCACCACCTCACACTGAACTGAGGCAGAGATGCCTCAAGGCCATCCTTGCTCAGTCCACTTCACTCCTGAAATTCCCCTCCCTCATCACAAACTCCTCTGACACCCTCAAAATATCTCCTGTCCCGCAACTGTGCACCTTCAAGCTCTCTTCAACCAGCTCTCTCTGCAAAAGAAACAGCTTTGCTTTCCTTTCTCCACGCTGTGTATCCTTCCCAGCTACTGAAAAAAATATATATGTGTAAAGAGCTGTGGTCTTCTCTTACATCAGGAAACACAAGAGCTCAGAAGAAAGATGTACAACTAGAACAGCAGTTCCAAGAGACTGGAGTTTTCCAATTCATTTCCGTGGCAAAGGCAACAACTGAAGCTTAAAAGAGTTGCAAGAGTAGGATAAGAACTGAGCTGAAAGCAGCCAACTCCAGGCTCCTCAGACATCAATTTGATTTGTCCTCCCATCCTCGATTACAGCCTGCTCTGTGTAACTCTGAGCTTCATTTGTTCTGTACCAAGCAATAACACTTCTTGAGATTCTATTGGTTCCTAATGATGTGGAATATAACATGTCACTGCTGAATGCAGTTAAGAAATATGCAAAAGAGAAAACGGCAAACTTTGAAAGAAAACCCTGTCTTAGCACACTATTAGACTAATCATGTGAAAATGTTTATTTGCTATGAAGTCACAGCTATTAAACAAATTGGTCCATTCTGCAGTGCCAGAGTATTCTCACATGGGTTGCAAGATTTCTTTAAAATTATGTTGAAAAAGATACATTCAGCTAAGGAAATTAATGAGCTTTAATACTCCCTTGAAGTACAGGTTTTCAGCACAAACTTGCTTCATTATCACAGCTCTGTAAACCCTGTAATGCATAATGGTCACTGATCCTGCCCAGAACACGGTGAAACATGGCAAAAGTTTAATTGTACATGCACCTACATTTTAAAGCAAATAAGGCAGTCTCCAAGGCTATTAATATAACAGATGCCTTTTATAATTAAAGGGATAATGTCCAAAGATTAGCTGGAAAGTATTGTAAT
Organism: Gymnorhina tibicen; assembly: GCA_013399875.1. Lineage (NCBI taxonomy): Eukaryota > Metazoa > Chordata > Aves > Passeriformes > Artamidae > Gymnorhina > Gymnorhina tibicen. The sequence continues at coordinate 664,455 of VXAZ01004428.1, read as the reverse complement.
TAAAGTTAGTAAATTACTGTTGAAGTCATCATTACATGGAAACTCAATTAAAAGTAGATCCTTAATTCTGCAACAGCACAGCAACAACAGTAACTTTCCCCACATTTGTGTCACGTACAGAACCCCACCTCACATGCTGAAGCACCTGATTGGGTACAAGTTTTCCTCATTTCTGTAATGCTTTATTGTACAGAAAAGAGCCAAATCTGGTGCACTGTTAAATGGTCTTTATTTTTCTCCCTGCTGTTCTCAAGCAGAAGACTTTTAAAAATATCATGCCCAAAGAGAAGCATTCACATAAAAAGTAATTTTAATGAGTTTATAAAAATATATTCACAGAAAATACAGTATTAGCCCTGGAAAACCCTTTCTATGGGCACCGTTTGAATGAATGGGTAAAGAGGCACAGAAGGACTCAATAACTTCTCTTGAATGCATCAGCAGTACAAATACAAATCCATTACAGAAAGTCTATCTAAAAGTGTATTTCAATAGCTCAATTTAGGAAAGGTTTACAAGGTCTTTGGATGGTACAAAGTGACTCTGGCAAGTAGTTAACATAACTAATTATAAGAACACATTTTTCTTCTAGACAGAGGAAGGATTAAGGTCATCTATTCTTTTTTTTTTTTATAAAGAACTGAGGAAGAGCATCTACTTTTTGCCTGCTTTGTCAGTTTTATGAGACATCAGACTGCATTCCTACAGTTTGCTTTCTGTGTCACTAAGTTATCTCTTCAATACTCTCCAGACCATCCACAGGCTGAAAAAGGTCGGTCCAACTCAAGAGTTTAAGCAAACAATTGCATGGATCTAGCCTGTCAAGTACTAAAGTGAAATCCTTGAAGGAACAGGAACAGGCCCTTGTTCACCGGAAGCCTGACATTAGATTTGCAGGTGGTACCCCTCAGGAAGCAGCAAATGCCCCAGTTTTGGGGCTTTAAGTCAGAATAAGTGAATGGAAGGGGTTTAGGGCAGTGAGCACATGAACATGGAACAGTGGCTGAGGAGCTGGGGAACTAGAAATGAAGATATTTTACTTTGCTGAATAGAAACCCCCAAAGTAAAAGGTAGAATTAAAAGCAGGCAAAGAGACCAAAGCTGCACAGAAGACAACTGTGCTGAGTTGGGGTGAAGAGAGAGCAATCAGCCAAACACTTGATTTTTTCCTACCAAGCAAATACTGCTGCTGAGATCAAGAGGCCAAGACCTTCCTTTTCCAGCCCTGAATTTTTTAAGTTCTACTCCACCCAAGCTCCACCAGAACCTCTTCACATGTTGGTTGTGCTTTATCCCTCCCAAGAAGAGCAGCCTGGTATTATAAGCACTAATACAGGTAAGATACATGCTGCTGCAAATAACAGCTGAAATTCCTCGTTGCTGCAAGAAGCAATATCCTTTGTAGGCAACTTTCAAATGCAGCACAAGCTATTTGTGTGAGTGAGCTATTTTATGTTTTATTACTGTGAAAACATTAAGCTCACTGAGCCACACACTGCACATTTATCCTTTTTGGGCTGGTGCTCCCAAATCTGTTATGAGCACTCAGATTCTTCACAGATGGGACAAGCTAGAGACTACTTTCGTCAATATTTCACTTCTACTAACAGAGTCACCTTTTCTCTTGCACTGCATGTTCAGTACTGAATTGCACAGATGAGAGCCCAAACCAGAGTGAACCCTGATCTGCTGTCATCTGTGACAGCTTTCGTGGCATGCTGGTGTGGCACAATTCCCAGGTCTCTTCTTAATTTCATTTAGAGGGTATCCCTTACCTGACTAAATTCATTTGAACATGCACTTTACATGTGACAGACCTTGTGAACTCAGTAAGGGGCATTTTGATTATTTGCTCTGTTTATTCACCATGAGGCAACGGACAAAGTTTAATTCTGTTAACTCAGCCTTCTGGTGCGTGCTATTGGTCAGGAAAACTGTGTTTCACATGTCAGCTCATAATTGCTACAGCGTGGATAGCAACTTGAAATGGTGAGCAGAGGGATGGAGCAGCTCTGCTGGGAGGAAAGGCTGGCAGAGCTGGGATTGTTCAGCCTGGAGAGGAGAAGCCCTGGGGTGAGCTCAGGGTGGCCTTGCAGGGCCTGAAGGAGCTGCAGGAAAGCTGGAGAGAGACAATTGCCAAGGGCTGGAGGGCCAGGACCCAGGGAATGGCTTCCCAGTGCCAGAGGGCAGGGCTGGATGGGATCTTGGGAAGGAATTGTTCCCTGGGAGGGTGGGCAGGCCCTGGCACAGGGTGCCCAGAGCAGCTGTGGCTGCCCCTGGATCCCTGGCAGTGCCCAAGGCCAGGCTGGACACTGGGGCTTGGAGCAGCCTGGGACAGTGGGAGATGTCCCTGCCTTGTGGCAGAGGGGTGGAACAAGGTTATTTTAAGATCCCTTCCAACCCAAACCATTCCATGATTCTATGAAATGTGTCCTTTAAAAATAAATTGATGCACTACTGGCCACTTCACCTGCTAAATTAGAATTACCTCTTCTGCAATGGTGGGAGAGCACAGATTAGGCTGTCAAAGCTGCCTGACAAATACAATTCACTTCAGGACACCAGAGTTTACTGCATGACCTGCACATCCATGGCAGAAATACGTCCCATTGAGCCAAAAGCTGAGATATACCACAGAGATGAGCATATATCTAAATGCACTGTCTGAAGTGTTATTGATTTTCGTAGCCAGTCAGAATATGCTCAGCAAAATGACTCTCTTTTCACTGGTTTTGACCAGCTCTGTTGACTCCACTTACAAGAGTGCCTTTGCATTTCAAAACAAGTGTTTAGTGGGGATCCAGGGAGGGACCCATCAGGAAACAGCACACATTAAACTGCTGCAATCAAGAAAGCAGTGTTAATAGCACTGGCAATGCTGAAACTGCCTTTCTAGTTTGTTTGCTGCAGTCTTAAAATATATATTGGAAACATAAAACCATCCTTTCTCCACCTTTCTCTCGGCACTGGATATATTTTATTTTTGTAACTAGACTTGCTTGGGAAATTCTTACCAGCATTTTTAACCTTTTTGCTACTGAGGCTTCTGCCCATACCTTCATTACACCATTCCCAATTACCCAGAAACTTAACAATTTCTACCAGTTTGAACTCATCTCTTGTGATATATTTCCTGCTTTTTCAATAGTAGGATACTAATTAGCACTTAACATTTACTTAATACATTCTATTAGAGCAAAAAGAATTAGGATCTTTATTAACCTGAACTGAGAAATTATGATATTGTCTATTCAGTCCCTGGGTATATTCGCTGCATTTGTATTGTGTTGGTTTTCTCAGGATTCTACTATATTTTCCTCACACTGGGATAATGAGTCTACTAAATTGCTATCTGCAATAAATTTCTTGTGAAATGGTTCAGTTTCATTTTTTCCACTCTTTCATTTTCTGCTTTGAATAGAGAACCCTAGAGTGAGATGGAGATTGCAAAGAAAAAACAATTCAGAGAAGGGAAATCACTAGAGTTTGGAAGAGGGTCAACCCCAAAGGTTCAGGGATTATAAGTGCACCAACCGGCCATTTCAGCTCTATTCACATCAAGTCTGATGCTGAAATACATATGGTAACTTTGTCATATAAATAAATATGGTAACTTTGTCAAGAGTGTCATTAGCTTTCATAGAATGGCTTTGCCTCTCTCCAGGTCCGAGTCTGACCACTCTGAAGCACATCACCCATTTACAGTGACCTGACTCTCCTCTCTCAAGACCCTCCCACTCTCTTGTTTACTCCCCAGCCCTTTTCTTTTATTTTCTTGGAGAAAACCTCTACACATCCTGGCTCCTTTTATTTTTGTCCTTCAAAGCAGGACTATTTTCTCAAATCTTTGGCAGTTAACTCCTCCTCAGAGTCACAAAAGAAATTAATGTGTTACTTCAGGAGCTTTGGGGGTTTTTACCCTTTAAGTGTAATCCTGATGACTACAAAGTACGGTGCAGAACTCCTTTAGAGGAAGACACAAGAGGCCTTCTAAAGCACTGTCTTCCACCCTTGAGTGCTGAGAAGATCAGCAAGAGAGTCCTGACTGAGTACAACACCTGAGGTGCAAAACCTGATGCTGTTTACCAGCCTATCTAATGGCCATTTAACAGATATTAAGTGAAATAATATTCTGACAAAGACCAAAAAAAAAAAAAGGAGCTCCAAAAGTTTTACTTTGTCCTGTCCACCCACCAGAAGCAGTTCTTTCACTGAAAGTCCTGGGTTTACAGTAAACTGCTTTGTTTAGTCCTTATTTCTTTCAAACTAAGTTCCATTCAAGTCAGCTTTGTAGCAGCAACATTGGCCTTAGCTGCAATGGGATACACACACGCCATTTTTTATGCAAGGGCCCACCTCAAACATACACTGCTTTGTCCTTTTCTTTATTTGAACAACAAACTAGGGAGTCCAGCTGAACTGCTGATCACATCTGTAGTTACCTTCATGAGGAAGATTCTCCCAAATGAGCATTTGAGACAGCGTTTGGGCTCTCAGACCTGCCAGAGCTTACAAGCAATAGCAGAGTAAAGAAAGCCACAAAGAACTGATTTTAGAGCTTAATTTAATGTATTTTGGTGTTTCTTACTGCTGCACAAAACAAACTGATATAACTCCCCCTTGTGAGGATCCTTATGTTACTCTTCCTTGAAATCATCACTTCTGTGTGGGATAGGTCTATCCCAAACTCCAGCAGTGGAGGATGGCTACCATCAACCTCCTTTTCCTTCCCAGCCACAGACATATTCATGCACACCTACCTCTCACTTTAAAGTATAATATTTACCTTCTAGAATCCAAAAGATCCAAGTACTGTCCATCACACCTCTATTAGACAAGTAATGCCTCAAATGCCAACAAGATAGGTGACTTAATCAATTACAGAATTTGGCTTCTTTTATATTTCAGGGTGTTTAATGTATATAAATATGTAGAAGGTTCATGCTCTAGATCGAGCTGGCTCACAAAGGCAATGACTGCAACTTGAATTGGTGAGTCCTGGGGCAGCTCTGGGCACCACGAGATCCCAAGTAAAAAAGATCCCAAGCTGCTGGAGAGTGTCCAAAGGAGGGCCTGGGGCTGGGGCAGGGCCTGGAAGAGCCACCCAAGGATCAGCTGAGGGCACTGGGCTGGTTCGGCCGCAGCAGAGGAGCTGAGGGCAGAGCTCCCCGGGCTGCAGCTCCGAGCTCTGCTCTGGGCCAGGGACAGCACCCAGGGAACGGCTGGAGCGGGGCCAGGGCAGGGTTAGGGTGGGGATCAGGGAAAGGTTCTGCTTCCCCCAGAGGGTGCTGGGCACTGCCCAGACTCCCCAGGGAATGGGCACGGCCCCGAGGCTGCCAGAGCTCCAGGAGCATTTGGGCAGCGCTGCCAGGGATGGACAGGGTGGGGTTGGTGGGGGGTCTATGCAGGGACAGGAGGTGGGCTGAATGATCCTTGGTGATCCCTTCCAACCCAGGATATTCTATGATCCCATGAACAAAAACTCAAGACTACAACAGAGTTGCATTTTTGCATCTCCTTGGAATGATTTACATTATGTCGAAAGGTTAAAAATAACATTTGTGCAATGTGTTCTTTCATCTTGTTTCTCACATACTTTTCTTCTTGTCATTAGAAAAGCCAAAAAAATTTAGCAAATATATACCAGTTATAAAATTAGTCATAAATCTTTGAGCCACTCAACTCTCAGTAGGACTTTGAAGGCTTTTTTTTCCTTTTCCCAAGAGAGATGCATATCACCATCTATACTGCTATCCCTAAAAACACTGCTCCATTACCTTCCTCGTGAAGGAAGAAGGAACCACATGCCTCCCTCTCCTTCAGCAGCAGGTGAGTTTCTAAGTTGTTTCAGTATGTTGTTTCTTTACTTGTAGGTCTAATTAACTATGTCTCCCCTGTAGTTAATGACAGCTCTTTGGATATAATTAAATATATGCCACAAAGAATTGCTGCTAGGCAGGACAAGTTGTCCCAACAGTAGGAATCAGTTGTTGGGTTTGGTCTCCTTTCCAGAAAATTCAGCTAATAAAAGGCATTTAACTTTGTTCACATAATCAAATAGAATTAAATACAAAATAATTTGTGATAAAAGGCAAAAAATATTGCTCCCTGATCATCTTTCTCACCTGATTATCTTTTTGTAAAGATAGTAACCAGTAACAACTTGCATAACCAATTATGTTTGTTTCAATAACAATGCCTACTCTAAGTTAATAAATGCTGTTTACCAAAAGCTCTGGGGTTTTTGTTTTGTGTTGGGGATATTTTTGGGATTTTGTCTCACGTAAGCTTTTTAAAATCATGGTTTCCAACAGTTTGGGTCATAAAAAGCAATACACAACATGTAGTGAAATGGACAGTATCAGTGCATGCTGCTTTTCCAGTAACATTTTTATACAGAAGATTCAGGCAATGAAGCTCCATCTTTTCCTCACAAGGAGGCGGAACTGAACACAAGAAAATCTCTGAAGATATGGGGATTCAGATGCATTGTTTGTAAATGTGCAAAAGAGAATCCATTTAATGAAGCATCTGTGAATTTTCCCAATAGTAATCATTTTTACCACCCTTACTTTTGGAGGATAAAAAACAATAGTAAAAAGTTAAGAAATTGGATAAAATCCAAATAAGACCAATTTTGAGAAGTCCAGGATCTCAGCCATGGAAAGGTTGATCACAGAAGCACTGCAGCCTGATTTTGGAACAAGATACCTAAGCTTGACCTACATTATCTTTTAAGCTTCTAGACCTTTTCCTCACCCCTGTATGATTTATAATGCATAAGTAATTTTAAGCTTTACAGCTCAGACTGTGCCTGCTCTTCCCTCTCGAGCCCCAGCATGTAGAGGCAGATGGAATTTCCTGAGGCTCCAACTGCCTCCATCACACAAACCCTTCTATAACCTTACCTAGTTCATTTATTGTCATGGAGTTGGGCAGTGTCAGGGTACGGAGGGAGCAGGATGAGGATCCGACAGATTTAGGGAAATGTTAAAATATATTTGATGCAGATACATTCAAGCAACTCCTTCCCTATTCACTCCAGGGGAAGAAAGACATGGTTAAAGGAGAGCAGTTCTGAGAAGACACCAAGAACCACCCTTATATACAACTATAAGTTCAGTGATTGATTTCTGCTTATTCTGCCTCACATCGTCATTCACAGAGTTGCTCTGAGTTCAATACTGGACTAATAAATAAAGGTAAGACACTAAGTTTCAATAGAATTTAATTATAAGTAAAATGACTAAAATTTATCATCTCACTTTCTTAAAGGTAGAGCAGAATTACATTTGATTACATTTTTTAGTAGTAAGCTGATCTTCCTCCTGCTCTAAAAAAGGGGCCCAAGACACATCATTTCACTCTTTGCCTTGTTTTTGCTTGTGCTTTTGCTTAGCTAAAGAATCAATATTTGTATAAGCCAATTTTTAATTAAGCAAGGTGGTTCTATACAGATATTTTCCTGCCTTTAATATTTATATACATGCACAAAAAAATAATGTGTAATTATCCTCTATAAGCCATATTCAAAGCTTTCTGAAGCAAATGGGGAGACTTTTGATTTTCCTGAACCTTTGAATTATGTCCCAGAAACAAACATTGCCAGAGATCTTACTCAGCCAAGTGGAAGGAAAGAGATCAATGCTCTTCTATTCTCCCTTGGTTGGTCCATCACTGACTGCAACAGAAAGAAAATCAAATGCTAAAGAAACAGATGCTTTGATTTATTCACTGAGGACTGTGGAAAATTATCTGTCTAAAATTTTAGATAAAGAGTTAGTTAAGATTTAAGATGAAGAAAAATACACAGTTTTGCAGCAGATTTTTTGGAAGAGTTTCATGGAGGTTTAAAATATTCCAAATGAAGATATGGTCTCCTATAGAAGGCAGAAGACAGAGTAGAGAAAAAGTGAGATAAGATCACCAAACCCAGTTAAAAAACATGTCTTGCCCTTCAAATATCCTTTGCTCTCATCTTTTAATACCACACTGAATTAATTGGTTCAGGACTTGGGGTGCAACTTTACAAGAATGTAAACTTGATAAATTGTGGAATTTATTTTAAGGGGTGTCTCTGCAAGAGCACTGCTGGAAGAATAATTAGATTTTCAAATTAGAGACCACCAGGTCCTTCCCTGGTATGAAACAGAGGCACAGAGATACAAATATTCACGTAGAATGTTAACAACCGCAGCTGGGAATCCGGCTGAGGCAGAACCAGCAGAACAAAAGTGCAGTGTTAGACTCATCCAAAGTGAGCAAGGGCTGTGAGCACTGCAGTCATTGCACTTCCCAACAGTGTGGAAAGGGCAGCTACAGCCAAATGAACTGCAGTTCCACTGGGAGACCCTGCTGTGGGTAACTCCTCACCATTGATAGTGTAGAAGCCCACACAAAGGATATTCATCAGAATATTCTCCTCACATGGTCCTACAGGCTCGAAGGCAGGAAAAGATGATGGAATCAAGGGCCCTCAGCAGGTCTGCAGGTGACACAGAGCTGAGGGGGCAGGGACACTCCTGAGGACGGGGCCATCCACAGGGACCTGGACAAGCTCCAGAAGCGGCCCCTGGGAATCTCCCGAGGTTTAACAAGGCCCAGCACTGGGGCTGCCCCCGGGTCAGGGCATCCCCTGGGATCCATCCAGGCTGGGCTGAGCAGAGGGAGCAGCCCTGGGAGAGGCCCTGGGGGAGCCGTGGGGCAGAGCTGGCCCTGCCCCGGCCGCGTGCGCTGGGACCCCAAACCCCCCTGCCCTGGGCTGAGCCCCAGCGGGGGCAGCAGGGGAGGGGGGATTCTGCCCCTCTGCCCCCTCAGCTGAGACCCCACCTGCAGAGCTGCCCCAGCCCTGGGCCAGCACAGGAAGGACCTGGAGCTGCTGCAGAGAGCCCAGAGCAGGCACCAGCATGAGCAGAGGGATGGAGCAGCTCTGCTGGCAGGAAAGGCTGGCAGAGCTGGGATTGTTCAGCCTGGAGAGGAGAAGCTCTGGGGTGAGCTCAGCGTGGCCTTGCAGGGCCTGAAGGAGCTGCAGGAAAGCTGGAGAGAGACAATTGCCAAGGGCTGGAGGGACAGGAGCCAGGGAATGGCTTCCCAGTGCCAGAGGGCAGGGCTGGGTGGGATCTTGGGAAGGAATTGTTCCCTGGGAGGGTGGGCAGGCCCTGGCACAGGGTGCCCAGAGCAGCTGTGGCTGCCCCTGGATCCCTGGCAGTGCCCAAGGCCAGGCTGGACACTGGGGCTTGGAGCAGCCTGGGACAGTGGGAGGTGTCCCTGCCCATGCCAGGGGATTGGAAGTTGATTTATAAGGTCCCTTCCAACCCAAACCATTCTATGATTTTATGATATTTGTCAGGAAAATGAGTGGTGCTGTGGAAAAACCTCTACAATCTCCTTTGCCTCTTGCAGCTTCTGCTGTCACAGTGGACTCAGAGCTCCATCCTTATCTCAGGTCTGTTCTCTGCCACAGGGGATTCAAATCCACCAGCTCTGGCCTAACTCTCAGGCTCCTGGGTCATCGCTCAGGCTGTGGAGAGTGACACACTGATAACAAACATCTAAAATTCCACCTCTGTGCAAAAGGTTGAAGGTCAAAATTCGAGCAGTGCGGGCAGCTCTGGTGCCTACAAGGTTAAGCAACAAGTGATTCTTCAGCATTACGAGTTTTGACTTGAGCAAAAACACTTAAACCAGCTTCTGATTTCAGCTGCTGCATGATCTTCCTGCAGAGAAAGCCAACGGCAGGGCACAGATCCCTGGGACATTCTGTAAAGGTGCTTAAAGCAGAACTATGCAGAACTTAAAACTGGCTTTTTATCAAATTTTCTTCTTAAGACATACTGTGCAATGGGAGGGAAATAGTTTTGTGTCAATTTACACAGGATTCAATAAAAGCAAATTAAAAAGTTGTTTCCTATTAAAATTGACACAAGTTTTCTATTATCATGAGTATTATTAACTGGAGATATATGTGCCAGATCTCCTTTTAATTACAGACATATAACTTACACAAAGAGAAGTCATATCTTCCAAGTAATTACAGGCAGCTCTAAAGCATATTATTGTATTATTAAATTAAAAAATCCACTAGTAGAAAGATCAGAAATTAAATATAGACTCATCCAGCATTCAAAGAAAAAGTAGGCATAGACAGACATGAAATGAGCTAAATTATTCAGATTTAAAACACAGTTTTCACACAGAAAAGAATTATATGCAGCAGCAGTGTTTTGCTGCGGTTTTCTAAATCAAATGTAGCTACCAGCAAACTATTCAGTTCTCATTAAAACAAACTAAAAAATAAATCCAGCCTATCCTGAAGAGCAGCTGAAGAACATTTATCCCCCAGTGAAATCATTTCCAGAAAGATCCCCATGCCTAGCAAGAGGAGGAAAATGAACAACAGCATCATAAAATCAGAGCACAGTGGATTAAGCAATATTGTCTCAGCTCAGTTCTTCAGACCTTGCACACATGTGGGATTTAACCCTCCTTTTCAAGCTAAGGATCAGAATTCCTTATCCTGTCCAGTGGCAGTGAGACAAAGTTGACGAGGAAGGCGCAGGCCTTACTCCAGATGGATCCCACAGACCTCTGAAGTGCTTATTAGTAAGATAAGAACAATCCAAAGCTGAATATTTTATCCATGTCTTTGTTCAGCCCTCAGAAGAGACAAACCTGGCTGTGCAGTGACCACAGAGGATGTGGACTCCCTGAACTTGTGCTTCTTCCTTCACCTCAGCTCAAACTGCCCCATAAATTGTGCTACCTCACCAAAACCCAGTTCAGCTTCCATTCTGCTCCGTAAGTCTGCAGGGCTCACCCTGAATTAATGCTGAGCTTTAATAAGATGGAAAATAGTACGGATTAAAAAGGATCATAATGCATAAAACTGCATTTTGAGGTTGAGCTGGATATAGACTTTTAGCTGGCTGTTCCATATCTTACTGTAGCTTTAGAGCAGCATTTCCAGGAAGCATTTTCAAAAGTAGTTCCAAGAGCCTTTTCTATATGACCATGGAGAGGTAAACCAGTTAGGTAAAACATGTGCATGTACTAGATACACATCCAAAGTGTACATCTATTTTCATATCAATGTCTAAGGTTTAAAATATTGAAATAGTTTATCTTTTTTCCCCCACTAGTAGTTTCCAGTAATGGGCAGATCCACAACTGCCATAACATTGCAAGAATGATTCCTTTAATCAGATTTCCCTTCTAGTTTTGTAAGGTTAACAGTTTAGAAATTTGTGGTAAATTCTGAACTTCTGGATGTTTATCTAAGCTGAACGCAAAGCAACCCCTTCTGAAATCTGCCCTGCTGTGAATGTAGTGCTGCAGATCTGCCTTAAGGTTCTGCAGCTTGCATGCAAACCTCAATTTGTGTTGTTATAAATGACTGCCACTGGTGTGTTTCCCTGTGATACTGTAGTTCTTGCCTTTTCTTAGATTAGTGTTCTTCTTAATGTAAATAGAAGTCCACTAAAATAAAGCAAAATATTTTTCTCTCACTACATGTCAACAGCACACCTTTTTCCTTCATTTTCCCTGCCCCCCATCATCTTTACATAGTGAAGCAAAAAGTCCAAATTAAAATGTTCAAGAGGTTATTGAGTCTTAGACTATGTGTGAACCTTTGCAATTTTAAGCAAGAACCAACTACATTCATAGCAAGATTAAAAATAAATTTTACTAGTAACCTTGGCAGGTACTCTGCAAATATATAGGCTGTTAAATTTTATAAGGCATTAACACCCTAGAAAGTTCTTGGAATGTCCATATCCCCCTCACAATAGTCTTTGGTCACACATCAGAAGTGAAAGACACCACGAGTTTTAGTTGGATGACATAAGACAAAGGACTGGTGTTGGTTTCAACACTTACTGCACAAACCTGTTTTTCTTCTGGCTAATTCTAAGTGTCATCAGAATGGATTAAAGAGCAAAGGAAAGAGAAAGAGTGAGGGAGAGGAGGTAAATTAATTCCTCCATACCAGAAAGCCAACTTTCAGTCAGCTTTTCCCTGGATGTTTGTATCTGCAAGCCTACTGAGGATTCCAGCAGAAGGAAGTCTATTAATTTTCCATGTACTTGTTGACGAAAAAGCTATCAGGATTATGGGCTGAATATTTCTAGCATAGGGAAAGTAAGGGATGCAATTAATCTCTGTGAACTAAAATATACCTCTTTTCATTAATCTTTTATTGTAAATGAGCAAAGTAATTGAACCAGTACCACACTGTCAGAATAAATGCAATGCCAGTGGGATATGCATGAGAGAGCACATACTGATTGAGTATTAAATATCTAACGGCAATAATTTATGGTTCATTACCTCTTTTTGGAGTTCCTTAGTTGCAGAGTGCTTGAATTTTAAGTAGACAGACTTTCAGCAGAAACTGCTTTCAAAAGCTGAACATACCAAATGTGCAAAACCCTCAGTAATCTACTTAAAATTAAGAGTTTTATACTTAGTTGAGCCAACCTCTGCCCACCAGCAATGTGCAGCTATTTGCAACTTGGATTAATGCAATTAAAGATGCAGTGATGAATACTTCAAGGATCACATGCCAAATGAAAATCAGAGAAATGAACAGAACGTTGTACACAAGCAGATCACAGGTAAAAATGGCCAAATACCTTCCTACCTGTGTTCCTCTAGGGAGAGTTGATATAGGAGACACAGCTTTGTGCTATTCCCTTGGATCCTGTCACTGGAAACAGGACTGAGGGAACGGCTGGAGCTGGGCCAGGGCAGGGTTAGGGTGGAGATCAGGGAAAGGTTCTGCTTCCCCCAGAGGGTGCTGGGCACTGCCCAGGCTCCCCAGGGAATGGGCACGGCCCCGAGGCTGCCAGAGCTCCAGGAGAGTTTGGGCCCCGCTCCCAGGGATGCCCAGGGTGGGATTGCTGGGGGGTCTGTGCAGGGACAGGAGCTGGACTCAATCCTGGTGGGTCCCTCCAAACTCCAGATATTCTATAATTCTATGACTTCCGAAAGGCTAAATTTTAGAAAGCGGAGCATGGCCACTTAAAACACTGTGTCACATGGCACCATTTAAATATCAAGTTTTGTTCTGAACTGCACCTGTTCAAGGGAAAAATATTCAGACATCCGCTTGTTTAATCTGAAGTATAAAAAATGTTCTCTCTTTACTATGACTTGAGCATTCCTGACAGCACCAGGCTTAGAGAGAGTTGTGGCAACAGTGAGGGCTGCAATGAGTTTGGCCTCTTCCCTCAGCACCCCTTTCCCAGGCAGTGAGCAGAACCATCTTTTGCAGGGGAGAGATGTCACCTTTGCTAAATTGACGCACCACGACCTCCTTCACCAACAGGCCTCCTGACAGACTCCAGCTGTCCTGCTTTGACGGAATCTTTCAAGGATCAAAGAAAAGATCAAACTGGAAGTGGGAAATAAATGCTTCAGTGTTTTTATGCCCTCTTCATCTTGACTTCACAGGGGTGTAAGTGATGAAATCTGAGGGAAGCGAGACAGGAGTCAGCCCAAACCCACAGATTTTAATCCTCTTTCTGAATTTTACTCTCTCTGTTGCCTACTGGATTTGGTCCTGAAATGCATGCAGGGCTCCTGAGCCTATCTGCTCCTGGTGAATTCTGCTCATCTGTTGAAAATTAAACTGTCCTATTCAGACACTGCTCACTTGGCAACAGACTGCTCTATGTTTACTGTTTATTGATTTTTGTTAACTGGGAGTATAGAGAAGAAGCATTTCAGTTTCAAAGTCGCCCCAGAGGACACTGGCAGGTTACAATCACTTATACCGTAAAAAAGCTTCATGTTAATTGACTCTATATTTACATATTATGAATGCATATTTTAATCTGTTTTACATGAATAAGTCCTCCACAATGAAGATTTCATTTCCTTTTTTAAAACAACATAACTACTTGCCTTATTTGAAGAGACAAATCTCTTCTAAATTGTTTTGACCTTTCCTTGTGTCCTTTTTTAAAGTGGAAGTTGCATCTGCCTTCTCAGTTCAGGAATTTCTTATCTTAAAGCAAAGGGATGAACTCAACTTCAAACTGAAACCATTTCATTGTGCTCCCTCCAGTTTGGCAAGTCACCCTCTGTCTGTATTTGAAACAGCCAAATTCCTGACTAGCTCAACTCAACTATTTTTAGCCACAATAGACAAAAGGCTGAGAATAGACCAACTTCAGCACTGCACTGGAAAAGGTCTCTGGTCAAACCCAGAAAGATGTGGAGATATCCCAGACTAATAAAATAGAAAGGTCAGGACATTAATCTGGAATGGAGCAGAACCATCTGAACACGGCACTCTTGTCGCTGTTTAATACTTTTTCCCCAACCTTGGCAAGGTCGGTTCTCCTCCTGTACAAACCTTTTTTTGGGAGTTTCCAAAGCCAACCTGCATTAAGATGAAACACTTTCTTACCCATCTCTAATTTCATCACCATCACAGCAGGTCTCAGTCAAGAGGGTTCAATAAAATATTACCCACTTATGCAACACACTGTCTGGCCTCAATGCTTCATTTTTAGGCACAGAAGGTTTATAGTCATCATCATCCCTACCCAAACCCCAAATATTTATCAGTGTTCTGCTGTTTTCAAGGACCACAGGAACTATTACAAGCCAGCTCTGCTGGGTTCTGAGAGCGGAGCCAGACAAAGCTTTCCTCACAAAGTACCTGCCTCCCTCAGCACACTTTCCAAGCCTTTTCATAAATTATTGGCTCACACGGGACACTCCTGCTAGCAAAGAGAAACACCTCCATCCTAAGGCCTCAGGATAAGGAGGCATCTTACAGATTCCTCTTTGTCAGGCACCACATTTAAAGCGCTTCAATAAAACAATTAAGCATATTCACAGATGTGAACACTGCAGCCTTGAGTGTTACTATTCCATTTCTTCATTCTAAAATCACTCTAATATTCCTCTACTAAATGTGTACTCTGGGGGCTTATCTGTTACTGCTCTGTGTCTTCACAGCACCTTTGTAGCAATGTTCTTTTGTGTTTGGAATTACACCCTGCAGAAATTGCTTTCTGCCACCGAGACAGACCAATTCATTTTATGACTACAAATCTATATTAATGTCTTTTCTACAGTATTTAACGATGCAAGTCCTTCCAGTTGTTACTCTTAAGCACATCAAGGCCTGGATTTCTGGAGACAGTAGTGCATGCAAAAGATTACAGTGGTTTTTATTGCAGTTAGAAACTACCTGATGTTCCCATGATCAATACACTGAGAACATGTGTGAGGTACATTAAAATGTTAAATATAGACAAACAAATAAAAATCAGGGCCAAGCAACTGCAATGGAATAGTTATAAAAAAACAGCTCTCATTTATATTTTTTCTAAAAGCCATTCCAACATCATAGCAGCAGAACAGAAGACAGTAGCAGAGTCCATATGGAATTTAATTTTGAATGATATTGAAAGGTCAGTACAGAATTGCTCAGCTCATATTTTTGTGAAGATAACATGTGTGAACTAGTTATTTCCTCCTTTTAACATATAATGACCTTGTCCTTTGATTTAATGAGAAAATTATACATGCTGCACTCAGATTTAACAAACTCTCCAGAATTAAAGATATACCAAAGGAGGGGAAAAAAATAAAAGAGGAATGAGATTGAGACCTCACACTCGCAACCCAACCATCTGGCAGAAGAAAGCCCCGAGAATACCAGCACAGTGACCTGTGGAGCCTTTGCTGTGACACAGGCAGGGGCAGAGAGGAGGAGAGCTGTGCAAGAGCTCCTTCCACCTCAGGTGCTGTGACCTTATTTAACGTGATGTAACGTGGACAATGCACGTGGTTAAACGCCAAGTCACATATGTGCTGCTGCTAGCAGGGAATGCAAAAGGACAACAGCACCTGAAACACCGCACTGTAATTATAACTTGAGCAGACTTCTATAATCTTAATTATAAGCAGATTGCCTAACCTGTGTTAAGGCCATGTACCTCAATTCTAAATGTTGCAGTAGTATCCCATGTCACAAGGGAACATCCATTTACTCATTAAAAATCTTAATTAAAATTGCGATGAATTCAAATTGTTCTCCTCAACTCCTAGAAAAATATTGAGGCCTGACACCATTAATGTGAAGAGAAGAATCACTTCTCATGTGTAGAAGTGGAAGAGTGAACTCCTAATTCTCTTTCTAGCTCTGCTTCAGCCACTGTATACTTCTGACTATGTTTCTTTTACTTTCTACCTTTTAGAACTCTGCAAACTGCCACAATTCAAAAGATTTGAAATCTGTGTGCCCAGCATCCAAGGAGCTGTTGGACAAACAACAAAACAATGCAAGTGGCTGCACTTGCTTTCCACTGCTCTCTATTTGCAGCTGAAGAAATCAAGCTGGAGATACAGAAGTTGAAATAGATTGATAATTGCTTTAGTATGACTTTTCTTGCTTTTTCCAGAGTGAGCCCTGTGCCATTTCAGGGGCACAGGCTGATCCTTCCCTGACTTGGGCCACAGACAAGGAAAGCAGCAGCTTTAAGGGAGTGGTTTTTCCTTCCCTCCCCTGCTTATTTCTTTGATTTTGTGCAGGGTTTTAATTTCACAAGCACATTGAGGGGAGAGAGAGATGAGATTAGAAAGGGATTTCTGAGGATGAACAATTCCACAGGGATCACCTAGGAGAATCCATTAGATTGGATGACAGATACATTTTTGAACAATCAACCTGAAGAATTGTTTAAGGAATATTAGATTATATTAAATATACAGGTTATATCTGAAGCCTGACTAAAGCAACTGGATACTGAAATCTATTTTTCTCGGAAAAAAAATGAAAACAAGAACAAACTGAAGACTACTGAATTTATGTTGTTTCTCCTGATATTCCCTCTGCTGACTTCAGAGCAAGTTACTCACAAGGAAATAAAAACCTCCCAAAGACGAGTCCTGGTTTCAGTGGAATGCAGAAGAAAAGCAGAGGCGGCCAACAGCCCCACTGGCAAAATTCCCAGCTATCAGCCTTGTGCAGAGCTGTCACACCTGCGATTAGCAAGGTCCAGAGCCCCGTCCCGTGGTTTTAGGGGTGCTCAAATGAGTTTCCCGCCTGTGATGAATCTCGCAAGCCACCACAGCGTGGCACTGTGACATTCCAGCTGCAAACCTGGCTTTGTTCCCTGGAGCCAGGCTCCTGCTAAAGCCCCCAGAACAGCACCTGTGCTGGGTGACAGGGCCTCTGAACCGGCCGTGCTGTTCTCCAGCTCTGCTCCCTCCGTCCCCATCAGCTGCAATCACGGATCCCATTCCAGAGGCTCCTGGGCTCCCATTTTGCAAGGGGGGAGCAAGGGGGCAGTCCCAGCGCTGGGAGAGTGTCAGCAGCTGTGCTTTGGGATTGTGGAAAGGGAATAAAGAAGGCTGCTTCTCCTAAGTTCTTAAAATAACTCCCCTATCCTGGAGCTAGCAATTTATATTCAGTGAAACCCTTCTGACAAACCAATATTTTCTATCAGGAAAAAAAACCCAACCCAAATTATTAAAGAGCTCCACCCTCAGCAGCCCCATGGACACATACAAAGTCCTGGCCTGCTCTAATGAGTATTTCTGTACCATTTTTTCTAAGGGAGCCTTAGAATTCTGGAGAATTTGTACTTGTAGATCTTGGAATGAAACAAAACAACCACTCTATTCTCAAAATAGTTTGAAATAAGTATTGCAGCCAGCAAGACTGCAAAACAGCTGTTTATTATAGAAAGTGTTACACAGGTTTTCGTGACTGGTGCCCAACCAAAGCCTTCCAAAGTGGCTTGGTTTGGGTTATTTTTTTCTCCATCTTAAAATAATGTAATCTGATGAAAGGCTGCAGCCTTTCTGTCCCTGTCTCTAAAGGTGGCAGGAATTGCCATGAAGATGTTCAGGGCTCTGTCACAGCACTACTTCATCTATCTCGTGGCTCTCAATTGAAATACTGATCAAGTCTGGCCCTACTGAATTTTTACAATTAAAGTTTCAAGGTGACATACTATGGCATAACATTAAGCATAGATTTCATTTGTCCTTCATTAATAATCAACCTTACTGTCAAATATCCATTAACATGAACTGCATAATAAAATCAACAACAATTTCAAATGAATTCCCATATGAACAAAACATTTCAAATGCTTAATATTTCACACTCCTCTTTCACCAGATACAGTTCAGTAGCAGTCTAGGTCTTTGAAATCTTCATAATGCTTTTTATCTTTTGAAATGAAACATTTCCCTTAGACTTTCATATCACCCTTATTACTTTACATCAGTGCCAAGTCAATTCCCTTTCTGGATTACATCGTTCCTCTCATATCTCCTTTGCCACTTAGCAAACAACATCCTTTCTCTGGATCTTCTCGGGGTATTTACTCCTAAAAAAAGGACACGGTTCTAACCAAAATTAGCAGAATCAGAACCAAGGCAGCCCTCCTCTGCTTCATGGGCTGACATGTGCAGTAAGTGAAAACTCAAGAGATAAAAATGCGTCAAACAAAATTAACAGTCGGTTTGCTATACAGAAAACTTGGCAAAGGAGGCCCTGTAGTATCACCCACCGGTGTACTGAATTATTATAAAAATAATCCTTCGGCAATGTAAATTTATGTCTTTTTCCCCGTCCTGTACATTTTTTATTTTCCCAAACAAGAAGGATTCAACCCTCTTTGCTCCTAGAACCTGGTGCTATTCTGTTCAGGAGCACAACAGCTTCAAAGAACAAAACTCCCAGCCATTATCATCATTAATAAAGAAAAATTTCTCAATTGTGACTGGAACCTTTTAAGATTTCAGATTTAGCTGCGTTTCCTGGTTGGGAGCAGTGTGATTGCTTGTATTCTGCGGAGTAGAGGTGACTTTGTCATGCTCAAAATCTGCGCTTTTTGATGTTAACTAACTTCCTATAAAACCCTGTGAATGCCAGATAAGGATGCCTTTACCTGAGAGCAGCTAAGTCTGATAAGTGAGGTGTTTGATTAAGCTCAACTAAGATTAGGAGAAAGTTATTGATGCCTTATCTCCAAAGGACTATTCAGTTCGACAGCTATCTCAGTGAGAAGCTGTCCTTTTTCTCTCCCTGACAAAGCCACAATCTAACCATTTTAAATCCAATCCACTTACAGCACTCAGACAATGCTCTTCATTTACTACAGCTCAAGTTGCCACATTCCTATGGCAGATTAGGACAATATTTATTACAAGATCCGGAATGGATCTTCTATGGAATTCTCAGGCACTAAACACTTTAGACAATAAAGGTTTCCCAACATTTCTCCATCTTGAGAGGAAAGCACAATTTTTAAAGTGCTGCTTCCATTACATAATACTCCTCTGAACATAATGCAGAGCAATTTCCCAGTGCTTTATAAAATCTATTCCTTTGGGCTACCATTTACATCCTAGGAATTACAGCCATATCGAGCGTTTGCGTGGAGATCATTCATATTTAAAGTGAGGCACAGGACTTAAGCAACTGGAAAAAACTGCACTCACAGAAGGCCACAGCACCCTCCTTCCGTGCCCTTTTGCAGCGGCAGCAGTAATGCATCCCCTCTCCCCCCGAGGGCTCCTTGGAGTGGTGGTTGCTTTTTTTATTAAAAGTTTGGGAGTTTCCTGTTGCTTAGACAGCACAAGCCATTCCAGGAGAGAAGAGTCCTGGATCCTAGGTGTGTTTTGTGAAAATATTGGCACTGCTGAGCATGGACAGAACAAAGAACCAGACCCTTAACCCCTGTGCTGTGTGACCAAAACCCCTCCTCTCCTCCTTGCATCCCACTGTTCCCTAAACTGGGATTGAGCCGTGCCCTGCAGACCTCCATGCCCAGCCCTCCTGGTAACATTCCTGCCCCTCCAGCTCCCTGCTCAGGCCATCTGCTGCTTGCAAATCTCATACCAAGGCGCCCAGTTCCCAAAATATTGCTCATCTAATGAGCACTTCTCGTTTGCAAACTTTAGTGTGTGTTTAGGTGGCCCCAAACTTCTTGGGAACTTGATTTATTTCTGCTGGAATGGTGTGAGACCACGATCGGACTTTTGGTGAACTTGACCTTCTCTCTCTCCTGCTGTAAATTGCCTGACACACTGCTGGAAGTACACAGACTTTGTCAAGAAACTGTAATTATCAAAATGCATGAAACTGGAGATACAATTTGCACTTGTTCATCACACCATTCCATTTTCATCCTGTTGTATTTTTTCTCATTTTAATTGAGTTCCTGTGCTGCAAATTAGTCTCATAGTGCTCCTGCCTTGTTCTTGCTTTGAGCAGACATCCATGAGGTATCCCACTGAAAAATATCCTGTAAGGGATATTTAACTTTCCTTGCTAATTGCAACTACAACAGCTAATTTAGCAGAGGTTTACTATTAGTTCTCAATTCTTTTCCAGGCCATGCCTTCTTCCAACATATAAAAGTGAACATTAAAAAACCTCACCCCAATAGTGTAGCTGTCTGTTGTGAATACGCTTGTGAGATTATAATGACGAAAATGCAGATGTGATCTCTGGAATTTGTGCAGGTAAGCAAACTAAACAGAGCTAGGCAGAGCAGTATTTATCTAGCACAAATATGTATGTTCCATAAATATAAAAAGAAAGTATTGATTTGCTACTGATACAAGCTCTGTTTCCTCCAAGCACTACTGACTTAAAGCCCTTTATGGAATATACTCTTGTTGATCATCAAATACAGCACATTCCTACATCAGCAGCGTAGGAGGGAAGATTATTCCTCTGAGAATTACTTTATTCAAGAGGCAAGTGATAATATCATCACAAAATAGACAAGTTACATTTAAAATTAAATAAAATAACGCACCAGAGGCTTCTGCATCTCCTAATGCTTTTTTATTTCCCAAACTTGTCTCTTACTGGATCAGGCAGAACAGTGCTTTACTTCCATGAATTTTTAATTTGATTTCATCAAAACTGTGGTGAATTCTTCCTATATTTTCCCTATGCAGACTTAAAAACAGCTTACAGAATTTGCACAGCCAGAGCAACTGAAATAGGCTCAACATTCCAGATGAAAGCATTGGTTTTACTTGAGAGTAAATACACAATGCTTTGCTTAGAGCTTATCTTTTGCCAAAGCAGGGAATTCACTTGTTTGCAAATTGCATTCAGAGGCTTTGTTCACTTCATGAGAGGTTGTAGGGCTCAAAGGTGTTTCTGCACTGTTCTTCCTTGAGGTAAGAACAATGTCACCCACAAACCATTTCGCCATTATTAAAATCTGCACTGCATCCAGGGGTGTCATAGAATCATGGAGTGGTTTGGGTTGGAAGGGACCTTAAAGCCCATCCAGTGCCACCCCCTGCCATGGGCAGGGACACCTCCCACTGTCCCAGGCTGCTCCAAGCCCCAGTGTCCAGCCTGGCCTTGGGCACTGCCAGGGATCCAGGGGCAGCCACAGCTGCTCTGGGCACCCTGTGCCAGGGCCTGCCCACCCTGCCAGGGAACAATTCCTTCCCAATATCCCATCCAGCCCTGCCCTCTGGCACTGGGAAGCCATTTCCCCTTGTTCTGTCCCTCCAGTTCCTGAGGAATTGTCCCTCTCTGATTTCCTTGCAGCCCCTGGAAGGAGCTGTGAGGTCTCCACACAACCTTCTCCTCTCCAGGCTGAGCAGCCCCAGCTCCCGAGCCTGGCTCCACTGGGGAGGTCTCAAATTCCCATGTAGTACTGGAGTTGCAGAACCAGTTATTCTCCAGGAAATGGTCATTCTGACATTTGTACCTTATTAGTTCTTCTGCACTAAGCTGACTCTGTTTCGTGATATAAAACTTTTATATGAAGCAACCATTCCTCTGGCAGAAACATTGTGGTGATACTTTCCACTGTGACAGCTACCAGGGTTCAGTGAAGTGCAGGGAGGTTCAAAAGCACTGCAAGGAATGCAGGAAATTCCTGTAGCATTCAAATACAGCCTGGGTTTAATTTGTCCATTCAATCCTTTCCCATCCTGGGGAGGCAGAAGTTAATTTGTTTTGCATGCAAGCAGCAACCATTTGGGTCAGCCTGAAGAAACTATTTTGGACTGTCAACATGCATCTAGGGGAGCCTTGAGACAGAGTGGGAGACAAATTGACCAAATGTTGATTTATAACAACAGTCAGCCAGAGAAGGCAGAAATGTGAAAACAGTGCAAGCAGAGTGTGAAACCCAAACCTGAACTGTCAGGGAACTGAAAGAACAACCAGATGCTTTCTGCAGTGACATAAATCGAAGCAGAAGTCACCAGGCAGAGATATAAGCATTGCTACCACAACACGTAAATAATCCGACTCACTCTAAAAGAGTTGTTCTCTGGTGCTGAAACCAACTGCTGGTTGCATAAATCACATCCCCGCTCAGACACAAACAGGGTAGAACATGCATTCTTCGGAGAGAGGAAACTATGTCACGGAGTTGGAGTATTCTCTCCTGCTGGAAATGCAATCTAGGACAAAGAAATTGTCACATTCTGGGTCTGAAGGAGCACCAGTGGATTAGAGAGTAGCCCCTGCTGGCACTGGTCTTTCGATTTATCCCCAAGTATCACACGAACATCACTGTTACTGCTTCCATTCTGCATTAAGAGATGAAGAAATTGGTTACAGACCAGCGAGAGACCATTCAAACAAATGAGCAGCTAAAAACTAGAGAGGCAGTAAGTCCTTAGTGTACGAGTTACAGCATTACAGGATGCAGGGATTTATACTGAATTCTACAGCTGACTGTAATTCTATTGTTCCTGTAAGCCAACAGCTGTCATTAAGCAATAATCACTTAAAAGATCTGCAATCTTCTGTGTTTCAAAGCACAGAACCGAGATATTCTATGCTTCTATCACATTGCCAGTTAATCTTTCAAACTGGAGTTTATATACAAGCACTTTGGGAAGTTTTTTCTGAAATAATGGTATCACTACTAAATGCTCAAGATCAAAGGTTTCAGGTATGTGAAGGCTGGTTTTGAAAAGAGTATCTCCAAAAACTGAGATTTACATGGAACACCTCTGGCCTCACCATGCATTTATGAAGTCTGCTTAACCTCACCTACACTATTTTTATTATTAAAAAAAAAAAAAAATGCACAAGGCTTTACATCAAAAGTACATCTAAAAATTTCATTTCCAAGCCCTTCTCAAAGGATGGCACACGCTGATGAACCTAATCAGTTATTACTTTTGTGTAAGAAGGAAAATCAAAAAAACCCACTTGTTTTCCTCAAACAATTCAAACTTGGAGAAAGGCACAGGACTCTGCAGAGAAATGTTCTCTCAGAGCAAACACCAATCCAGTGAACAAGAGAAAGGAGTGACATAATACTTGGCTATATCTCAGTTCCTTTTGAACTCGTTTGATTTGTTCATCCTTTAATGCAAGAAATAAAGGATACTTTCTCTATATGCCTTTTTCATATAAAAATACAAATATATACAAAGAGAAATCATTACTGGGAAAAGGGAACACACTGCAGTCTTAGTGTGTTTTTGCACTACAGATTCTTATTCGCCTTGCCAAAAAATATTCACTCCACAGAGACAGGAAGCAAGATAAGGGGAAAAAAGGGTCTGACATTGAGGTACAAGATAAAGGTCAGCAAATTACATGGGTATTCTTATGTCAAGACTGAGCCACAGGGTAAATTACTCTGAGCCCCACGGAGCGGCTACAGAAAGTTGTTTGGAGATTCAAAACCTGTACAAACTAGTCTGCTGGCAGAGGGTGGAAATCAAACCATGAACTCAATCACTCCCAAGTGATCATAAAACCCAAAAATCCCAACAAAGCTTGAAAATATCCACAAACAGAAAAGAAAAGCACATGCTCGTATTGTCCACTTTATGTAAGCAGCTGTTCAATATGCACAAAACTCAGTGGAATATTTTCCACTGACTGGAAACTTTTCAGAACAATCATATCAGAAACCAAAGGCTCTCTCTACCCCACCACCCCAAACTAAAAATATCTCCACCTTCTGAGGGAGTTTTGTGTTGTTTCCAGTGCTCCTTGTTGTCTTTTTAAATGTTTCAATTTTGTGATAAGCTTTGTTTTGGCAGGTAGGTTCATTTACAGCTTGGAGTTTGTACTGCTTTATCCTCTTCCCCTATCTCAAATATGTTGAAAGATTTACCTTTAAAAAAGGTTTTATGACAGCACATAATGGTGATCTTCCTCTAACACTCAGAGGGATGAAAGGCTGCTACAACATGCCTTAACCTGAAAGTCAGCACAGAAAAAAGCACAAATATAGAAATCAGCAGAAATTCAGGCTTTTTGTCACTTCTCCTCATCACCGTTTTGCCTTTCATGTTTTATCTAAATCCGTTGGGAAAGAGGAACACAGGATTAAACCAACAAGACTTAACATATGTTTCAAGTCAGGACTAGCATAAACAAAAAGGTGTTGAATGATAGATCATATTTTCAATGTCCACACAAGCACACAATCTGAATCACGAATAAATGTCTGGGTCTGACAGCTGGGGAACACTGCAGTATTATTACATTTTCCTAGGAAGAGCTGAGCATGTGAGGTTTCAAGAGACAACAGAAAATACCAAGGCTACAAAGACATTTCAATATTGTGACAAACATTTCCTTTCTTTAAAGGAGCAAGGAAAATTTGAAACAACACAAAGAATCAGTTTCCAGGTTCTGTTCCTTTTAAGCACAAGACAGGCTTTGTTTTGTAGTACTAACCTGAGAGAAGTTGAACTCCCAGTAGATATTGTGACTTGGTCACTGCACAAGAAAATATCAGGATTTAAGAATCACGGCACTGAAAAAACACACATAGTGTAAAGGGGTATCTTGGAAAGTGGTTAAATATATGAGAGATAGGAAATAAATTCCTGCTTCTCAACCACTAAGAAAGTGTATGGGGACTTCATGCATTACTCCAAATTTACAATTGGAGAAGACAGGCTGGAGAGGAGAAGGCTCCTGGGAGACCTTAGAGCTGCTTCCAGCACCTAAAGGGGCTCCAGGAGAGCTGGAGAGGGACTTGGCACAAAGGCCTGAAGTGCCAGGACAAGGAGGAATGGCTTCCCAGTGCCAGAGGGCAGGGCTGGATGGGATCTTGGGAAGGAATTGTTCCCTGGGAGGGTGGGCAGGCCCTGGCACAGGGTGCCCAGAGCAGCTGTGGCTGCCCCTGGATCCCTGGCAGTGCCCAAGGCCAGGCTGGACACTGGGGCTTGGAGCAGCCTGGGACAGTGGGAGGTGTCCCTGCCCATGGCAGGGGTGGCACTGGATGGGCTTTAAGGTCCCTTCCCACCCAACCCAAAACAGTCTGTGGGTCTGTGAACTCTACACAAAATGAATGGGTCAGCAATGCTTTCTTTTTGGTTCCCTATTCCTCATCACCTCTTTCACCACTCCAGCACACAAGCTGCTGTCAGAAGTTTACCACAAAAAAACAACACCCATCTTTCACTATTTCTTTTTGTTTGGCCATCAAAGCAATTACTTGAAAATGCCAAGATCTGTGGAGCACGCAATTCAAAAAGTGCCAGATAATACTGCCCTGAGAAGTGCTCCAGGAACATGCATGAGCTGCTTCTCACCACCCCAGCCACGGCAGCTGTCTCTGCTCTTGACCTATACCAAGCAAACAGCAAATCAGCTCAGTTTAGTCTGAAGTTAACTACTTCATCTCCAGCAAGCTTTTCTGGCATTTGCTTCTGACAGGGAAGTATCAAGCGTGGCAGGGACAATCATCTCAGGTCAGCATGCAGCTCTGTGCATTACCTGCAGCTCTCACTGCACATCACACCAGATTCTAGAAGCCAAAGGTCTTTAGGGACAAATAAGTAACACAAAAGAGACTTTGCTGAATCCTTTTCTTCACATCTTAAAGAGCTTTCAGGGTATGTCAAACTCTGCTAATAGAGTACTCAAAGCTATCTGCTAATTTACTGATAAAACACCACATCACCTGTGCAGGTTCAATTCTTCCTTCTCCTCAGTATGACAATCATCTCACTGTCATCGAAAAAATATACAAAGATGTTTTAGGCTTTTAGATCAATACTGATCATCATTACCCAATCATATTTCAGCACAGCCTTCAGGAAATTCCTGGCTCTGTTCCATATTCTCTATAACACATGAGAACCTGTTGCATTTCAGGCTTATTGAACACATACTTATTTTAAATTGAGAGTAATATGCCCAATTATTTCAGTAAACAATCCTTTCATCTTGAAAATACAATTCATATATTTTTGCTTCATAGCAGGTGAATGAATTACAATATAACAAGTGTTGTGTTTTGGGGTTTTTTGGGTTTTTTTTAATAAATTCTTCAGAATTACGAGTAAATTATTACAGGAGAGGTGATTCTGGAGCCACAAGTTTTATTCCTCAGACTACTAAAATTGAGGGCTGGAATATTGTTTGTGAATGTGCACAAAGTATGGACTTTGTGCAAGGATAAAGAACATTAATAGCAATAAATAGATCTTAAATGAAAAAAAAAAGTGGATTTAAACACATTTTACTCAGGAAAAGAATCACTTCACAAAATCCCTTATTGTTATTGATTACAGAATAAATTACTTTCACTAACTACGATTTTAATGACTTAGTCTTAAAGCAATCATCCAGATTAGAAGGCTGATGCTAATTTCACTCTTCTATTTAACAGTTACCATTGCTTATTAATCAGTTATTAAGATATCAGTTCTATCAAAATATAATAGTCACAAAACGAGGGTAAAAGGAAACAGAGTAACTTCATTTTTCAGAGCAGATACAACATTGCTCTGCTCTCCTAAACAGGAGCCTCCCTCTGCAGTTCTTCCTTTCTTGCACAGTGATCACAGCAAAATTCCACAGGCCCCTCTATTGGCAAATTAATTCTTCCATTCTAATTAAAAGCATTCCGAGATACTTTTCCCTGGCTGTGCTGCTGTCAGCACGGATTTGCATCCCCGCTGTGCAGAGCTGATTCCATTCCCTGGACTGCAAGCCAGGTTCTCCGTGAGAGCACCAGGGACGAGATCACGGAGACTGCACCTCCCACTCATGGCGTCTCCATCCAGCCACCCCTTCAGCAAGGGATTCATCTGCCTGAAGTAGGCGCTCCACCGTTTTCCTAAGGATACTACAATTCCTTTTATTTGCAATTTTATTTGCTTTTATTTGCTCCCCAAACATTTTTTATTTGCTCCCCAATATCACTCAAAACTGATACTACGTTTCACCAAGTAACATTAAGTTTTCTATTGCCCCTGCAGTGATTTCCTTAGTTTGCATTAAAAACAAGAAAGTTACAAAGATCTAAGTTTTAATTCATAGGCAGAATTTATACCAAGCAGATCCAGATCATTTAAATTACATCTCTTCACTCTGAAGTAGCCTGAAAGTTTTAACAACATTTTATTAAATTTCCACTACTGGAATAACTAAACTGAAATGCTTTCACTACTGTTGCTTTCTCAATTCCCCTTACATTTACCACTGTACTTACTGCTTTTCTTCAGCACTTATAAATTTCAAAAGAAAAAAAAAAACCAAAACTTTTGTGTCTTAAAAACTGCAAATTTTCAAAGTTTAATGCTTAGGAACATACTCAAAACCACTCAGTTAAATCTTAGTTGCAAAATTCCAAGAAGGATTTCAAAGGATTGCTTCTGGGTTTTTTTGGTTTTTTTCTAAAGTAGGAAATCAGAAATGCAGCACATGCTCACACACAAAGGGTTTGAGTTCTTTTTTTGAACCACTTCATTATTTTAAATGAAAGAAAGCACCTGGATGAGTCCTAACAATGGAAGAACAATTTTGATCTCAGTTGCTCAAACACTAAAAATAAACATTTTGCCTGAAGTCAATCATAGAAGATTACAAATAGACACACATTCAGAACCTTCTAACTGCAGCTAATCAAGGAAATTGGAAAGGTGTGACGCCTCTCTACTATTGAAATCAAAAGCAATAAAAACCAGATGGAAGCAGAAGATCTCATAATACAACAGTTTGCACCATACTTTGAGTTCTCACAGACCAACAGTTTGAGGCAGCACGAACAACTCAGGCTGTGAGGCTTTAGAAAGTTTGAGGAAAAAAAAAGAGGCAGTTGGTAACAAGTTTCAGATTTTTTTTTTTGAATTTCAGGAAAAATTTCTCCATGGAAAGGGTGGTCAGGCATTGGAAGATGCTGGAGTCCCCATCCCTGGAGGTGTCCCAGGAAGGGCTGGAGGTGGCACTGAGAGCTCTGGGCTGGGGACAAGGTGGGGATGGGGCACAGCTTGGACTCTTTGACCTTGGATGTCTCTTCAACCCAAATGAGTCTGTGATTAAATACAATTTTTCAGTGATCTTAGGAAGAAAACTTCTAGGAGGAAACCTTTCTTTTATTAGTTTGATCTATGCTGCTTTCAGCCTCTCTCTGCCTTAGAGCATTCCCTCCTGTTGGTCTTTAAACAGAAAAACAACCTGCCTTAGAGCCAGGCATCCTGGTTTGAATTAGATCGTCATTAGCAGAACCCCCTTGGGAAAGCTGAATTAAATCAGGTTCAAGAAAGAAAACCACTCATTCCCTTCCCATGCAGACTGTTGATTTGCAAACCCATAAAGCTGAAAATGCAGGCAGATACTGCCACTGCTAAAGATTTTAGATCAGGTGATTTAGATCACCTGCCTAAAAGCACCATGAATCTCTTCCATTGACAAATACTAATTGTAATAAAGCTAGGACAGTCAAAATGGTTAATCACTCACCCAAGAGGAAAATTAAAAATGAATTCACATCTGCAAGAGTAGATATCACCCTAACTTCTCTGCCATTGTATAATCAGACAAATCTCCTTAGCACTGCTTATTTAGCAGTTAAAGCTCTATTTTATTTTGGGAGGAGGAGATTGGACAAACACCTTACACTTAGCAACCTAAACTGCGGAAAAATTATTTTAAGCTGAATTTTGTTTGACTGCATAATGTTATTTTATTTTTTTTTAGTGCCAGTGTCCGTACAAAGTGCAATCATCACAGCTGCTCATCCTGCCTGGTGCCCTGGACAGGGGATCCTCCCTCTGCATCATCAACTCCTTCAGCAGTGCAGTCATGACCAACACACTCCTGTTCCCACTGCTTCCCTAGTCCATGAATTTATCATTGCTGCACACTCCCAGGTTTTCAGAAGCAGCTGGTCAGGGCTCCCCAGGGATTGCAGGTGGGCCCCACAGCTTACAAAACAGGCATTTGGATACTTCAGGGTCAGGAGTTGAAGTTTAGCAGCAAGAAATTGGCTTTAGCAGCTGCCAGCCCCACCACTACAATATTACACGTATGGTGTGAGAAGAGAAAGAAAAGGGTGATTTTTTTTTTTTTAAGGTGTTTTTCCAGCATTTACTTTTAGGAGAAAGCTGCAGATCTGGTACAAGTTTAGTTTAAGCTCCAGATTGAGATTTACTGCTGCCATTGGTAGCACTTGGGTTGCTAATGGAGTTATGGATTGCCTCCCACCGTCTCCACTTGGTTTTCCCATAGAGCCCAAAGCTGTATTCTAACGGATCAGAAGGATCAGGGAAATGGTATTTTATCCAAAACCTATTTCAGACACAGGTGTATAAGAACAAAAGCTCCTGTAGTGAACCTCTCTTTATTGGTTTCTTTTCCTTGGGGAAAAAAAACCCCACATTTCTAAGTCAATAGTCATCAGCAAAAGGTTTTAAATTCAATACTATAATTCTAATGAAGATGAATTTATTTTTCATTTTTATGGGTTTTTTGGATGCAATTCTGCTTCCACTGGAAGTCAATTGCCAAGAGTGTCACAAATTAGACAACTGAGAAGTAAGCAGCAAGTTTGTTAATTACTAGGATTAATTTAATGAACTTAGTCTCATTAAGCTCCATGAGCCATGCTGTCTATAGGAGCGTGTGAAGGGCCACACCAGGAATGTCAGGAGGCAATTAAGGACACTGCTGAGAAATTTTGTGAGCAGGGAGGAGAATAACAACGCCAATGTTACGTGGAAAACAGCATTATTACTGAAATAGCCAACGGAAAGAATCAAAAAAAAAAAAGAGATCCTTTCGGTCCCAACAAAGTGTATTCTCTCCTGAAGGCAGACAAGCAAATGTGTCAGCTACAATGGTATTTGGCAGCCCAGGCCCCTCCTCAGGTGAGAAATTGCCTAACAAAACTTTCCCACACCTGAATCTACTCACTGCTGAGTCCTGGCTACCAGTCCTGCCTTTAGATATCAGGTGAAATCAGCATTCACGTAAAAACATTGCTAAGGGGCTATAATTTAATAAAACAGCACAATACAATGTTGCTTTCAAGTCCTTTTGAAATTGAAAATATGTGAATTAGTAAAACCATGAAGTACCTACCACTTATAAAAACAACCTCTACTTCTTCCTGTTAATCAAATCTACAGCCGGAAAGACCAGCACCAACACAGACTGAAATCACTACGATTACACAAGAATGAAAGATATTTTTATTCCTTTTTAAACCACAAGTTATAGCCTTCAAAAACCTCTACGCTCCAGATGATTGGATCTGGTGGACCACAGGAATTTTAAGCTTCCCCAAAATATTTAAACCCCCCCCAGTATTTTCAGGAGAAATAACACCATCCATGGCATCCGTCTGATGGCAACATCGAGGTGCCACAGCTGGGACAGTAAACAAAAGGCAGTGATGTCTCTGGGAAAATGCATCTAAGAAAAGTGAAAAAGCATTCAAAAAGCGAGGAAATAAACAATCGTGTGGGCACTGAGGTGGGAATAAGGTGCAGGAGGGAACGCTCCTGGTGCTGGAGTGGCCATTCCTGCAGAGGATTATCACGGCACAATGCTTACCTGCTGCCTGTGGAACAAGTCACTGGAGAGACACCCACACCACATCCCAGGGAAAGGGATGTGTCCTGAGGATCTGCAGCCCCTGGAGAGCCCATTTCAGAGCAGCTTTCTCC
Organism: Gymnorhina tibicen; assembly: GCA_013399875.1. Classification (NCBI taxonomy): domain Eukaryota; kingdom Metazoa; phylum Chordata; class Aves; order Passeriformes; family Artamidae; genus Gymnorhina; species Gymnorhina tibicen. The sequence continues at coordinate 633,558 of VXAZ01004428.1, read as the reverse complement.
TGAAGGACTGCAGCACACACAAGGATCCGTGCTGGAGCAGGGGAAGGCACAAGGAGGAAGCAGCAGCTACCCTGGAGTGACCACAGCCCCTCTGAGCCAACACCCTGGAGGCACTTGAGGAGCTGAGAATGAAGGACTGGGAAAAAGAGGTGGAGGGGAGGTATTTTGGGGTTTGCCTCTTTTCCAACCATCTAAATCTTCTTTAATTAGTAGTAAATGAATTGTCCCGTGAGGCTGTTCTGCTGTGAAGGTAATTGTCAGGGATCTCTTTTCTGGGGGATGTTTCCCTCGGTCTCGTTAAGGGAATTCGGAGCAGCTGTGTGGGCACAGGACACCTGCCCAGCAGCACCTCACCCACCACAGCACCAAACCAGGGATGAACAGGATACAGGAGCAGCGTTCCCTGGCTGCTGTGGGCCGTGGCAAATGCACTTACGGAGCCAGGGGAACACTCACCACAACTTTAGGAGGAAAAGAAGCAACTGTTCTACTAATGTGATTAATTAGCTGCAGCAATTACTGTGTGGGAACAATGCACAACCCCTACATATTCCATTTCCCTGAAAAGCTCTTTGTTATTATTTATAAAGCTTTCAGAATCCTTATTTTTTCTTCAGGGGGGAATATTTAGATGGAAATAAAGAGGTACTTTTTCTAACTTCTCCTTCTAAATAATTAAGGCTTGATATTAATGTTTGAATTCTTAAGGTTTTCTATTATCTTAACTAAGATATAAAAGATATTCTGTCCATCCTGTAGAGTTTTGAAGATCTTATGATATGGGTGCACTGACACTGATTGGGTTGAACACAGTAGGAAGAAGAAGAAGTAAGAAGTGTTTTTTAGCATGAACACAATAAAAAAAGTAGGTGGTGGAGAATAAATCTTTAAAATGGCTCCCCTTGGGAAAGAAATAGAAATACAGCAGCATTTTGCTATTTGTCTAACATATGGTATGGATAAATGTCTGTTAGTGAAACTGCATTAATTCCCTGCAGGAAAGTCTTATCTGGAGCTCTGACCTGTGCACAGATATGCAGATATTAAATACTGACTAGAAAAAATGGACAGGTTCTACTTTTGATGTTATTTAAGAATATAACTTCATAAAGTTAAATAATTTTAAATAAAAAAGGTGTTTCCCAATTTTACAGATAAGTAATAATTAGCTACTCAAATGCGTAAGAGCCTGGTAACTACTCCCTTCTCCATAAATTATTCTATAACTGTGTTAGATTCCAGTAGGGCTTTGAAAGTATTTTTTTTAAATGTGAATCTCATTTGTTTGGAGCTTTTGCTGGATGTGTGGGTGGGATTGAGGTGGACATATCCCAAAGAGCATTATTTCAATTTTTTTTTAATATTAAAGTAACTATGTAATTAAAAAAAAAAAAAGTCCTGGAACACAAAGGTCTACCCTTACATGGTATGATTTGATTGTTTTGGCTTGAAGAAAATGCCCTTTTAGATGGTTATAAAAGTTGTTAAAGTACATAAGTTTTAAAGGTTTTATGCCGTAATTACTATGATAACCACATTTTCCCTGGTGGAAATACAAAAATAGGTGGGTACAGCACTAACAACATATATCTCAAACAAGAGGTACATTAATGGAGCCTGCTTCAAACTAAAATTCTTCGCACTGTGTGTTTTACCAGGGCCAGCCCAGCTTGGAGAGTGTGGGAAGGCTCCAAGGCATTTTGTGTGCTCTTCCAGAACTGTTTCTGAGACCTGGGAGGGGATGGAATTTGAGTTGCTATTTGTGACACATCTGAACAAAATCTCTGCTCTCTGATGTCAGAGCAAAAGGTGATTTTTGGTGTTTCCTCTTTGCTGTTGCAGTGTTACAGCTTTCAGTAACGAGGCAAAGCACGAGAGTGAAAATCAAATGAAGGCTGGAAGAATTATATTTCTGGAGTGAAACCCTATAGCTCCAAAAAACTCAGGGGATTTCTGCCTGGAGGTCAGTGAATTCACGAGCCCTGTGATTTTTCATTCAATGTGTATCTGTTAATGCTTTTGTGTATATATATATATATGTGTGTGTATATACATGCATGTTTGGGTGTGTATAAAATGCAGGAATAATTGAGTGTGTATAAAATGGACCCCTGGAAGGATTCAAGTGCAGGTTGAATGGAGGTCTAAGCAACCTGATCCAGTGAAAATTGTCCCTGCCCACAAGGGGATTGGAAGGATATGATCAAAGAGGTCCCTTCTAACCCAGACCATTCCGTGATTTTATGCCTCTGTTCTTCCCTCTGACTGTGCTCCTTTTCCTTATATACATTAAAAAGTATTTAAAAATCATTGCTTACCCTAGAACTTTTGTGCTAGAAACACTTGGTGTAGAAACACCGAGTCCATCCATTCAGCTGCAATGTTATTCTTGTTTTGTATGAAATCCCCTGCCTCTAATAAAAATTAATTATCTCACACTATTCAGTGAGTTATGCCCAGCCTCCTAATTGTCTCAGCAAAAGGTTGTTGTGGTGATTTATTCCTACTCTTCCACTGCTACTCTGAAACTCAGGTGTATGGCAAGTGCAGGATCACAGAAATGCTTCTTTCTGAGAAAAATTGGTGTTTGTGTACTCACAGATTTATGTATTTTATAACAGAGCACTTAATTTCAACAGGCTTTGGGGGCTTGTGCACAGCTGCTGCTGCATTTCCCATCTTCCTCACAGGTGTCACACCTTGTAGGAATTTCTACACCGTGATTAATGCAATGATTTTTTGTGTGAGCAAAAAAAAAAATAAAGCCTGTCATTGGTTGTTGCTCCAAAAAAAATTACAAAATAAAATGAAAGAGTAGGAGATACGGCTTGTTCGCTTGCATGTTTTTAGTACTAATCTTCACAATAAGCACTTGAAATCCAATATAAAAGTGTCTTATCAAACAGAAGTTACTTTCAGAATTTCTAGTATAATTATGATTTTAAAAGTTCCAAGGCTCACATCCTCACCTAGAACCAGAAGTCCTTAAAAGCATGGAATTACGATTTATAAGCAAAGTACCCACAACTCTTTCTTGGTAATTATAGATTTCTCTTTTTCTGTTTGATGTTGAGCACAACTTCCACTGAAAATGTGAGCAAAACCTTCACAGTGGTACATCCTCAGTGCTTAAGGTCTGTCCCAGGAATGCTGAAGAAAGCACTGACTATGCAGGGAAAATGCATTTAGGATGACAGAAAACAACCCTGCAGAAATATTAATAATAAGATTTAGATAAGGAGCGTCAGTAAAATGACTGAGGACAAAGCTGACAAGTCCTAGATTTTAAAACATTTCAAGTAGAAGTGGATGAAAAGGCTCTTAAATTACTTGGGTACTGAAATCTAGCTTGAAAATCCTATTAATTAATTAGTTTATATATTAATTTATTTAAGGAGCTTTTAGTAACATGAACATTTAAAGCTGTAAAATGGCTATAGGCAAAAATTTCCTACTCAACTGCTGTGTGAACTCTCTGTTTGCTAATGAAGGGATGGAGAAAAATATCTGGAATTTCAAGACTGGATTTCAAAGGAACTGAATTAATGTTTGAGTTGGTTGTTTTCCTTGCCTCATGTTCCTTCAGGATGGTCTCTTAGGAACACAAGTTGCTTTTGCAATATGAAATGGTGCCTGAGATTTTAGAACATCCCAAAGTCATTAGGATAAGTAAATGAAATGCACAGAGAGAAAATATTCTTTTAAGAAAAAATAGAATCTCATTCTGTTAGGAGAAAACCACCTTTTATCTAACATTTTACATAATTTCCATGGGCACAAGCATTAACAAATGTAAGAATGTAGTAGAATTAGAGGGAAAATGGTGACAGCTATGGAAAATAAATATCAAAATGTGGAGAAGTACCAAAAAGCAGTTTGGAGTGTCCCTGGTCAAATGTTAAACAGAAAAGACCTGGAAACTCAGAAGATTATTACTCCAAGAAAATTAATCACAAGGTTTGAGGGGGTTTTTTTATTATCTCTCTGTTTATGTATGAAAGTTTTTCAATAAATGGTCCAACAACGGGAAAAAACCTATTCAGGGCTGCATTTCTGTTCCTCAGCACCAGAGACAGAAGTGTCTGAGATTAAATTTCTTTTTTGCTCACTTACACTATGGGGAAAAAAATTCCAGTTTAAACAAAGCAAACTGCATCAGGAGAGGGACGGTCCAAGCAAAGACAGAGGAAGTTAATCTGAGAACAATGAATGGCAACTCAACAGTAGCCTTCCCTCGTGCTCTTTATGTTGGGATTTACCAAGAGATTACCAAGAAATTTTACAATTTCTGTAAATTACTGGCTTCAAACAGGAATTTGAACCTCATCTCTCCCTTTTGTTGCATGTGCGTAATGTTCAGTGACTTCAATTCATGGAAAATATCTAAGAATAAAGAAGGTTGGTGCTACTACGTTTTACCTTCACTTTGAGAAGAATTTTTCATTTTTTACTTTAGTTTACCTTCTATCGATTTATTACTTTTACCTTCCTTTCCACAATAATATAAATAGTGTTTCCCAGAAGTGTAATGATGTTTATTTCCATTAAAAAATATTAATAAACTAAATAAAGATTAATGATAGGCAAAAATCTATACTCAGATGAGATCTATTTTTCTTTTCTGGATTAGTTTTGTTACTTATACTGTAATGCAACAACCATAACTCAGAGAATGGGTTTTCAAGTTTAAAGAATAAAAATCACTGGTTTTGATTCACACTCTTCAAGTATTTCCCTGGTTTAGATGTATGCTATAGTTCAAAAAGAAGAGTTATTTTCTGATTATGAGCTAAAAAACCATTATGGCAGAAAATAAAAATGCCCATTAAATTCACAGGAAGGTTTGTTTTTTTACATTTCCAGAGAAGTCTCGCAGGCATTCATATCAAGTTTCCTTTTTGCACTGTCACCTGAACTTTTCCAGGCTTCTCTCAACTAAAACATCAAATTTCTCACCATTATTCATTAATAATGTGGGACATGACCTCCTCTCTAGCAGGCTGTTGTTACTGGCCTGCCCCGGTATTGACCACCCTGCCTGGGATTTGTTTCCTCACCGTGTTTCCTTGCCTTCCTACACATTTCTTCTTTCAAATAGTTTATAATGGAAATCAGGAAACCTGATCTTTTGTGCACCTGCATTTAGACCTCTAATTCCTAAAGTATTCCTGTTCATATTTTCCCTCTGTCACTGGGATCCAGAGCTGCTCCCAATTTATAACTTACTGATCTGGCTGATTAGTCCTTTGTGGTTTTGGGTGGAATTAGACGGAGTAATCTTTGGAATGTTTCCATTGTATATATAAAGTGATTTCTTAAATGCCCTGGTAAATTACAGTGAGGGATTTCCCACTCAGTGCTCTTCAAAAGAAGAATTTATAAAGTGCTTTGCAGTGATTTCTCTTTGATAAATGCATCTAGATGATCCATAGTCAAATAATAAGTTCCACAGATTTTCTTACTATAATAGTTGATAAACTTGGCTATGACTTTTTGTATCCAAACTCAAACTCTCTTAGCTAGTACTCTTATATATAAAAAATTAATATTCTCCTTATTTTTCCTCCTAATTTCTACAGTGAAATTTTATACCTCTAGTTATTCACATCTGAACCTAGGAACAGATTTTGAATCATGCATGGTCAAGCCATACGTGTACTCCACCAGTTCTGCTTTTTCTCCAATATTTATATCTTTTTTTTTTCACAAGCAAATATTATAATAATTTTTAAAAGATGTAATTATTTTCATTGCTACTGCCTGTTTACACCTTCCAATCAATACTACTTCTCTCATGGTGCCAAACTTTAATTTGACCATCACTGCTGCTGTTGTACCACAGCTGAAGTTGTCCATTCAACTTGGGCATCAAGTAACTAACACAGAATTAATTAGAAAAGTATTTGCAATCTGTAATCTATTCTGTGTAATTCCCTGGATGAATACCTGTACTCAATTGTGAATATAAAATCCCTTAATTTTTTTTCCAAAATGGTCTCACATTTCCAAAATGGTTGATTGTGTCCTTTAGAAAGTAACCTTAAAGCTTCTCGTTAAATGTCTGTATGACAGTTTTAGGAAAAATGTTTTTTCCTCTTTTTAGCTGACCATTTTTGCAGCTGAACAGTATCATTACAAAAGTCATTGCAGTTTGCTAGACTAGGAACATCAGGGAAAGTTTAATCCTTTAGCAGACAGATAACTCACTCCTCTCAATGGCTCCTGTGTCCTTTTGTCCTCTATAAAATAGCTGAGGATGTATATATACCCAGGATTTTTCTCATGCCCAGTTTTTCCAGTACATTTATTTTCACTCAGCTAGCACCAATGTCCATTCCTATTGCAATTTCAGCCACTATTACCTGTCTCTGTTCAAGTCCCAAATATTCAAATCTACACACACTGAGTTTCAACAAAACTGCCTTATGCAGTCCTTGTCCTCCTGGGCTCCTTTATGTGCTTTTTCCTTTCCATGGACAGCATGACAAAGCTTAATTCCTGCCCACTAATGCTGCTCCAAAACAATAAACTTGAGTTAAATTTCTTTCCTTAATAGTGAACTTCTTAAGCCAAATTCTCCCGAGAAACAGCTCGTTCTGCTTAGGAGTCTATTTCTGTTCCATCGTAGGAGAAGGATAAGCCTATTCTTAAACCACTGCTCAGATAAGTTCTGACATATTTTACCCATCACTGATCAAGCACTTCATCTAATTAGCTCTGTAATGAACTGCTCAGTTGCAAAGCTACAGGTAAGCTGCATCTTTTTTTCTGAACTCCTCAATAGGAAACCTTTGAAAAATTTACCTCACAAGTACCAAAATTCCCTTTTCCCCCTCTTTTCCTTTCTATAGGGATGGGGGTGTCCCAGTGTGTCCAGCTCTGGGTTTAGCTGGCCTGTCTGCCCTTCCACAAGTCCCTTCATGTGCAGGAAGATGGAGCTGTGTGTCCCAACAGCCTCTCTCCACAAACAGGGGGCACACGTGGAACAGGAGTTATAAATTGGATTAAAGTGGGGAGGATAAACTGCAGTATCCTTTGCTTGCTGTTGAATGGGGCAGTGAAATGTTATGTGCCATCATTCAAAGCTGGCATTTTATGTGCCTCGTGTAGGGCTCTGCAAAGGACTGGATTCCTCAGCTCCCTCCATAATCACCTCTTTTTGTTGTGGTTTTATCCCAGCCCGCTGGACCAGCAACAGCAACTAGCAGAGATAAAAAGTGCGAGCTCCACACTTCAGTGGAAGCCCATTAAACCGGAGCACACAAGTCAGGTTTTCCCATTCATGCAAATTGTGTCTTGCAAGGCAGACCTGGCTTGCCCCGGGAGAGTTAGGTGGGATGGGTGTCGGAGGATCTGCAAGGAGCCAGGGAAGCCATTCCCTGCCTGGCTGCCTGGAGGTGTTTGCCTGGCTGGGTCACCCCTCTGGCTGTGCTGACCCACCCTGATGGACACACAGAGACAACGGGTCCTCTGCTGAGCTCCTCCATTTATTTCTAATAGGAAAATAAATAATAGCGAGCATCACCAGCTTCTAGGAGAGCTGAAGAGGACTCAGAAGTCCTGAGGAGCAGGTTATTTAAAATTCTAAACATGAGTTTCAGAGTCTGAATTCTGACTCTTTTTTAAATACAATGTTTTTCAGACTACTAAAAACCCTGCCCAAGCCAGCAGGCTGGAGGAATATTATTTAGGTGATTAATACCACGGCACAGTGCAGGAAGCCAGTCAAAGGCAGCTATAAAGCACACGACATGCTTAACAAGGAGCCACAGGCAAGCTTTGAGCACAAATCCCCTAATCCTATTGATCCTGCTTCTGGAAAAAGGGAAGCTCTTGTGTGCCACAGAAGGGTGACAATATCCAGTAAGTGCCCACGGCAGGCAGGGTGTGCTTCGGGGAACTTAATCACAGAACCTTCTTCGTTACTTGAAAAATCACTTCTGTCAATGCTGCAGCCACATCCTCCCCGGCTGCTGCTGGTTTGAGATGCTGTCAATCTTGCCATATGATTTTGTGAACCAAATAAATTCCAACTCATTTAAAGGTGTTATTATCTCTGCTGATAACGTTACCCCATTCAGGAGCAGCAGAAATAGGGAAATAAAACTTATTTCAATCCTTTTGTTTGCCAGTCTCTCAGGCTCCCAACACAAAAATGTAAGGTTTCAGCCTAGAATTGTAGGATGTATTTAAACATATTCTCACAGACATAAATCTGCTCTTAGCATTCAACAAGGAGTATAATTCTATTATAAATCAAAAAAAGGTAATTTTTTTTCTTTATAGATGCAATTATCTTTGAAAGCAGGCACTTCATTCATACAGATTATCTGACACGCTAGAACAACCTGTTTGGTTAATTTTTCTGTAGATTTTTCCACCTGGATTTGCACATTTCCCAGAAGAATGTAAATTATCCTCCCTAAAGCTATTGTTATTACTCATGTCAGAGATGACTATTGTTTTACATACTTTGATATATCACTCAAACCACAAAGTCATTAAAAAATTATTGTTGATGCTGATTTGATTAAAAGTGTGTTCAAAAACATCTCCCTTTGTGAGAAGAGTTCTATCAAAAGCTTTTTTCCACCTGTACTGCTGTTTTTATTTGTCAGAACTGGAGCAATAAAAAATGCTTATCAAAATAGAGGCTGAAATTACTGTGCTAATGGCAATTTTGATTTTTATTCTGGTTCAATTGGTAAGGTATCAGCAATAATCAAAATTCTTAAGTGGCTGCTTCAGAGAAGAGTTGTAGTTTATGGAGGAAATCCAGGAAAGAGATTGTAAATACATTCTGGCCCTTGAAATAACAAGTAACAATTATCTTGTGTTGTCATAACACCATGGAAGCCAGAAAATTTGATTTTGAAAATCATAAAATATCCTCAGCTCCCTAACTCTCAGAGGAAATAATCTTCCCCTGGGTTTCACAGTCTTAATTTTTTTGTGTGAAACTCAAGACGGGTAAAAAATAAAATAATAAAATAAAATAAACCCTTTGACCTTTCATGTCTATCGACAATGAGCACACACACTCCCTCCAAAAAAAGTTTTAAAAAAGTACAAATGATGAGGTATTTGTTCTGCCACATATACAGTGAGTAATTATTTGAATATCCAGCAAAAAAATTGGGCAATAAATTATTCCTACTTACTGTCCTGGAAAGAACAGAGAATCATAAAAAATAAGGAGAGGAAAAATGTGAGATGAGGATTCATCTGTTTCTTGTCTCAAGGCACAATCGATGAGTGCCAGGCAACAATATAAAATATGGGTAAAACTGCACAATGAGAATTATTGTTCGTCTTGTTGCTGCATGTTCTTTTTTACCTTGCATTAATTTTCCCTGTAATTTAATTAAACAGAAAATGCAGAAAAATCATCTGCTTGATCCAGTGGAACAATGGAAGTTCAGCTGCAGGAATGGCAGAGAAATTGCTGCGAGAGGAAGGTGTTGTAGGTGTGGGTTTTACACACTCGGAAACGGACGGGCCCACAATGAAATGCCTCAGATGAGACAGGGGTTGTGGGAAACCAGGCTGTGGGAACATCACCCTGTTCCAGAAGGTGGAAGATCATAAAAGAAGTGGAAATCTTCTATGAGACCTCACTATTCTTGGTACATATGTATACATCATGCATACATATATATACATAATGGATTCTGTGAATATATATATATATATATATTCACAGAATCCATTAAGTTGGAAAAGCCCTCTGAGATCTTCAAGTCCAGCTGTTCCCCCATCACTGCCCAGTGTCCCCAGGTGCCACACCTAGATGTCTTTGATTCCCTCCAGAGACTCCAGAAGTTCCCTGGGCAGCCTGTGCCAGTCCTTAACAACCCTTTTGGTCAAGAAATTTTTCCAGGTATCCAAACCTCTCCTGCCCAGACTGAGACTGTTTCCTCTTGTCCTATCACTCATTATTTGGGAGAAGAGCCTGACCCCCACCTGGCTACCACCTCCTGTCAGGGAGTTGTATCATCCTCCCCTGGAAGCTCTGATTTGCAGGAGTCGATGTACAGACACAAAACCCAATCAGCCATTTCAGCCTCAGCGAAAAGGCACCAGCAGCTTGGTTTGGTGAATCCCAGATAATCCCAGCATTCACCAAACGCTGCTGGTGATAAATAAATGTTACTGCTCAGAAGACGGAAATCCGAAGTGCAAAAGCAATGGATTGGGAATGTTCAACAGCACAAGAGAGCTGAACAACTTGGAGATACCTTTCCCATCATTTTAATTTTGCACATGGATAAAATAGGTAGCTTTTTTTCTACATTTCTTTATTTCTCTATTTCTACTATAATTATCCTGCTGATTACTGAAACGTGTCATATTGCATTACAACACCCTTGAATCACAGAACCATAGAATCATTAAGGTTGGAAAAGACCTCTAAGATCATGGTGCTATCATCAATAATGGATCATTTTCACTGCCCATGGCAGAGGGTTGGAAACAGAAGATCTTTAAGGTCCTTTCCAACCCAAACCATTCTGGGATTCTGCAAATTACTCCAGAAGATACAGGGCAAATAGAAATGAAATCTTGCAAAACATTGAAGTTTGACATTTAAGGGGCATTCTAATAAAGTTTGGATACAAGGATGATTCTAGAGATTTGTTCAAAGAGGTCATGAAAAACAGCCACGAATTTGCTTGGAAATTTGGATGACAACTCACAGCTTTATTTTTGCACTCTTCACTTGCTCTAAGTCCTAATGATCACTTGGGAAATTTGGCTGTGGCACTAAGGCTACTGTGAGGGTCTTGGAAGAGATCAACAAAAATTCCAGTGCCCAAAGGAGGTTTATTAGTTTAACATCCTGTTGGAAAAGCAGCACCTTCATTGCCCTCTCACCCGTTGCCAGGGAGTCTCTTCAGACTTCAAAGTCACTGAATCCCAGACTGGTTTGGGTTTGAAGGCACCTGAAAGGTGATCTTATTCCAACCCCCTGCCATGGGCAGGGACACCTCCCACTGTCCCAGGCTGCTCCAAGCCCCAGTGTCCAGCCTGGCCTTGGGCACTGCCAGGGATCCAGGGGCAGCCACAGCTGCTCTGGGCACCCTGTGCCAGGGCCTGCCCACCCTCCCAGGGAAGAATCATCTCCATCATCTCATTTTGTACTGCTTTGGTTGTATTTTGTTGGGTTTTTTCTCTTGTTACCAGACTGTCCCAGAGGAGTCAGCCCTTTCTGTACACATTTAGTGGTTCTTTGGAAGCTGTTCATTGGAGCTGAGGCTGGATGTACAGTAATAACTTCTGTGTCAGCACTGAACTGCTTTTGAAAACTCTATTTGTAAGTCCCTTATACTAAACTCAAAGCAACTGTACTAAGGTAAAGGAAACAAAATGGGAAATGCATGGATTTCAGGTTTCTTTTTATTTTCCCTTCTATTTCATTTTCAAAGGATCACTCCCTTACTTAGTCTTTCTAAAGTAAGCTTCACCCTGAGTGGAATTTCCAGAGGAGTTATAAACTCCTGAAAAATGGGGTTTATAACAGAAATGTTGACAGTTGGCTCTGAAGAGTAGAAGAGTTCCCAAGCACTGCTGTAATATAGTAGTCTCTAACTACTCTAATTCTGGTGAAAAGTTACTGTAATGTGACTCCCTGTCTATACCAGGCCACATCATTTCTCTTCTTTATGGTCCTCATTATGGTAAGGAAAATGCATGTCCCCCTAGAGAGAGCTGCCAAAAGAGGTTCTTAGCACTTCTAAGCCGTGTTTCTTTTCCATCAGTGGCTGAATATAAGGCTAGGAGATCTAATGTGATTACTGTAATGAGACACACTATCAATCCTCCTCAGAAATTCAACATTCAGATGTGGCACAGAATTCTAACAGAAGTTAATCTGTGGTGCCTTTTCCCTTGAAGGATTCCTGGGTGTTTTAATGAATAATGTCCCTATGCAACACTCACTCATCCCAAAAAACACAGCTACCTGTAGGATGGACAAAGCATCCTTTCTCCTTCTGCAGTGCTGTTACTCTCTCCATGCTCACAGGGGAGAAAACAGGTTCTCAGCTGAACACAGAGAACATATTCCTAAAATTAACTACCAAGTGGGAGGCACAACAGTTTTGCATCAAATGGTCTCCAGGTACTTCCTATAGGTACTTCAAATAATTCTTTATAGTGAGCCAACTGCATATTTGCTTTTATTAGAAAACAGAATTCCTGGTGTTTATGCTATTATTCTTTTCTGGAACAGCACCACAACCACACAACGCCTCTGTTCTAACTGTGCAGTTGCTTTTGATATTTTTTATGTTGGGGGGAGTGAAAGCATGCAGATATTATTTTGAAAAAATTAAAATAGTTAATGAAAAAAATATATTTTACATGAACATTTCCAATACTGTTAAGTATTCTTTCTTCACACTTGCATTTTTCTAGTATTAAATTAGAGATTTTTGATGTAATGTTTGTGTTCATGAATACTGTGTGTTTATGTGTGTTAGAGGGAGAGAGAATTTATGCACATAAACTGTCATTTCAAGGTCAGATTGTGAAATGCAATTGCTATTAATGACAGTAAACAAGAGAGGTGGATAAATATGGGTAGCTTTTAGCAGATGAGCAGCTTAGACCATTGCTTAATATTTTTTAGAAAAGACAAAAGTTTTTTTGATATGCAGTGGAAAACAGTAGCAAAGGCAGAGCAAAGTCAAAGCTATAATCAGAATGTACTGTGATTAAAAAAAGAATAAATCAGATGGATATAGGAGATTATGACCATCTGTATATTTTTGCCTCACACATCACTCCCACACTGGCTTGAGGCCCCCAAAAAATCTCATTCCCAACATATTTGCCTAGGAACACAACCCATTTCAGTCTGGTGGAGTGACCCGTTCCACAAACCATGCGGCTCCAAGGAGCCTGATCAATATTAATAGCCAGGCAAAAAAGGAATTACTAGAGGGGGGTGGAAGGTGCCTTTCACCCACAGCACATCACCTTGGAAAATCCTCTTTTGCACCAGGTGAACCTTTCCTACAGTTCCCTGATAGTCCACCTGTGACTCACTGCTCTGGCCAGGCCCAATGCAGCTGAAAGGACCTGGCCAGTCCTCAGACCTTCCTTTCCAACACAGAACCTGATAAATTCCTGTACGATTCGGAGTGAGATGTGAGTATGATGTTAATTGTATTGGTACAAAAGGTTCATTAGTTTTCGGTTCTGGCTGTGAACAAATTTTTGTCCATATTAAAGCAAGGACAACTGTTTGTTTATTTTATTTTATCTAGCTCTGAAAATGGGGCTAAAGGTGGCCTAACTCTGTCTTTCCATCCACTTGATGGTGCTGTTCCCAAAATACAAACGACATTGTGGACATGAGTAGATGAAATCCTTTACTCCTAGAAAATATGGTGAATAACAAATCAATTTTCTCAGAGTCTCCTTTAGATACAAAAGCTACACCATTCTGTCATTCTGGTGTTCCCTGCATTTTCAATTAAGTGCAGCAATTTTTATCCCCCCTCCTAATGACCAAATCTTTTAATCTTTCTTTAAATTGCAAAGCAATGTGACACAGCCAGTGAGGTCACTTGCATAATTAGGATGACTCATATAACAAAGTTTGTCAGATCAGCATTTCCAAGGCAGGATTTGAATTTTTGCCAGAAAAGGACTCTGCAAATTTCTGATCTTCAGCCGCTCAAAACTTTGTGAACTCTCCTGTTCCCCCTCTCCTCACATGAGATTAAACCACACATATTTGGGTTATGTCTGCATTCAGGGGAGTATCAGTGGCCAGCTAAAAGTGCTAAAGATATGGGGCTAAATAATGTCAGGAGGGCACAGCAGTGGTGTAGGCAAATAGATTATCTAACTAGGATGCATTATGCAGCTGAATCAGGGGGCTTATGGTGGAAACCATGCTGTAATAAACCCCATTTAATGAGCCAGAATTAATACAGGGTAATGTACACATGCACAGCATAATGGGATCTTGCAGAGGTCAAAACAAAAAAAAAGAACTATTTGTTGTGATTTCTAGAAATAGAATTAACTACCCATAGGCTTTTCTATAGCAAGAGTAAAACAATCAAGTACTTAAATTACTGAGAACTTGGTATGAAGGCCCACATAAAGAATTGTTGCTTTGAAATAAAACCACGCAAAACTATTTTTAGATCTTGGGTACTTTAAATTTATCAATAAATATTTTATGAATTTTCATCAGAGAAGTTATTTGAACACGGGATAAGCCTGAATAATTAGTCTGCAGCACATATCACGAATAAAACAGATTACTTGGGGAAAAAAAAACAAAAAACAAGAGTAAAAATGCCAGGCTTGCCTAAGACACAAAATGAGGACCTGAGATGAGGCACTGAAATGACATTAACCTTGATTAAGGTTACTGCTTAAAACTGATTGTCAACACGGGATCTTTCAATGCATTGCCCTTATTCCTGTTCTTATAGTTCATCTTAGTCTGAATGGAATTTTAATGGACTTTTGGAAAACACGTTAATAATTACACGGAGAAAGAAAGTGTCAGAATCAGATATAAATTCTTCACATGGTAATTTTCTCTTCATTTCATTCTCCCCTCTGTAGTGGCTTTATTCCATTAAAGCAGGCCTTGTCCATAACTGTCAGGCACTGTGCAACAATTTCAGGCAGAGTTTTTTGGGTCATTCAGCTTTGACCATCTTGGATCTTGTTGTTTTGTGTGAAGGCTGGGCTCTGACAGGCTGATGTGATTGCTGCTGCGTTTCCTTCTGCCTCTTTCCAGCTTATCTGCACGAGACAGAGCTTGGAGCCCCTGCCCTGGTACCACTGGCCTGACAACCTGTCCTGTTGGGGACAGGTCACCCTCCCTGCCAGGCTGAGGGCATCAGTGAAGGCATGGCCTTGGCAGGCAGTCCTTTAGGGATCTCTGTGGCAGTGGCTGCTCAGGGTAATGGAAGATAAAAACACCTAGGGACCTGCTCCTTCTCTTCCAACACTCCTGGGTGGTCCTTTGCTGCCCCAGAGCCTGTGGCTGTTCAGCCTGGCTGGAGAACTGGTGCATCTCAGTGCCTTAGAGTGCCAAGGGGTAACTTTGTAGGGGCACACAAAACCCCCAAGTAGAGCCCCGTGTGCTCAGTACTTTGTGTAAGTGCCCCAGTGCTTTGGTTTCAATCGCAAGGGCACTGCCCAAACCCATCTCTGGGTCTGCCTTTACCGCCCACCACGGGAGCAGTCATGGAGAGGACACTCTGGATTCCTTCCTGTTCTTTCCTGGACTGCATTAGATGCAACCACTAATGGATATTTAGTCCATGGGACCAAATGAAAACTGGTCTGAAATAAGCCTTGAAATTCCCCTAATGTGGGTAAGCTCTTAGCACCAACCATTTGGCTTCACAGGCGTGGTCTTGTGTCACACCACTTGATATTGTGGCTACAGAAAATGTGTGGATATTGCTGTGCATTAAAAAGGGAAAGAATAACTGAAAGCAGGAGTAAATGTATAGAAAAAATAAAAGGGTTGTAATAAAAGATATGTTATTATGCTATATCAAAATAATTTTCAAGCAGTGAACACCAAGGGAAAAAAAAAAGAAATAAATTACTAAGTATTTTTTAACATAACAGTCAAGGACTTTAACACTTTAGTTGACCAATAATGTCTCACATGAGTAGGATCATCTATGACTCTGAAACTATATTAACTTTTAGAAACATGCAAAAAATTGATTGTTTATTTTCTGAGCAACCATACAAACTACACACTGCTACACACAAACTACACATGAGCTTCCTGACAGCTAAAAAACAGCAAAGCTTTACTGCAGACCTAGAACTGTAACTACTTTGTTCTTGTAGTTGAGTTGAAGTTCAGTAGTACCTGGAGACCATAAAAAAGAAGAGACAAGACTATTTTGGAAAGACCACACAACCCCCATGCCACTGGGTATTCAACTGCACGGAGTTCCAGGCCAACTCATTGCAAATCCCAAATCTGAGTTCACAAGGGGCTCTGGGACTGATGGGACGTAGACATGTCCTAAATGGAAAAGCAGGATACATAAGTCAGTCCACACCTCAACCAGCACATTGCCCTTCTCAGAGAGAAGGTGCAGTTGTGCTTGAACGGTGACCAAATTTTAGTGTTAAAGCTTGTTGACAATTATGCTGTTGGATCCAGAATAGGAAATAATTGATAACCAGATGGTGAAAGTGTTACTTTTTATAATACAACCAAGGAAAAGGGATAGCTTTGTTATTCAACAAATATTGCATGCCAGGACTGATATAATCCAGTTTTGTATCTACACTGCAAACCTCACAGGCCACTTCCAGAGAGGCCCGAGCAGAACTCTTGCACTGCGCATCAGTTTTGCACCAGCAGATGGGAAAGCAGGAGTTCCAAACAAGATTCCTCAGTGGAAAGACCTGGGTTGAAGTCAAGTAAGAACAAAAGGACAGTGCTGCAGTAAAGAAGAATTCTGCATCCAGAATTTTCACCTGGATATGCCTAAAATCCTTTGCCGTAAATATTTGCAGCACTGGAGTACCACAAGAACTGTAGGCTTGCCAGTTGTGGATAAAAAGGAAGAACAGGACTGAGGACATGCTAATTGTAGTACTAGTGAAGAAATCAAACAGTGAAAAAATTCGGTTTGACTTTGTGATGAGTAGTGAAGTCTTAAACACTGGCAGGATTACAAAAATAGTACAGCAAATTGGGCATATTATTACAAAACATGAGGCTTTCTCTGTACAGCTAACTGATGGTATGTGACTTTCTTTTATGAACAGTATAAAAGCTATTAGAAAAAAATGAAGCATTCTAAAAACAGCCAGGGAGAAAAAAAATGGATATAACCCTGTGTTTGCAAGTTGTCCTTCTAGAAACATCTTTAAACATCTGTAATACGTGGATATCAAAATAACTTTTTTTTTATTGTGCTATTCTGCTGAAAAAACTCATACCTTTGCTAACGAATTTCACAAAAACTTAAACATCATTTGATTCCTTCCTTAGCCCTGAAAATAGGACATAAGCAGAATAGTCACTTTGCTGGTCCTCCTCACAGAAAATCACTTAATCCGATTTCTTTTTCTTAATCTCAAATGAAAGGAAGAGAATTAGTTCTTAACTTACATGAAGTCTTAACAAATACTGTAATCAAGAAATTTGGTCTTGTTTTTCTCTCAGAAATCCTTGAATAGAGCATAGATTTTAAACTTTAGAGCATCTTGATGACATACTTAACATAAGCATTTAGTTTGTAGCTTGTTAGTCTTGTTTTGGCTCTAGAATTTTGAGATGTATTGCTTAGATTTGATTATCCATTACTGCTGGCCTATAGGAGAGCACAGTGGCTGAAGGACTGAAAATTAAGCAGCAATAGCAAGAGGTAGATCCCAAATTAAAAATAATTAAAAAAAAAAGACCTGATTTGTATTGTTTACTGCTGTTTTTGTTTAAGTTTTAAAAAAATTTTAATGTCTAGTCTTTCAGTTTATGACATTCCTGGAACTGTTTGATCCTTGTCAGCATGGCAAAGGCACAGGTCTCTCTGGCTACCAGGGCAGGGTGTTCAGCCCTGCAGGGTGGTCAGTCCAGGGTGCTCTGGGCTCCCTGACCCCCCAGAGCATCTCTGGCACATCTTGAGAAAACCCCAGCTGAAACGCCAAGGGTAAAGCTCAGGATCTGGTAGAAAAGTCTGAAGAAGGTTTCAGTGGGCAGTACTCCCTCCCCTGCAGTGTATTTTGTGTCATGGGAGGGAAGAGGGGTCTCATCAGAAAGAGAAGAGGCCTTGTCAGACATTTCAGGTGGGTACAGAATCCTCCCTGCCCCCGAGCCTGAGTGACATCTCACGGTAAGGTCTAAAACCTTGCCTGAGACCTGAAGCGGAAGCAGAAATGTCCTTCCTCAGTTCTGTGCTCCTGGGGTAACTCTGGGCCCTCGTCACCCTCACCTCATGAGCAGGAACAAAACAATCACCTCTTTATGGATCCCCCACTGTGACACCTGGGGCACCTGTGCCACAGAGCCACTTGGGAGCACCCCATCCCCAGCCACCTTCAGTGCTGTCCTTGAGGATGGAGCGTGGTCCAGGCAAGCTGTGCACGTGGATAAGAGAACATCAATGAGCCTCAGCTCCCTAAACCACAGTGCTGAGCACAGTCCAGGCAAAGGAGGAGCTCCCAAAACACTCTGGGGGTCAATACAGGCAGTGCTCTGCCAGCATGGAGAGCTCATCCCTAGAAACTGGAGGTGCCTGGAGCACGAAGGAACGATGTGCTGCAGGATTATGAGATTCCTTTCGAGGAGCACTGGGAAAAACTGTGTGCTGTCCACGGCTCTGGCACAACTGGGATGTCTCATGTTCAGAACACGACGATAATGCCATTGCTGATGATCCATAAACTCACAAGCCACCTCGACAGCAGTGGCTCTGACAGGCATGTCAGTGCCAGACTGCTTTTGCCACAGATTTATGGGAGTCTGGGAAGCCCATTGACTGCTGGATTAGGATGGAGCCTGGAAACAAAAATCCAATATCTCCTGCTGCTGAGAGCGGAGACTCTGAGCTGAAGCAACTCCATGGTGCAGATCAATGTCTGTGTATTTCACTTTATGTGGTTTGAAATGAAATAGGGGCTCCATAGTTAAATGCACTCATTCTGTCAAGACCACTCCAGTTTCAATTTTTCCTTCATGACTCTAAAAAGATCCAATTTCTGCTGTGAAGTCTGGAAAATTATATCAACTATCAGTGTAGAATTAGACCTGATAGAAGCTTGGTGATCTTAAAAAATACGAGATATATCCATTTTTCATTGTAAGAAGATTTTAGCTTGCCACTGGGCTTATTAATTTTTCCACTTTTTATATTGTATTCTACCCATTTTCTTAATAAATAATGCTAAATAAAAGACCTTTATTCCAAATGTTCATTTCTGTTGCATTTATTTTTAGCTTCCTGATCAATTTATATTTTTTTTTAATAAAATGAACAGGAATATAAAGGATGGGAAAATCCACAGTACCCCATTCAGAGGCAAAGAAAAGAGTAAATACATTCATTGCATTCCTCAGAAGAAATGTATTGTGCAGCTGCTGTGGAATACAATATTGGGATGAAAATGAAGCTGCAATGGAAATGGAATGAGAAATAGGTATTTGCTTCTGGGTGAGCGCAACAAACCTATCAGCTACATAGTTAAAATCAGCAGCCCCATCTCCCCAGCTCCTGATGACTAAATAAACCACAGGTAAAAGGACAGGGGAATAAGACAGAGGGAAAGGAGGGAAATGAAGCTGCCAAATGAAAGAGAAGTGTTTCTGCAAAGGTCAGGAAGGGATAAGATTAGTTTGGAGTAAGCCAATACTACAGTGTAATTTGCAATATTTTCAAACACTTCAGAATAAGCATTCCTTGCTATTTTTAATACAGGCTTTGAGCCATGACTATCTAAATGGAGAGAGGAGGCATTAAAAGTTCACAGGGCTTGATATTGCCTGTAAAGAGGGAGCCCCTACAGAATTTTATTTTATTAGTAACCTTTATTAGCCTGGTAGCCAGGTGCTGATTAAAGTATTGTGGCATATCTGTCAGCAGCAGAAATGCACGGGGATTATTAGCAACTGCATTTAAAAGTCTAAAAGCCAAGAGGTAGAGCCACAAGCCTGGAATACTAATTCCCATTTTACTCAGTGTAAACAGTCAGAGGATGGATAATAGCTTACTTGTCTCCTTTTATTGGCATGTTTATCTGTCCTTTTGCTCTTCTCTCTCACCGTGTAACTAAGACAACAGAAAATAATACAAAATATGAGGCACCAACAAGCCTGGGTCAAATTGATTTCAGTGCAGAATATCCAGATTTGGCTGGTCAAACATAACTTCTACCCCTACAGACTAATGGCTTCATTGGAATATATAAGCTCAAGCTTCTCACAGGCAGGTATGGACTAAACACTGATGGGAAAAGTGTATTCAGCAGAGGAGGCCTCTTAGAGTTCTGTTTGTAGACATATTTCAGGTCTTTACTGAAGGATTTTATTTATCATGTGAGGAATCTTTTGTAGATATAACTTCCATCCCAAATGGCTCAAATTTCTTCACTGAGAATATTCACAATTTACAATTCACACTGAGCTGTATAAGCAGCTGAGTCACACTGCATTCTTTTATATTGGAACTTAATAAATTACTTAATAGTTTAAGAAATTTAACCCCAGATTAATTTTTGTGATGCCCAAAGCAATTTTTTTTCCCCCATGACTCTGCTGTAATTACAGCAAAAGCCTCTTTTGGTCAATATTCAAATTGATGGATTTTCTTTAGTATAAATCCAAGGAAAACATTAATGACATTAACAATCTGGTTTGAATTAAACCCCACTTGGAAATGGATAAAAGTTTATGAACAATATCTTTCAATATTTATGATGCTCCACTCGTTGCTACATTTCCAAAAATCCTGAGACAAGGTAGGCAAAATTAGCCAGAGCTCTACTGCTGAGTTAGGAAAACAGTCTGAGTCCAGTTCAAGTGGTAGAATCTCTTTGTTGATGTAGAACACAGTGAAAAATCTTGGAAAGATTTATCTTTCCTCCCTACGACAGAAAAGTTCTTCTGTCTGGCACAGAACTAAAACCAGATGATCATAAACCACTGCTGAGATTTAATTTTAAAGAACAAAGAAATGGTTTATGCCCAAGACAAGCCTCAACTGCGAATGGTGACTAGAGATCACCAATGATGCTTTTGCATTTTTTGACTAGAAAACCTTTCATGAGGCTAAGCATGACAGTGTGGGAGAAGGATCTCAAAGTTTAAAGTGAGTAATCTTTAATGTCCTCTTTTAAAATAACATGGATAAAACATAATCATAGGTATAATTGTAACATCTTTTGTGGACTCTAAATAAATATCATGTACTCATAATTAATTTAATCAATCAATATGATGAGTTAGCAAGGTATAGATTAAAATTTTAATAAGCATAATAGAAAATGTCTCTGAAGGTAATTACAAAGCTCAGCGTTGTCTTTCAAAGTGCCTGTGTAAACAACTGACTGCTCTATTTCTGAAATCGTTGTGTAATTTAAAGCTGACAGTCTTGCCCAGTTTAAAATTTGTATGAATGGATGTATTTGCCTCTAAATATTTGTTAATAAGCCGTGGTAATTTAGCATGCTTTGCTTCATGATCACGTAACGATTTTAGTATGTCTGTCTGTAACGCTTGCAATTCCCATGCAAAGTTGGGTTTCACTGTGTTCCTGCTGTTAAATGTTGTGTTTCTCTGTGCTCCAAGAGCCCCTGGAGCCTCTGGCTTGGGGGAAATGCTCCTGCACCCCCCACTGGAAGCGTGTGAGGTGTGATCAGTGCCTGGCACCACCTCGGTGGGTCTGGGATCCACTGTCCCAGACCTGAACAGGCAACACCAACAACCCCCCTGGCAGCACCTGGAATTATTGAATCTCACTGCCTAAACCTAATGTGTCATTGGAATGAATATAATGAATCACTATTATTTTTCTACTGAAGCAAAAAGGAGTTGAATTAAATTTCCCCAGTGCTTTCCAGCCCTGTGTAGCACATGTATTATGCTCTCTAATATGGATTACTGTGATTTTTCTGCTCTTGCTAAAAAGAGCCACCTGTATCCCAGTTTTTCATCTGCTCCTATTCTTTCTGCTGTACTGTTCAGAGACCCCCCTGTCATTTCTTTAGGAAACTTCTTGTAAAGCACAGAATTAGTTACTCTGAGTCGCATTTTCAATGCTGGAGGTCCTGAATGTCTAAGTAAATTCCATCCCACTCTCTGACTGATAATGTAATACTTGTAGTGATATTGTCTTATCACAAAGACTTTGTTTCATGCTTTTGCTAATTTTTCTGCTGTGGTTTGTGGCTCTTTCATCACCTATTTCTTTTATTCTTCTATTTTATTCATTACTTTTGGAGCAATTTCATTATGGCCTTGCCACTTGGTCTGGCCCCATAAACTGACATAATAAACTGTAAATTTTGGTCTCAGCTTAACTTTTCCTAAGATAGATATAGCTTTTCTGTTCAACTGGTCAGTGTTGCTTTCATAAATATTCTGGATTTAAACTGTTGCAGGACTATGTTAAAAATCAGGCAAGTGAATCTATAGAAAGATGAATTCCAAACCATAATTTTAACCAGGATTTAACACATGCTAATTCATCAGCCTGGGAACTGTTTGGGGATAGTAAAAAGGAATTTAGAGGAAGCATTGATGCAGCACAGCCTGAAGAACTCAAAGTAGTAAAATATTTTCTACACCGCAAAAACTCATGGTAGCGCAGATTTGTCAGAAAACATCTGCAGTTCTGAACACATCTCAGTGACTGGAATAATGGCCAATATCCTGTCTATTTTGCTCTCCAGGCCAGTTAATAGAAGCTTAAACTACCTGCTTTAGGTCCACCCAGAGATTACTCAGATTTTATGATAAAGTTTGCTCAGCCTGCAAAAAACATCTGTGGTCTACTGAGAAACAGAATTTTTATTTACTTAAAAAGAGGTAAACTAATGTTTTGATAAACACAAACCTCCAGGGCACACCTTTACAGAGGACACAGAACCTTTTCCAAGAGAGGTTTGCGCTCCAAATTCTGATCCAACATTCAGTTGCATTTAAGTAAAAATAACCCACCAAGTTACCTTTCATAAGTTTGCAAAGCAGATCTGTTTAATCACATCTGTCTCTGGCTGAGCGCTAAACCAGGAATTTCTTCTCCCACGGCTCCTAAGCCAGAGCTGAATCCATTCCCAGTGCCCAAATGAGCAGCACCAGAGTTCCCATCAATGGCTCTACTAAGAACTGTCCCAAATCTGAGGCGACTCTGCCACATCAGAGGTCAGCAGTGTGAAAGGCAGCAGGAAGCAGAGGCTTTTCAAACAAGCTCTAATTTCATGATCTGCAATAGGCCCTCAGTGGAAGGAGAAAGAACCAAGGGTGCAGCGCTCTGAGCTTCCATCTCACTGCCAACATTTGCTCAGTTTATTCACTTTTTGAATTCCTCATTAAGTGGTTTTGATATTGCGTTGTGCTTTCATGTTCCAACTGAAGTTTTGCCTGAGAATTGCATGGAATTACATGGACTATGAAGACTGTATCCCTGCCTCTTTTCTTCAGAATGTAAAGAAAATATGTTTGCTCTTTGCTGAGGGTTCTAACCACAGCACACGCAGAGGCAGAGTCTGTGAGAATTCCACCTAAGAATTTTAGAGGGTCTTAGTTTGTAAACATCTCTTCAAAACAGAAGGTTTTCTTCCACTTGCTTGAGTTCCTTATTGTATAGCGAATATTTCAGCTGTAACATTCAGGTTCTTCTACAGGGTCACGATTCTTTGAGCACTTACACAGATCAATTCCTACAGCACTATAGTTAGCCTTAGTGATATTTGCGTATGGAATGTAAATTTGCATATCTATAGACAAATGTAAATTAGATCATGTATTAAAAATGTATTAAAAATAGAAATACAATTATACTAGCACATCCTTGAGGATGATTGCTACTATTCACTTTAAAAACACATGACATGACAACATAATGTGCACTTTATTTGGCTGTTGTGGGAACAGATGTCTTTTAAGAGAACTAAGAAGAACATATACAAAATTGGGGTTTTTTCTCACTGTATATAAGATTTTTTTTTTTGATTGTTTCTTGTATTTGACTTGACTCAAGAAAAGGTCCTTTTCAACCTTAAGCAGATATTAAAATCCAATTTTATTGCTACTGCAGAATCAAATCTGAGGCGATGGACTACTGAGTCTGTTCTTGTGTTGGAGTTTTATCAGTACCTTCAGTATTTTCACCCCCTGAATTTAAGTACTTTGGTATCTATTGCTGAATGCTGAAAAGCCACTTTCACTGAGTTTGTAAGGGTGAATTTGTTGACATCAGAGGTAACCTGTCACACTGCTCTCCTCAGCACGGTGAAGACCTCTTGGTGTGCTTTCCTGGACAAAAGGAACCTAAATAGATTTGTTTTTTGTTCAGCTGCCTCTCCACATAATTCATGAAACATTGGTTTAAACGGGAACATTCCCTTAACATTAAGCTATTATTTTCGATGAAATTCTGCTCAATTATTTGCCTTAAAGCATGAACCAAATGCATTTGGGTACCTGATGTCACATCTACTTTTACTGGGTGAAGCAGAATGAGAGGCTCTGAAAGAGTCTGTTTCAGTTCTGAAAGAGTCATAGCTGTAACATTCTGTAACATAGCTGTAACATAGCTGAAGAACTGTGGGGGTTTTCTCAATTAAAAAAATTAAAGATTAGGTTAAACAGGCAGGTTTAGACTTTTTGTTGGAAAACTGGATTCAGAAGACAACTATTACTGGTTTATCCAGAGAAACCAATGAGCCAGCAATGATATATTGCCAAGGAGGGGTTCTACCAGGGAAGGTAGCTTTGATTCAGTGTCTTAATGTACCTTTGGGAGACAGAAGCTGCTCAGGAAATTTTGGGAAAGGTGACAGTTTGGAAAATATATCAGAAGTGTGCAGCCCCCTGTGAAGAAAACTCTATGCTCTAAATTTATGAGTGTATTTTATATAGAAATACATATAAATGTATATATATAGTGTGTCATAACCCTAGGCCAGCATTCAAGGAACACACGTTCATCCTGGAGAGGTCTTTTCCAACCTGAATGATTCTGTCATTCTGTGAAAAACTTTAACCCTAATCCTCAGCTTTTTATTAATGGAGTTACATGAAGAGAGCTTTTCAGGTGAGTTTAAATCCAGCACTTTTGAACTCCCTGACTCGCTTTGTAACCTTCCCTTTTCTTCCAAACCAGTAGACGAGGCTGTGTTTCCTGCAGTGCCTCTAAACCATTCCACTTTTCTTCTTGGATTGGTGCCTGCACAGCTCACACCGCTAATTTGCACAGAAGGATCATTTATTGGTTAATTTAGGAGGATCAGAACAACTGCGAACTGCACAAGCTTTGGGACATGAGTATCCCGGAGTGAGGTGTGAGGGAGCAGGAATAAATAACATTTACCTGGGAATTTAGCCTTTGGAAGGCAAGGCTGAAGAAAAGTTAAGCCAGTCTAGGCTTTATACCTTCTTTTCATCATCCCAGATTTTTTTAGATTACAAAGTATTGAATCTAAACCTGGAAGTGAACTACAAAAACATTAACTCCTGCATCTCTTGTGCCAGTAATTAAGGATATTCTAGGAAAATCCTACTTTGACCACAAATGGATTAATATCTGTAATGGCACACTCTGTTCTAAAAACTTTAATATGGAAAGTGCTGTGCTAAGCCATAGTCTGCTTGGAAACAGACATTATAATGAAAGAGCTGCCACTGTAGATGCACATTTCCAAAAATCTCTTTAATGCACTTGTTGCAGGGTTTCACAGCAAACAGCTGGTGGGTTTATATCCCATAAACACACGTGCCCTATTTTAAAAAATGATGTAGAGATGAACTGCTGTCTGCATGATGGAAACAAGTGCCAGAGCACACTCTTCCGCTGAGGGGTAACACTGGCATCGTGCTTTTAAACCACCCTCGTGTCCTCCTCTACGACCTTCCACTGACAACCTGCTTGGAAGAGAAGTAAATGCTTATCTTCACAGATTAAGAGACTGATTAAGAGAATGAAAAGGTATTTTCTGCCAGACTAATTATTTCCCACCTCCCAATGTAGACGATTTGCACTATTTCATTTTATCTTTAAAATATGCTGCTGAAAACACCCAGTGGGAAACTGCCCTACAGTTTGTGTAAGTGAATGGATGAGAATGGAAAGGTTGCAGCACCTTTGCTGCTACAGTGCACGAATTTATTAGAGGTTATGCAGGGTTTTAGAGAATAATAGTGTCTGTAGAACTTCTTGATGAGTTTGAGATATAAATATGTCTATGCTTTGAAACAATAAATAAGAAAACACACTCATAAATTAGAAAATAATACATGGATACAATAAGAAGTCCAGGAACAGATTCCAACACTGATCAGTTATTTCTGAATAATTTGTTGTTCCATCAATAGTTATAAAAGAGGGTGAGAATTGATCAAATGCTGTACAATATGAGAATGTCTTGGGAAATATAGATATACAGATCCATTTTTAATTTCAGAGATACTGTAATCTATTTTGATGTCAGTGTACAATACGCTGATGTGAGGTTGCAAGAAAAAAATGCCATTACGATTATTTTTTCATAGCATTTGCCTCAGTTAAAAGAATTGATTTTCCTATTTATTTGACTTGTGACGTTAGTGTTCTCTGTGACTTGTTCAAGAAAGTAATCTCCAAATTTCACAGAAAGTTTGGCATTTGGAATGACAGTGAAAATAATGGAAAGCAACAAAACTTTTCCCAGTGTAATTTTGATGGATAAGATAATTATTTTTCTCTGTACTACTCCTACTTATCTGCAGACATTCCTAAGTCTTGTTTCAGTGCTCTCTTAAATGAATCCTCAGACCTAGGAGGATTAGGATTCCAATTCAAGTAATCTCAAGGTTTACCAGTATATTGGTTGACTTTAACCATCACTGCCCAGCCCTGGCACAGGGATGTGGTGGAGTCACCATTCCTGGAGGAATTTAAAGACAGGCAGATCTGGCACTGGGACACTGGTGAGTGGTGGGGTTGGCAGCGCTGAGTTAATGGTTGCACTCAATGATCTGAAAGGTCTTTTCCCACCTAAACAACTCTATGGTTCTACAAAGACCACTAGGATTTGGAAAGAGAGAATTCCTGAAATGTTCTGGCCAAAGGTTCAAGTAATAACTGTGGGGGAGCCTGAAAGTCTCCTTGAATTAACTTCATTTCCTGTTTTGTTTGTTAGGGGGTGTGAAACTGGGAAAATATAAAGGGATGAAAAGGAAAAATTATTGCATTGAAAATGTTGGTTTAGGACCCAAAAGGTGCAGGATTAACCATCATTTAAAGTTAATCATGGAATCACAGAATCACTGAGTGGCTTGGGTTGGAAGGGACCTTATAAATCAACATCCCACCCCCTGCCATGGGCAGGGACACCTCCCAGTGTCCCAGGCTGCTCCAAGCCCCAGTGTCCAGCCTGGCCTTGGGCACTGCCAGGGATCCAGGGGCAGCCACAGCTGCTCTGGGCACCCTGTGCCAGGGCCTGCCCACCCTCCCAGGGAACCATTCCTTCCCAATATCCCATCCAGCCCTGCCCTCTGGCACTGGGAAGCCATTCCCTGGGTCCTCTACCAGTTTACAGCCGGAACAGAATGGGAACAGCATTGCTAAAACACACAAAGGTTCAGAAATGGAACAAAACCAGATATGGAAGCAAATTTTAAAGATCATGATGCTCAGAAAACAAATAATTTCAGTTCTCACATGAGAGAACTAATTCATGATGACAAGGTCCAGTCATACATTTAAATAATTTACATAAATAATAAATTCACTTTGTATGATAAAAGTTGAGAATAGTAACATAACAAGCAAGATGTGGTTGAATACTTTTCTACTAGTCTGATCTGAGTGGAAAGCTTGTTATAAAGAGGAGAAAAAGATATATAAACAAGGAAAGAACAGGATAAAAAATATCTTTTCTCTCCCTTAAGTCACGTTGGAGAATCTCCTTCAGTTTGATGGGTATAGCAACCCATCAGAATTATTTATTTCTTTTTGTGAAAGCCTTTTCTATCAGTAAACTTTTAGCAAACTTCATTTCTCTAGAAAAATTCGCATTTTATATAGCAATAGAAAAATCCTAAGAAAACTAATTGCATTTATTATTGAGCAATAGACACTAATTTTGACACTAATAGACACTCACAAGATTCCTAGCATTCATTACTTCAAAAGCAGTAGTTTGAAATTGGAGGTTAAAATAACGACTTTCAAGGAAAAGATTTTTTTTATCTCTGAAAAATAAGAAACTAAAACTGCCTTCTGCCAGACAAGGTGATAGCCTTTCTCATAAAAGCTTGAAAATGAGTACACCTGAAGCCAATAGTTTCAATTACATATAAATGTTCTGATCAGATTATACTAAGTACAACTGAATCCTCATTAGTGTCCATAGCTATTTCTGTCCAGGCTCTGAACGAGCTGTGGGGATTCTGCAACACCTTCTCCCCCAGGAGAAGTTTCACTGCCTGTCTCCATAACCAGCTCCGGTGCAGGGCTGCTCCTAATCTTTGACTGGACCTCTGGGAAAAGGGAGGCTGTGATGGGAAGCTGTAAAAGCTTTGAGGGGGGAGCAGAACACCCTTGTCTGAGCTGAGGGGCAGCCACAGCTTCTCTGTGCCAGGGCCTCACCACCCTCACAGCCAGGAATTTCTTCCTAAATAAAGATTTTCTTCCTAAAAAATAAAACCACCCTGGTGAGTGGTTTGAGGCAAATGCAGGAATGCCAGGATGAAAGCTGGGATTTTTGCTCCCTTCTGTGTGAGGAAAGATGGGTCATTGCCACGTGCCCATGTCATCCTGTTATCCAGGGACTGACAGCTCCCAAAAACGTCTGAGAGACATTTCTTATAAACTCTACCAGCAGATCTCATTTGTAGTTGAGGCGTACAACACTGTAACTCAAGTTTAGGATGTTCCTACAAGGTCTGGATGACACCAGCTCCAGGCATTTTCTCTGCAGGCACAGAGTGACATCGAACTCAGCTGCTGTCAGCCGGAGCTGACCCCGCTCCAACGCCCTGCAGATGGGTGTGGAATAGAAAAGGCACATTTCTGTCTGTTGTAAAGCTTGTATATCTGGCAGAAATTCAATCTGGACCCTTCTCTAGGTATATTTTACCTTCACCTCATGGCCTTAAACACGGTAATAAACACACATTAACACAATGGGGAAGAAGCAGGCGCTGTGACTCCAAGCAGCCTCTGCTGGGTCATGTTTGTTCTTCACTGCTCTTGGACTTGTGTAATTTATTAAGCAATGTCCAGAGAGATCTAGTGAGTTTTCACATAGCTAACATAATTAAATATTAAAGGAAAATATTATCTCATTCAGCTGAAATGAAACTGATAAGAGTTAACTTATTGATATCCAAAATATATCTCAACATTCGACTTGCTATTTTTTAAGTGAATAAAAATGGACTTCTAATAATGGCAGAAATTAATTTGGAAAACAGTTCGATAGTTAGTAAAATGTTATCACCAGCTGGATAGACAGTACATTGCAGAGAGATTAATGGCAGCAGGAGAAAACTTTCTGCAGACCCTTGGAACGGAAAATTTTCATGAGATAATGCAGAAAGCTGTTCTGAGGTACCTTTGCATCATCAAGAGGGAATTTAATTTAGATGTTCAATATTAGTGTCAAGCTCGGAGAAGCTCCTTGGATCACAACAGCAGCAATTAACAAATACACTGCTGGCAGTCGAATCCATCCCACAGGGCAGGAGTTCAGAGAAAGCACCAATCTCCTGGCTCATTTACATTTCATTTTCAGTGACCTAATTTGTAAACAATACCTTAATTTCTAACATTTTCTTCTTTTTCACCCAGGAAAGCCACTGTACCAAGTTTGGGAGGTGTAGGTCTGCAAAATCTGTAAATTGCTGCCTTCTCCTTTGTCTGGCACTGCAGCTGGGGCAGGTCTCAGGAGGAGCCTTCTCTTAGGCCACACTGAGACCAACAATTGCAAACTGAGTTTAACTGGTGTGTGAGGGCTGCTGGCTGCACTAACACTGGGACTTTTACTGTCTAAAAGCTGCAAGGAAGCTATAAAGTGACATACCCAGCATAGTGAAAACACAGCAACATTAAAAAGAACCATTATAGCTCCACTTCAGGTGCCTGGAATACATTAAGAGTCACAAGTAGCCACTTTTCTCTCACAATTAGGGATTATATATTGTTTGCTACATTCACCTTAACTAATTAATTCTAATTATTCTGTCATTTCAACCAAATTGCTATAGACAAATAGAGGTAAAAATTTTTCTTTTTCCGAAGTTTATTATGGAAAGGTGTGTTTGTTTTGGGGTTTTTTTGGTAAGCTAATTAGAACAAAAAACCAACATTAAGAAGATCCAAACTACAGTTTCATTTCACAGGATTTGTCAAGGAGCAGTTCTGACCATTTTTTGTTCGCTTTTTAAATTTTAAATGATAAAAACTTAATATTCAAGGGTTTCTTTCAGCTCCTTCTTCCCTCTTTTACACTTCTTCCCTCTTCCTTTACACTGAGGTAAAGGAAAGAAAAAGTCATAAATTGTTATAGTAATTTTCCAGTCATGCAGCTTGGAAAATAAAAAAAGATCAACACTCCTAAAAATTTTAAATTGCTTTTCCTGGTATTTTTATATATTAAGGAAACCCTGCACAACTGGAATGAAAAGCAAGAAAAAGCAGTGAATTTTTTGTTTTACAAGTTCATCTTTCCTTGGATTTTTGTTTTGTTCCTTATAGCACTCATAGGAATGTTCTATTTTCTGAGGAAGACTTTGTTGCGTCTCAGGCACTGACTATAACAGCATTAATATCACAGAATCCCAGGATTACTGGGGTTGGAACAGCCCTCCAAGGCCATCGAGTCCAAGCTGTGCCCCATCCCCACCTTGTCCCCAGCCCAGAGCTCTCAGTGCCACCTCCAGCCCTTCCTGGGACACCTCCAGGGATGGGCACTCCAAACCTCCCTGGGCAGCCCCTGCCAAGCCCTGAGCACCCTTTCCATGGGGAAATTCCTGCTGCTGTCCACCCTGAGCCTCCCCTGGCCCAGCCTGAGGCCGTTCCCTCTCCTCCTGTCCCTGTTCCCTGGGAGCAGAGCCCGACCCCCCCGGCTGCCCCCTCCTGTCAGGGACTTGTGCAGAGCCACAAGGGCCCCCCTGAGCCTCCTTTGCTCCAGGCTGAGCCCCTTTCCCAGCTCCCTCAGCTGCTCCTGGGGCTCCAGCCCCTTCCCAGCTCCGTTCCCTGCCCTGGACACGCTCCAGCCCCTCCAGGTCTTCCCAGAAGTGAAGAAGTCCCTAAGTCCTGTCCTGAGACACTGCCCTGGACGCCCCCTGAGCAGGGGGTGCCCCTGTGCTGATCTGTGCCACGCTGAGCTGGGGGCCAGCCAAAATCACTGAAACCCCCCAGACACAGGACAAAGCTGCAGCCTGTCCTGATCAAGGAGACGAGAGCAAATCCTCGTTAAGGAAACACGTAACAGAGATAATTGACTTTCTCAATGTCATTGTGCTTAATGTGTAAAGAAATTAAGGAATCTGATTTACCCTTTAGTAAGGTGAATCAAGTCAACAGAATGCAGAGTGAACATCCCAGAGGAAGCTCTGTGCAAAAGGTAGGAATGTCCCACTGGAATGGGTGGAAAAACCTGGATCCAGTTCCTCAGTTTGCCACAGATGAGCAATTACTCACAACCAGCCCAAGTTTTAGAAAGGACATACTGTGTCCTACTGTCACCATTTTCAAACATGAAAAATCTCCTCAAATCAGAAAATCAGGCTTTAAGCACAACACTGACACTTTGGCAATTTTGCTTTTGCAAAAACAATCCAAAGGCTTTGTATTACATGGAAAAAGAAACAATGGCAAAATTTCAAAAGCTTCTGCTAAACTGAAATACTCTCTGAACTCTGCTGATAAAGGAGAGGAGGCTATTTTTACTCTAACAAGATGGTGATGAGGTATTTTGAATAAGAAAAGACATTAATGGTACAAGCATAAATTTTTCCACTTCTGAGGTTTTGAAACTTTATGTTTGAAGAAAAACCTTGTTCTGCAACCCAGCATTACATTTTCTTCGAGCACAATTTTACACCCTATGTGACATGGCAGGTCAGGAAAAGAGTAGAAAAAAGCTATTCAAATTAAGTTAGTACAGCCAGTTATGTCTCTTCATAGAGAATTAAAAATGAAACTGCTGGAAAAAATATCACATTCTGCTAATGCTTTATTAGCAGGCTCAGGTTCTCTGCTGATTACCAGAATCAGTCACCCAACGTATGTGTGTTTATTTCTTCCACAAGTCTGAGACAAAAAGGGAGGAAATAATAATATCCCTTGGAGTTGTCAACGGGACTTCTGCCCAGCAGTGGAAGAATAAATCCCTGTAAACCTCCATCTTTTCCATAAACACAGGACTCCTGCTCTTTTTGTCACAACCCATGTTTACTCTGTCAGACTTCTTTTAACATTTCAGGGATAAATTAAAGGCCTTAATTATTGCTTTCCATTGTGTTCCCAAGATCAGGGCTCTGCGCACGCCAGTTCAAGAGACAATAGTGAACTCTGTTGGGCGTTCAGATGTGTTTGCTGCACCCTTCTATTGTGGCAGTCATTGCTCCTGCTGGTTCTTTGTGGCTGTGACCTTTCAGTTATCCAGAATTAGTCTGGAGAAGGCTGTGCCTCTGGCACAAGCAGCACTTTGGCCAAGCCCCGGGAAAAGGGCAGTGCCAAGGCAAGACACAGCCATGACAAATTTGAAAAGGCACAAACAGAATGGGGTTTTTATGTTAAGTGAGAGCTGACTAATATTTATCTTGATTTAGGGGGATTGTTGGAGAAAGAGTTTCACTGAGTGGTGATTTAGGCACTGAAAAGTTATGGAAAATTCTTTACATATAGAAAAGAAATTATACGCAAAGTGACTCACATATTATTGGCTTTAACCCACATTGTCTTAAATAGTCAGTCATTTAATTAGCTCAATAAATAATAATTAAATTAAACTGCCTCAATATGCTTTTTACTTTTAACGTCAGGGCTCTTAATGCTGCAGTTTTGCTCATTAGAAGGGGTCTGTACTTCCCACTAGGAACTTCTGGATTTAAATTATTTTTCCTGTCAGGAATTTCGGGAGAGCTTGCACACGTGGTGCTCTCCTCCAGCAGTTCAGATTTTGTTTACTCTATTCCTATTGTCTATTCCACTTTCACAACTTTTTGTCACAACAGAAAAAAAGCATCAGAACAGACATTTTCTTTCCCCAAAGCAATGTTCTCCACGTGCTACATTTTTTGTGTTTCTTTGAAACACCACAGGACAAATGAATGCAGGGAGGCTTCCAGAGGAAAAGCTGTGAAGGTGCTCTTGACACCTGGGTGAGCTGCCAGAGGCCCTGGGAAAGGACTCTGCAACCCCAGGTACATACCCAGGGCTTTGCTTTTCCTTAAACTAGGATTTCTGCTGGCTAACACCTCTAAATTTAGTCCACTGCTTCTAATTTAAGCTTCGGTCTTGGAATTGTCCCACAAGGACTCAAATGACAATTGTGGAAGTTATATGTTAAGGAGATACTATTTTGATCCTGAGAAGGTAATTTGCAAAAACAACAGAGAATTTACCTTGAATACTCCAGGCTCATGAAAAGCAACTGACAGGGATGGAAAGAACGTGCAGTAGACAAAGTATTAAGAAAACCTAAAGGTTTTTGGGTTTCAATACTAAACTTGATATGTTTTTATGTAAAGAGAATAAACTTTATTATATTTTATGTAAAGAGAATATCGATATATATAGCTTAACTCTACAGAAAGCCTCAGTATTTATGCAACAAATGTTAAAACCACTTAATGTAACAACAACAAAGTAATTGAAGAAACATGTCCTCTGTGTGTCTGTTGACCTGGAATACTGCAACGAGATTCCCTTCCTCTCAGCATTCCCTTCTCCCAGCTCCACAAAAACAGATCCCTCCGCCCCTCATCCCTCACGTGCCTCAGCACCCTCAGCAGCTTGGGGTTGCTCAAACTCACACAGGCCCAAAACTTGAACTCAAGAGGGTTCCCCAAAACTGAGAGGAACAGGGGAACCTCCTTTTCTCTAAGGCTTCTGTCCATGAAGTGCCTGGGGGAGGGAAGCCTTCCCTGCTGACTGTTCACCCCGTGTTGTTCTCTGTGGATGCTGAACCCCTCGCCAGGCAGGAGCTGCTCAGTTCCACAGGCTCGTTCTCTCCCAGGGCTTTGCACTCCTCTCTCGGTTATCTTTCCAGTCTGCCCAGCCGGTGTGTCCCCACATCCCCATCCTTGCCCGGCACATTTGCAGTTCTCCAGCCATTAGGCACCTTCCCCAAATGCCAAAACCTTTCAGACACTATAAACTCTTGCAAGCTAAGGGAAAAAACATTCTTTCCTTAGAATTCTTCCCTTAGAAATCAGAGTTTTTCTGACACTGAGCTCTAGGAGTCTCCTTCCACTGTCTATTTCTCTCAACACAGGATATAAAAATGAACAGTCCACATCTGTAGCTTCCTGCAGCTTTTTGACAAATCCCATGCACCTCACGCAGAACACATTAATTTACAGAGCCTCAAGTAGACAAACAAAGCTTGGAATTTAGGTTCAGCTCTTCATCATCTACTGGTGAACATGTAATTAGGTGCAACTGGTGTGCAGAGTAATTAGTAGGTGTCAAGATGACGGTGGTTTGTTGCGCATGGAAATTTTGGGAACTGGGATCATGATCTGAAATCTTTTGTTCTGGATAGGAACACAAAAGTAGAACTGCCCGCTGAGTATTGTTCAGTGAATAATTCATTTAGTGATGACAGTACTGTTGGAACTCATTTTCCCTACAAATTGCTGGGATTGAATCCTCCTGCACATTCATCTGGATTATTTTTTTCCTTCTGCATACAACAAGACTCACTGAAGTTGTAGAGATGAGAACGTCCAAAGCTGTGATTACAGAAATAGATTGAAACCAAAAGTGGGAGGAGGGGTAAAAGAGAGAAGGTGAAGGTCACATTAAAAAAAAAAAAACCCTTTAGTTTTTGTTCTGAATAATTTCAAATCTTTCAGTTCTCCTATCTTGCTCCCCACTCTTAACCCCAGGCTCTTTCCAGTTACATATATTTATATTTTGAAATTCTGCTAAGTATATATAAGAGGAAAGAAGATAACAATCTTTGCAGTAAAAATGCCTATTTCTTTTGGGAAAATAACCTTTAGCACTAGTTCTGAAATACTGGTTACTCAAAGCGTCAAGCAAACTGGAGTAAGAGCAGAGTTAAGCCTTGAAGAAGTATAACAAGTCATTATTTTCGTTTTACAAAGTGTTTTGTATGAATGACTGCAAAAAGATGATGATGAACTCCTATCTCAATACAGCTGGAATACAAGACACTGCTTCCACCCTGGAAAACAAGAGTTGCAGTGTGTGTGTGTGTGTGTTTGTGTGTAAACTCACAGGTACACAAATGCACGTAGTACTTGATTTCAAAATATCTCAAGTGACGACTTGAGCCCAGCCAAATGCTAAGTTTGGGTTTTTTTCAGTCTGAAGTCACTGAAAGATGCATGAATGTAACTGATATGGATGCAGCACGGATGTGTCCAACGTGGTGCTCGTAAACTATATCAAGAGAGAGATAAGGTGTGGGCTGTATTTCTAGAGTAATGAACATGATAAAAGGTTAGGCCTTTTGTTATATTTCTTCTGAAATATGCAATTTGTTACAAGTTAGATCGTCTGTGGAAAGAATCCCTACTGCAACTCTAATGTGGTTTTTTAGTATCAAAAACATAAAAGCACATCAGAAGACATCATGTGCAAACCACGGCATTAAACAGATTAGAAAATGAAATGTCATACTGTAACATGACCGGGGTTTCTGTAGTTAATTTACAAGAAAGGCAGAGGAACTCTGCAGGAAGCACTTTCTCCAAATATGCACCCTGCAGCTAAAATACCTCATATACCTTATTGTTCTTACAGGGTGAAAAAAAAAAAAAGGAAGGAAAAAACCCCTTGACTAAAGTGATAAATTTAAAGCTTATGTGGATCTTAAGATGACTAAATGAATTCTGTGTGAGATTTGTGTATTGCGAGCAAATAAAAAAAAATCACAGCAGCCTTAGCCATAAAATACTTTTGTAATCTACCATTTGATTGTTTGCACTGCAGTTGTACTGAAATATTTGCAATTTTATGAATGTTTCAATTACCAGTAAACTTTTTATTGAATTCCTATTTAATTGTATTTTCTCCTGTGCCCCTCATGGCACTGCACTCCTGTGAGCACCACAGAGAAAGGAGGCTGCTGCACAGGCCACTGCAGCCACAAAGATGCAGTTTTGCTTTACTCACTAAGAAAAATGTTGGAATTTCAAATCTGATTTGCTGCTGGATCCAGAGGAGTCAAACAACACTCTCTACACTCTTGAAGAGACTTAAGTAAAAGGACATCAGTCTTCTTAATTAAGGTTTTTCATATAAGCACACCCTGAAAGCACCTTAGTTGCCTTTTCGAGCTCTCACCTGATTCTAATTAAGCTCCTTGGAACATTAACCTGGCTTTTTCCTCATGATTCATCTCATTAGGAGAAAAAGGTAAATGACTCACTTTTTTTATGCTATTTTGTATAGTGGCCTTCTGCTGCAGCTGGTGAGAGACTTGGGGCTGCTCATCCTGGAGAGGAGGAGTTTGTGTGGAGACCTCACAGCTCCTTCCAGGGGCTGCAGGGAACCCAGAGAGGGACAATTCCTCAGGGACTGGAGGGACAGGACGCAGGGAATGGCTTCCCAGTGCCAGAGGGCAGGGCTGGATGGGATATTGGGAAGGAATTGTTCCCTGGGAGGGTGGGCAGGCCCTGGCACAGGGTGCCCAGAGCAGCTGTGGCTGCCCCTGGATCCCTGGCAGTGGCCAAGGCCAGGCTGGACACTGGG
This sequence comes from Gymnorhina tibicen, assembly GCA_013399875.1. NCBI lineage: Eukaryota > Metazoa > Chordata > Aves > Passeriformes > Artamidae > Gymnorhina > Gymnorhina tibicen. Next base: position 596,950 of record VXAZ01004428.1, on the reverse strand, counting down.
GCTGGGAGCAGCCTGGGACAGTGGGAGGTGTCCCTGCCCATGGCAGGTGGGGTGGAATGAGCTGAGCTTTAATTTCCCTTTCTTTTTATGTTCCTAAATCCTTGAACACTGACTTTAAATGAAGCAATTAAGGATCAGCCTTCTCCAAGCTCAAAGGAAAGGGAGCATCAAACTGTATTGTATCATGGAAATGAGATATCCTCAATTTCTCCTACTTCCTTCCGTGACTATACAAACACTGGGAACAAGTTAAACTTAATATATATTCATATACTGTTGGGTTTCTTAGTTTGTTCCATTAAAACCTTACTTCCTTTAGAGACTGCTTGAACAATAACCATTTATCCAGCTAAATGATAAAACATAATTACTTCCAGCTGTTGCAAAAGAAGAAACTGTAGTCAATCTGAAGAATAAAAGAAAACTTTTGGACTTTGTCAAAACACAGTAGTTTCCAGAGCTGAATGAACACTGCTCTTCAGTTTGATAGCTGAACAAAGGGAACAAAAAGTAAATTAGCTGGACCAAGGTGGGCCAATAAATCTTGCTTTCTTTCCATCAGCACTTTTGTTTCAAGTCTAATGAGCATGGACTTGAAAGGGTGTGCTTTGCTTTGGGACAAGAAAAACTTTTAGATAAAATGCTGCAGTAATATTTTTCTTCCCCCATCACCTGTATAGAACATTTACTCTAACAGAGGCCATCCATCTAAAACACCCATCTGAAAATTCTGGTTCTTATCAGGAAAAGAGCGGGTTGGAAGCCAAACCCTTTCCCCCTGGTCCCAGTTCTAAGGAAGTTGTCCCAACCACCAGGTGATGGAGCCAGTGTCTCACTTTGACACGTGGAATGAGCCGAACAGAGCAGGAACGATTCACCCAAAGGCCTGTGACAGCATAATTAGCAGATGGTGAGGACATGCTGCCGAGAGGAAAGGGAAGTCCAAAAGACACAAGTGGAATTTCTTGCATCTGTTTGTAAGTTGGCAGGAGAATGGAAAACTCCCAAGCCCCTTGGTGTGACACTTTTACAAAAATGTGAGGAGTCTCAGATGCCCTAAAACTCCATTTATTGGGGATTAAATGGTTCACTCTCCCCAGGCTTTGGCTGCTTTACTAGCAAGTGAAAAAACTCTCTAGTTCTTGTCACTGAAAATGATGTAACAGATAAATCTCTACTCTCAGGCTAATTTATGAATGCCAGGGGAGCTGCAATACAGCTGACACAATTTCTGTAACCTTATCAGTGAACATCTTGGTCATAAACACCTTGGTTTACACCGGGTGTTTAACCACCTACAGCAGCTCCTGGTTGCAAGGAAACCAGCAATCTTTGTACTTCTCACATTCAAAAAATCTTTGCCTAATGCCCTCAGAAAGTGTTCTAAAGCAGAGGTATTCCCCAGAGAAGAAATGGAGGAGGAAACCTGTTCTTAAAGTTACCCCTCTGAACAAATGGGATCCAGGAGTACTGCAGAGCTGAGAGTGGTGGGGATAAATGTTTGTTCAACACGGAGTACGAGTAACAAACTGTTCAGCTGCTGGACACTAAACCTCTGATTTGTGCCTCTTCTGTGCATGGTTTGCTCCAACCACCATTTCTCTTTCTTTGTTTTCCCAGGTCTCCTCTCTACTTGCTTCTTTTCCAATAAACATGTCCTTTCAGTGTAAACTGCTGAATAAGTGCAGAACAGATTAGAGTATAAGTGAAAATTAATTCTACTTTCTCTTACTATCAAATATTTTTTTCCTAAGGAAGAGGTATGCTAAACAGTCTTGTATTAAAAAGTTATTAAAAAGTTAGTTAAAAGCTGCTATTGCAATTTTAAACTTTCTGTTCTAATTCTGGGACAGTAACAGGAAAAAAGGTGATGGCCCCTATGAAAAATAGTCATTCCTTAAGTATCATGTTTTTCTTAAGTATCATGAATTCTACTGAACAGTGCAATATTACACCTAATACCTGTTATACCTGAGTGTGAATATTCACAGTTAGACTCATCATTATAGAGCCCTGAGTATAAAGTGACAGCATAAATAGCCATCACTTTTTTCTTCATGAAACCTTCCTGAAATTAAGATCAGCTTAATTGGGATCAGATGTGATATCACCCAAAATTCAAGTACTATTTGCTGTTGTTTTCACCTTCCCTAAAAAAATCAAGTTTTAAACAGGGTGAGAGAATGATGTTTTATCACAGCTAAGATCCTTTCTAAATATGATTTGGTGGAAAAATAGATTGACATATTCAATCATACCAGATAAACCACTAACATAATATCTTCTATTACAATTCCTTAATAAAGTAATAGGAAAAAAAATATAAAGCACAAAAAATTAATTCAGGGTCATAAATATATCAAAAGCCCACAGGTTTGTAAAATACTTGGTGGTTTTGCATAGAGGAATTTTTGGGAAGAGGCTGCTGAGTATTTCTTTCCATGAGTAAAACTGCTTGTCGTGCTGGTGAAATTGGATTCTGAGGTTTTTGGGAAAAAAACCCAGTCTGGGTGTCACATCAAACTCCAGAAAAATAGTGAAGTGGGATAACGAGACTGCAAATAAAAATGTCACATAATTTTAACTTGAATCTTTGTCTTAATTTCCTCACCAGGGTAAGATTAATGAGCAAAACGAGAGTTATTGCAAATACTGACATTTCGCGAGCACGAGCTTGACTGAGCGGTGCGATTGTGACAGAAAATTGTATTCAAGTGCTATTTTAAAGGCAGAAGGAGCAGAATGAAGTGCTCATTTCTGGAGGATAGCAGTGGTGGGGATGTTTATGGCTGGTAGAAACACCCAAGGCTCTGCCAAGCCGGCTGCAATCCAATTTCCTCAAGAAAAAGAAGCTGGGGCTTAGAGTGCAGAGTCCTTGGGGGTACTGGAAATACACCATCCCTGTGTTTAGAACTCCTTCTGTGGTTGCTGTAATTATTGTTCTGTTAATTTTTATTGTGGCTATGAATGTTGAGCTCGAATATTCATGATCTCCCTACCATGAGTACGACACGAGCAGGTTCAAATTCTTTGTTCTTGCAGAAATAACTCTTCCCTCAGGTACACACCAGGCTAACCATCCCCTGCAGCTGTACAGTGATTTTCCCCCTCAGCTCTAGTTACTGTAACACTCCACCAACACTCAGTTTTCTCACGATTTTACCAAACTTGGGTAAACCCTCCCCAGGGTCACTTATGAGGCAGAATTTTAACTTCAAACGTGACTTTGTGTGATTCAGGGGAGTCAATATTTCTTTTATGTGTTCACAAATTGGGAACTCAGACTTTCAGAGATACAACCTGCAGGCACAAAGACACTTTAAAAAAAAAAGTAGCTATTTTGTATTTTCTACAGCCTGTTTACCCTGTAGATAACATGCACATAAATATGCTTGCATATAAGTGCATACATATTTATACATATTTTGTGTTTGAAGTGTTTATTAAAATATATTTTATACATGTGTGTATATATGAATATATATTTATATATAGTGTATATATGTATTAATATATATGTAAATACAAGTCCTAAGGCAGAAGTCTGGCAACAAAAATCCAGCAATCCCTTGCTAGAAGCAGCTGCTGATTCATTTGTTCTCTGAAAACTCTGTATTTTGCGTGGCTATCTCTGCAAACCATGGTGCTTCTGGGATAGGGGATTTTCCTACAGAAATAAATACACTGGGATATGTGGAATTGCTGAAACGTTTTCTGGGCACGAGGTGACGTTTCTCTCCGTGGCTCCCAGCAGACGTGGCCTGTTGTGCCACGAGACAGAACAAGCAGGCAATCCTTGCCAGCTGGGGCTGTGCCAGCAGGGAAAGGCAAAATGCTCTGAAGATCTTTTTGGTCAGAAAAATCTCACCGCTGTTCATACTGTGGGGTTTTTAAATCCCTCTGCTGTGTATTTCAAAAGCTGCAAGCACAGAAGTTGGAGAAGAGGGGGAATCCTCCAAGTGCCTGACTGAAATCAGAGATTCATTTCCTCTGAAATCCACGCTGCAAAGTGCAGGGTTTGCTCTCTGCAGTTCCCCACCCCAGTGGCTGCCCAGTGACACCTCACTGGGCCGTACACACCTGAATAATCTGTACATTACCTAACCAGGGGTCGGCCGACAGTGTAATTAAAGCAAATGTGCACCGGTGAGGGGGAATCTGATTAACTCACCGAGGTTCCACTCCAAGCAGCTATCAGCCAAGCACATAAAACTGTCAAACTGCAGCGAGTATTTTGGAATCTCTAGTTCAAGGGAATCCCTGCCGCTGTATCTGAAACTTTACAGCATTTGCTTCGGATTTAAAACATCCATTAGTTAGTGCTTTTTAACAGTATATATAGGAAGAGCATTGTGTAAATACCAAGAGGGAATATAAGTGATTTTTAAGAATGTGAATGATTATCACAATGAAAACTAAAGGAATATCAGCATACCTTTTCTTCTAGGAAGCAGCTCCTGTATCTGCTAAAGTAAAGTACTTCAGGTAATACTGGTTGGAATATCTTTACACTAAATACAGTGGTAGAGATTATTTTAATTTTTGTCATATGGAAATCAATAGTTTGTTTTACTGACTTCACAGCGAATGAAGTCATTTTTCGTGTGGAAGAAATTTCCAAACTTCCCTTCACAACAAAGTAAATTGTAGGTAAAAATCAATGTCAGTAACCTGATCCCGATCGCTAATGCCCTGTCTCATATCCCCTCTCCATTTCTTTCATTCATCTCTCTCACAGGGAGATTCATTGTTGGTTTGGAACAGATGTCAGCAGCACTAAACAATCTGCATTTCCACAGCTTCTGATGCTCCTGTGTAATATTCTGACGATAAACAAAACTGTGAAAATATAATCCATTTTGTGGCTATAACAGCCACTTTTGTCCTGGCTCTTTTACAAACAGTTGAGATGCCCAATTTTTTTTGTTTGTTTGTTTTTGGGGTTTTTTTTTTTAAATTTTAATTAAGAAGTGGTTCACTTACTAAGCTTTGATCTGTCTCCTCTGTCCCTCTGCTTTGTCCTTTGCACTCAGCTGGAGCTGTTGTGTGAATCATTCTTCACTTCCAGTCATTCACTGCATCTTTCCAGCCACTGCAAGTCCTTCAAACCCCAAAAGGAATTATATGCCTCAAGTTTTCTTTAAGGAGCAGTGCAGGGCTGCAGAGCTGCTGTTAGTGTAAGCCACTTTGGGCCCCACAGCTCCTGAGTGTTTCTTTACACCCTCAGTTCCCAGCCTGCAGTGCCAGAGTTGTCCTCACCTGTGCAATTGTCCATAAGACAGTAATTTCTCTCGTGAGGCTGCACAGCCTCTTGTGATAACAGAAATATGAAATGTCTGGGTTTGGAGCCTGGCATTTCAATGGTTTAACCCTGCTCCAAAGCCAAGCCCAAAAACGTAGACAGGGGAAACAGGAGGAGAGCCCCGACGGGCTGCAGAAGCCATGGAATGTTTTATCCAAAATGTGTTTCTTTATTTTGCCACTGAGTTCAACTCAGCTCCCTTGTACTCAAGGCTTGGAAAGCACTGCTGGGGGACCTGAATTACCATATCCTAAGTGGAAACTTCAAAAAAATGTACGGGACTTTCTCAAGCTTAACAAAGCCTTAAAATCCAAGTTAGCATTCAGAGACACTTCTCCATTCAGACCTGCTCGTTGACCTTGACTTATAATTCCATAAAAATATACATATACCAAAATGAGTCAAATTAATGGTATTAAATGAATGGAAAGAAGACAGAAAGGGACAGTATAAACCCAGCTATTCATTCTTTCCTTTTACATTATTTTCCATTCTTTTCCTCATGTCTTTTCAAACTTTTATTAGTTTGGATTTTTGTTCTCCAGTTCTAGGTTTATTTTGCACTTGTTCAGTTATCAAAATCAAATCATCTTCTTCTACCATGTTGACCACTGAACTTTAATTTTCCCATAATTAATTGTTGTGATATTGCATGTGTTTTTGAAGGCTAAAGGTCCTTTCAGGTAGCACTGAGAAGAAAGCAAGGATTTTACTTAAATCTTGTATTAATTTCTGAAAATAACCAATTAAATATATATGTGTGTATATATACACGTTAGACATACTCTAGAAACAATTGAATGAAAAATAATTCAGGTTCATGGCATCTGGTATTTTTCATGAGTTCTGCTGTCTCTAGCTGCTCCTAATTCTGCTCATAAAGTTGGATATTACTTTTTTGCCCTCACCTCTGGAGTCGGGGTAAAGTGAGCGCAGCCACTCTGCAACAGCGTTTCAGCCACAAGGAATTTCATGTAATCTCTACTGATTCAAATCCAAGACAGAGGTGGGGGTTATCACACATTTCTCTTCTCTGAATCCAAACTCACCCCTTTTCTAGAAGTGGCTCTTAATCTTCTCAGTGCTTCTGCTGTTGCTCAGAGGAAGAGTTAATCAGGCTGGCTGTTCCTATATTGCTTCTACTCTCATGTCAAACTGCTCTGCTTCACTTATTTTTCTCAGATCTTCCCCATAAAAGTTTGTTTTAATGTAGTATTTTATAGTTGAGAATAATAGCTGATAATTTCAGTTAAAAAGGGCACAGGAAGCAATGAACAAAATCATTTTAGTGGGAAAATGAAATGTCTACAAATGAAGCACGGACAGAATCAAGGACACAACATCGCATTGTTGGTGCAACATTAGTTTTATACCTATTGTAGAACTGATTGTAATTATAAGCAAAGATACCCAGGATCAGAGAAGGCAATCTGTGTTTGAAATGCATGTACAGTAATTCAAGAAGAATCACAAAAGCCAGCAGTGGTGCATCTCTCAAACAGAACAAGAGAAAAGATCCCAGCATTCACTTTGAACTTGGCTCTTACATTTCCTTTCCCCTCCAGGTATCAGAACACAGTGTCAGAGCTAAATGATATAAATTAAGAGCACTGAAATGGTATTTTCCTGAAACAGACGATAGAAACAGCTTTTCCAGCTGTGTTCTTCTGTGAAATCTTTTGTTCACACAACGAATGAACATAAATAATGGAAACTTTTGCTTCCATAAATAATTTCTGCACACTTTGCAGTGAATATCCAATGATCTGTAGCTGTGAAAAGATTTACTTTGGTTTTTTTTAACAATTATTCATGAAAATCTGAGATCAAATACTGAAACAAACAACATTTTAAATTCACTTTAAGTTTCAGCACCAGGCTGTGCTAGGAATTGCAAAACTATCCTCTGCCTTTAGCTGCTTAGTCAGAAGTAAACTATACAAAGTCAGGGAGATGAAACAGCGTTAAATTCTGAAAGGAGAACTAGAAAACCCCTAAACTGCATTTTCTGAAAATCCCTTCAGATAAAATTTTGAAAGCATTTCTTCTTTTGGCTTTCAAATTAAATTTATTTTGCAAATGGCACTATTACCTCAATGAGAAGGATCATGTAGATAAAGACACAGATTTACTCTGATAAATTTGAAAATTAAAAAAACAACCTGAATCACTAATAAAGTTGAGTGATACATTTTCTTAAAGTAGAAGGACAGAGGAAATGGTAAAAACAAGTTTGATATCTGGACATTTCTTGCTGCCTGGACATAAATTCCCAAAGAGAGCAAGCCTATGTGGAAAAATGAACTAGAAGAGCTCATTTAGTGGAAAAGAAAGATCTTAGAGAAACCAGTATAGTTATTGCAGGGATCAAATATGAGAGAACAAACAGAGTCACTTAAATCAAGGATAATCCTATTTTAACGTGCAAAGAAATACAGAGTCTTTGATACTATTTTTAAATAGAAATCAACATTTTGCAGTGTTCTCTAATGAAGTATTTCCTGCACCACAGTAACTTTTGACCCAGATTTGCCCAATGAGAAACACACTGTTCACAACCTTCTTAAATGAACTCAGGAAAAAGCTTGAGTATGACAAGAATCACAGCACTTGCCTGGAGCAGCAGCAGAGCACAGCAGCAGAGCACAAAACTGAATCAGTGGAATCACAGAGGAACCAGAGAACCCCAGAATGGGTCAGGCTGGGAGGGACAGCAGTGGATCCTCTGCTCCCATGTCCCTGCTCCAGCAGGTGACACTAAAGTCAGATCCTGACTATGGGGGGGTTAATTTTTCTGCAATAAACTATGAAAAGGTTTACTGCGTGGTGAAAGGCACACAGGTAAATACAATATTATTCCAGTTACTCTGATGATCGTTTACATTCACTGACTCATTTCCTTGACATCTTCCCAGCCCAAAGTAAAAAGCTAGAAGGGGTGTACAGAGGGCAGTGAATTTAAGGCAGCCTCGATGATTATAATAGGCTCACCAAAATTTGGAAGGAAAGCTGTCTTTGTCTGACAGTTGTCATAGTACTGTTATTTTACTGATTTCTGAAGCAGGAAAATACAGAAAGAAGTTCTTATGATCAGAATAGCCAATGCCATATAATCCTTACAATAATATTTTGACAGGGAAGGAGGAAAAACGATCCTTTTACACACAATAAAAAGATTTTAAAATGGCAAACCCCCAAACTGCACTTACATAACAGAGATTACAAATAGTAACTTGCCTAATTACTACCACATTTATTAAATGCAGCCCCTGGGTCTGACACATCCTCACCGTAGGTGGACTTAACCTGCACTTGTTGTGTTCATTTGGAAATGTATCACCCAGGGAAACTCTGCAAGGAAACAAAATGATCTTACCTCTCTCTTCTCCTGCATCGGGAAAACCAGTCCTGCAAGACTAAATTTACAGACATCTCCAATTGAACTGCAGCTATTTTTTCAATCAGACCAAGAAATATCTTTCCATCTTCCAGCTGATCATGGGAAGAGTTGGAACCAAGTGTCTCCAATTTTCCTGGGTAGTACCAGGATGCTCAATATCAGCTCAAGGAAAGCCTGGTTAATCAGAACACACTTTGAAAATGTTTCTCCAATTGAAGTCTTTACTTAGTGATGAGATTTCAGCCCAGGAGGGACAGAACTGACAGACAGTCCTGGTCTGTTCTGCATAGGATGCAGAATTCACTTTATTGTAATATCAAGTCGTGCCTTCTATGTTCTTAATTTGGCTTCTCAGCCAAAACCTAAAATCCAGTATACAGCTACATGCACTGACAGTCTGCTTTCCTTTAGAAAGAATACATTTCAAAACAGAGAAATCACATTCCTAAAAATTTTAATTTCCTGTTTAGAAAGGTGAAAAGAGTACACATGTATAAACTGCATTAAGAAGTCTGCGTCCTTCATGCCTTTCTACGTTTTTGCAATGCAGCACAATTTTTCATTGCAATAATGTACAAAAGAATTAAGTATATTTTCCTCATTTCTTGTGATTAGTATCCTCCTCCTACGTAAAAGAATAGGCACACTTTATTTTGCACATGTTGCATCACAGAACATCAGATTAGTGTGCTGCCACCCCCCCACAGTATTAAAACAAAGTGCCCAAGATAGGCTTTGTAATTAAATCTTCTAACTGGAATCCCAGCTTATGAGCAAAAATTAAGCTGTTTATCAAATTACTGCTGAATGCATGAATGTGGCAGGAAGATGATACAAATCTGACCTGAGTATTCCAACTGTATGAACTTGTAACTTTTTAACAATGGAATAACTAAGAGATAATATTTTCATTCAAGCTTGGTAATAAAGAACTCTTTGTAGGCAGCTGAATTGGCATTCAGAACTGTTGTGACAGACATATTTTTGCTTATTTCACTAATGTATTTAAATTAAATCTTCAAACTAATTTAATTTGAAGTTTCTTCCTATGAAATTTTGCTGTGTGGTATTTACTATTCAGACACTTGCTGACCTTTGATCCACAGCAGATGGCAGAGCCCACCAAGGAAATTCTGCAAGACTTCACACATTCTGGCTACTGAATGCACAAGAAAATATGTCCTCACAGCATCCACAATAATGCACAGCCTTAAAAGGGGATGAAACAGTGCAGGGGATCTAGAAAAACAATTAAAGTGTTTGGGGGTGTTTGTATCATTTTAGAAAGACAAAACTTGTCTTAGATTTTGCTGTCGTGAAAGGTTTAAGAATACAGACTGCAGCCAGGTCATGTGATACAAAAAAATGGCACAGACTATTGGAGTGCCTTTTATTTTCTGCACAGTTCTCAATTGCAGAACACTTATTCCCAGGCCTTGAAAAAGATTCTTGTGCTTCCAAGCCTTTCTGTATTGTAGAATCATGGAATGGTTTGGGTTGGAAGGTGTGGGAATTACCAGCAGGTTCGTAAGCCTGTCTGACTCCGACATTGGTCTTAGCACAACTCATTTGTACCCGTGAGAAACCTAGTGTTAACAGAAGCAAGAAATCAAAACAGCAGAGCTGCAGCTGGTGATTTCCAAATGTTTAGAATGTTTAGGATGCCTTTGTTACCGGTAGCTAAGGATGGCATTGTAGCTAAATGACAGCCAGTGAATCTACTGTAGTGGTTAAGTAGCCAATAGTAAAGTACCAGGAATGATGAACTTAGAAAAGTCTATAAAACCTCTCTGGAGTTTGAGTAAAGGATCTTTTCCTGAAAGTGAGTCCTGGGGTATTTGTGTTGCTTTCCGCCTCAGCAGTGACAGGAAGGGATCTTAAAGCTCTCCCCATTCCACCCCTGCTGTGGGCAGGGACACCTCCCACTGTCCCAGGCTGCTCCAAGCCCCAGTGTCCAGCCTGGCCTTGGGCACTGCCAGGGATCCAGGGGCAGCCCCAGCTGCTCTGGGCACCGTGTGCCAGGGCCTGCCCACTCTCCCAGGGAACAATTCCTTCCCAAGATCCCATCCAGCCCTGCCCTCTGGCACTGGGAAGCCATTCCCTGGGTCCTGTCCCTCCAGCCCTTGTCAGTTGTCTCTCTCCAGCTCTCCTGCAGCTCCTTCAGGCCCTGCAAGGCCACAATTATATAAAGAATGTACTTAAGAGTCATGACCATACCCCAGCAAGGAAAATTAGAGACCCTTTTTTCTGCCTGTTGTCACACCCTTGATCAACAGAAGACACTTCTGCAGTGGCAGCTCCTTTGGCAACAGGACAAAATCCACCTGGAGGGAATCACAACCCTCTATTCTATAGGCTGAATTCATATCAATATGTGATATGCAGTAGGTTCCTGTTCTATTGATATTTGGAGCAGACTCTGTACCCCACAAAGGCATCATTGCATCAGAGGAAATTTCTCTCTGTTGGCTCCCACTATTTCCATTCCTAGAACAATGTTCTCTCCATCCACCTGTTGGCAACATGATACAAAACTCGCAGTCTACTCCCAGGGCCCATGGAAACAAGCACAAAAATCCTCCTATCCCTTTACGGTGTCCCAGTTTGGGTTCAAATCACTCTCTCCGGAATCAATACTCTCTCTTGATCACTTCTGTTTCAGTTTTCTAAGAAAGAAAGATAAGCACATTTGGAAGGGGAACAAAAGGACTTCTGTGTTCCAGAGGAATGATTATTGGAAGCCATTACATATGGAATAGAGAACACATTACACTGAGACAAACCACAGGGATTCATCTCCATGTGCTCATTTCAAAGGGCTTAATCAGAAAGGTATTGCCTTCTTGGCGGTGTAACAATAGGTAAAAAGATTTTTTCACTCTCAAACTCAAACTAAATTTAAGGTAGAAAAGTTTGCAGATTAAAAATATTTCATCTGTCATAAATGTAAATGGCTTTTTTTTTTTACTTCTACAGATATGAAAAATAAAAGTAAAATTTTAATTATTGCATTAAGAATCAGAAATCAATGGTATCTTTAGTACTTTGACTTGATGCAATTTCTTAATGAAAACGAAAAGAGATGAGACTTGAAAGAATTAATTTTTCCCTATTTTGGAAACAGTTTACTCTCCCTGAGTAAAGCACTGCCTCCCATATCTGCACGTGGCCTGTACTGGTCCAGCTTTGCTGTGATATAACAACCAGAATCAAAAAATATAAAGCAGTTGCCTAAATTTTTAAGTAATGTGAGATTTTGAATATAATTTAGAAATTCCACTTGGATTGTTTAAGTTCCAGCCATTGAAGAAATCAGGGACAGTGGGTGTTTTAAATAACCTTATCCTGACACTCCTTTCCACAACCTACTCTTAACAGAAAACCAACACAACTCTTGAAGACTTATTTGTGTGCTCCAAGCATTTCCTGCCCTCAGTGTGTTAACTGAGAGATTGTTTCATCAGTGGTGTGGGAGAAGAATGAAAAAAACAGGGGGAAAATGTATTTGCTGACTTTAAACAAACGATGTGTTTACAGCGGCAGGATAATCAGGTGCTTGAAAAGGAATCTTGAGCACATATCTCCTGTTCTCCAGTCTTGTGCCACTGCCCTGGAAGCCAGGAAACTATCCCAATTACTTTGTTAATTGTCTAAGCCAGTAATTATTTCTCCACATACAGGAACTAAACGGGTGCTGACACTTCCATGAGAATGCGAACGCTCATGCATCGCAGAGTTTGTGATAAAGAACAGGTGACAAATGTCATAATCAACATCCATGTAAATATCCACTCACAGAGGGGTGCTGGACATCCAGAAATGCAAAGCACATTTCAATCTAACAGCAACAGTGCCCTGGTCTTGAGACCAATCGGGAGCTTTTTAGGTAGTGTGACATTCAAACACCTCTTGTCAGTACGTTCAGATATTAGAGGAGATTTTCCAAGCAGCTCCTCCTATGTTGATGAATATCAAATTTCAGGAGCTTGGGCATCTGAAAGCTGAAAAAATGGTGATTATATGTGAAGATAAAAGAGTCTAAACCACAAGGAGTGTGGTGGCATTCCAAATTAAGCACTTAGGAGTACTTGGAGACAATTAACTTAGCTGCTAATCGCTCTAGTCCAGTAACAGTTCAGCTGTTGGTATTGATTTTTGACATTCCTTTTTTTAGCTTGACCCCTATTGATAGTTATCCTCATTATGTTTAGTCCTGCTCCCAAAAAGGGCTGTGATTAACAATTTTCAGCATCATAAATGCTTTTTCACATGTAGAACTTATGTTCTCCTCCAAGTGACTACCTCACTTCCATCTGAAGAGGTGGAAGGGCAGATTTTGTAGTTCTTTCTCCTCTGGTAACAGCAAAACTAAATTTAGAACTGCATCTGGATTTTTTTTGAGGATGGGTGAGAGAACAACAAAGAAATTAAAGCAAAAATCAGAAGGGTTGACTCACAAATGCAAATCTTGCTGTAGTTTTGCCTTAGACCTGCCTCAGCCCCCAAGTAACTCATAAAAATGGATGTTCTCCATTGAGTCACGTTATTTCCAGCTCTGAGAGTTTGCTCCTCCTCTACTAGATCAGGTTCAGACAATGAAGATGCTTTTCAATATTGATAGGAACAACAGTTGAGGAAAATGCAGCAGTTCAGTGGGAGAAGACAGGGCGCCTATGATTCTATTAAAAAAAGAAAATAGCCACAACTAAAACATTCCCCAGCAATATAGTATCAGTTTTCTGTGTGTAAGCTACAATCTCACGCAGGAAGAAAACAGAAAACCAGCAGTTTCATCACCCACCCACTTCTCAATTGCATAAAGTCTAGCTCTTAGCCACCAGGGCTTCAGAAAAAAATATGTTTACCATGAAAATTATTGAGCTCATAAAGCACATTTTAACATTCAGATATATTTGTCCTGGTTGCTGTCTAATAATTTCATTACTTACAGTAAAGCTCTCTAAATATGTTTGTAAATGCTGCTCTATGGCTGAGGTTGTGGTGAACTGTCATTGATGCCATACTGAGTTTATGGAGGTGCTGGTAAAAATGTAAAGCCACCTTCAATTATTCAGAAAGGTCATTTCAGAATATTTTGTGTGGGTTTCTGTAAAGTTTTTCCCAGCTAGTAGAGAGTTAGATATGCATTCAAATGTATAATAAGCAAGTTTTTTTTAAATTTTTGGTAGTAGTAATACTTTTTAGAGTAATAAGTAAATGCAGAACATTCATATATTCTGATCATACACAAGAAGTAATATATTATTATATAAAAAGGGTCTTTAAAACCATTTTAATTTTATTTGAGTTTTGCACTATCATTCTGAAGATATCAAGTGGTTACTATTGGTCTGCTAAACAATTTCCAGCACTGATTTAGTCAACAGTAGCAACATCATGAACACTAATACAGTTCTGATGCCAGAGGGTTGTTTTATCCTGTTGCTGACTAATCCTGCTCAGATTTTATATAAAATACTGACAACTATGATGAAAAACTGCTCTGTTTAACCCTCATAATTCTGGTATAACTGATAGTGGATAAATACCCCAAGTAAACAAAAGTTTACAGAGCTTTGTTGTGGGGAAGGAAAGAAAAAAAAGAAGGTATGTCAGTTGAGGAATAATATTTTAAGACTTAAAATTATTTCCAGGCCTGTGTCATGTATATTGTTCCCACAATGAGCAGTTGTTCCACGTAGGTAAAGACTGACAGGAATTTCAATGTCAGCCACATCACATTTTGGAAAGAGTTGCTTAGTCAAACTTTGCCCAAGGGCTCCCTGCTCTGATGAATTCACACAACTGGAACCCAGAGCCCTTGGCTTTCATGTGAGTGCTTATGGGATTAAACTGTGTTACGTGTGAGGACTGAATTATCCACCTCCTCTCCATCAGCTCTCCTGAGCAGGAGATCTGAAAGCAAGGAAATCACAGCTCAGAGCTGCAAACCCCACAGTCAGTGGCAGCCCATCGCTGCGCCTAAGGCAGAGGGACGAGAGCCTGCCCAGAGACACGAGGGAAGCTGGGGGAGCTGCCCCAAGCAGCAGCTCAGGCTGGGGTGACCTGCTGGAGCAGCTCTGTGGAGAAGGACTGGGGGTCCTGGTGGGTCACAAGTTGACTCATGGTCCTTGCAGCCAGGAGGGCCAATGGGATCCTGGGGGGCATCAGGAAGAGCATTTCCAGCTGATCAGAGATGGGATCCTGCCCCTCTGCTCGGCCCGTTGGGGCACAGCTGGAGCGCTGTGTCCAGCTCTGGGCTCCTCAGTTCAAGGAAAACAAGGAGCTGCTGGAGAGGGTCCAGAGGGGGCCACAAAGATGATTTGGGGTCTGGAGCATCTCTCTGATGGGCAGATGCTGCAGGAGCTGGGCCTGGTCGGTCTGGAGGAGAGAAACCTAAGAGGGGATCCCATCAATCCACACAAATGTCTCCCAGGGGTGTCAGGGGATGGTGCCAGGCTCTTTCCAGGGGTGCCCAGTGACAGGACAGGGAGTAATGGACAAAACAAAAACACAGCGAGTTCCACCCCAACATGAGGAAGAACTTCTTTCCCAGGAGGGTGGCAGAGCCCTGGAACAGCTGCCCAGGGAGGGCGTGGAGTCTCCCTCTCCGGAGACATCCCAAACCCACCTGGACACGCTCCTGTGTCTCCTGCTCCAGGTGACCCTGCCTTGGCAGGGGGTTGGACTGGACGATCTCCAAAGGTCCCGTCCAACCCTAACAATTGTGTGATTCTGTGAATACAGACCTTTTCCCCTTCTGGACTGTTTTTGGGTGGACTGACTTTAGCCAACTCTGACACTTTGCCTCCTCAGCATTTGTTTTACAGAACAGCGCATGAACACCTCTCTGTGCTACACACGGATCTCATCCCAGACTGGAAGCTGCAATTCACTCCTGTCTTGGAGAAATATTTTGCCCTGAGCAAGCTTAAAAGAGCAAAACTAAAAATACATGCCTAAATGTCTAATAATACATTTGATAGCTTCAGTACAAACCCAGGTATCATTTGGGAGAATAATGCATTCAACAGCTACTACTCAGACCTTGAAAGTGAACATCAGGGTACTTTGATTGAGGTTAAAACCACGGAAAACAGCTGACAAGAAGAAAAATCTTCTATGAAAATTTGCTATTTCCACTTTAGCTGCATTCATCAGATCCCATCAGACACCAAAACTCTTTTCTATAAGCTTAAAAGTAAGCATTAGGATAATTTCATTTTATGTTTATCTAGAAATGCAGTTGGATCTTTTTAATTAGATCGATAAAATCTGGGAAAATAGAATGCCAATTTCCTCTCCCCACATTTCTTTATTTTTGCATGGAGTATTTTGTTTCAGCACTCGAGCAATCCTACATAACGTAACTCTCTAAAGACTGTACACATAAACACTGTGATCTAGAAAATGGTGCCAGAGCTGAAGAATACTATTTCATCTAAACATTACTTATGCTCTAGCAAAAATTGCTGTTCTGATTTTTACTGGAATGTTTCTCCCAGCTCTGTATCAGTTGAAGAGCAGACAGGTGGTGAGGAAAGGGTATCATGTTCCCAATTTTAATTAGCACTGGGCATATGAATCCTATAGTGATTTCAAATTGGAAGAAATTAGACCTCTTCAGTACCAAGTTGTTCAGTTGGAATATAATTCATCATTCAGAGATCGAGGCTGACAGGAAAAAAAACCCAAACAATTTCATATTATATTTCTTTTCAGCAGAAAATTATGTATTGCAGGGTTTACTTTCCTCCTGCACTAGAATTGAAACTGAAATTTCAGAGCTCTTGGGTGATAGGGAAAAATGCAGGGTTTCCAGCTCAGAAGTTCAAATCTCTTTGTTTTAGCTGGACATTAAATAGTATTCGCCTGCCATTTCACTCATGGGAGCTGTAATTTGGGTGCTCCCTGCTTGCCTTTTTTTTCTGTTATTGCCGAGTTGAGATTCCTTTTGGGGAGATGCAATAGTTTTCCCAAGATGAAAACCACAGCACCTAAGATGGACACAGTATTTTCCACATCAGGAAGCAGCCAGGGCCAGCTGCTCCCTAAGGGATGGGGAAGGAGCCAGGGAGCCTCCTCAATCCCAGATGTGCAGGATCTGAGCACAGCAGACAGGGACTGCTGCTGGTAACGAGATCCAGTGACTATCCTGAGTAAGAAAAGTGGGGAAACAGGTCCAGGGCCCAAACAGAAAGCCCAGACAGAAGCCCAGTGAGCTGGGGTCTGAGACACCTGACAGCAGGGCTGTGACATGGCTGCAAAGCTCACCTGGGCAGGTGTGGCTAAGGCAGCTCCAGGTACAAAGGTACCTGTGAGGAGTCATTGAGTCACCCTCAGAGCAGATGGGACATCAGATGTGCCACATGTACACCACCAGAGATAGGACAAGGACATCTGTGATGTGCCTCAAATGAGGGCTAAAGGTCGAGGGCTGAGCTTACACAGAGCCCAAAACCCACGGGGAGCACGTGGGTGAGAGCCCCAGTGAGGCTGTTCAGGGTCACATTTGTGCACTCGAGGTCTTGACACATAAAATCCACTTGTAGAGAGGCAGAGCTGGGGTAGAATTGAGCCATGTTCTCTGTAACACAGCGACGGTTGCTCAAGTGTTTGCGATCTTTTAGGCCAAGTGTATAAATCACATTTTAGGAGGCAGCTTGAAATATGTATTTGATTATTTATGTGAATTAACAAAGTTTCACTCCAAGAGCACTTAGAAGAATCAGATACATGTTTACTCATTGTATACAGCACTAGTACTGAGACAATTTTCCCATTTTTAGAGCATGTTTCTTTAATGTCTCCTATACTGATTGCAATTAGATCAGTACCTAGAGGAAATGTATGCACTCGGAAATTGATTGAACCCACTATTAATAGTGTTTTTTTTTGATTCTGTACTGATAGCAAAGAGTCAGATGAAACACAAAATGTTATTATAATTGAGCATTAATGCAAAGAGTAAAAAAAAATCAAATAAGATTAATGGAACGTGGATGAATTTTCTCACTTGGACTAATAAGAGAAATAACCATGCAAAACAAGGAATTGTATTCACAATTTTTCTTTCAACAACAAAATATATATAGCAGTTGATACTCTTAGGAAATAAAACTTCCATAAATTCTGCACACTTGAAAATGTTGCTGAGTATTAGTAACTACACACCTGAGAAAATGTGTGTTGACTATCATAAACATTCAGTGAAATGTGGTGTTTTAATGTTCTAGATATATAGTACATACTGCTGTATAAAAAGTTCTGTTTCCCATGTCTGAAGGGTTTGCATGTCTGGTATAAAAGCTGCTTTTACTCTGCCAGTGTTCCTGGAAATCACTGATCTGTGCTCTCCAGGACTGGGATGGAACAATTCTCCCCACTGTTTGACTTTTGTGTGACCACTGAACCCCTCTGATACCAGAACTCTCCACTTGTTGTTTCCACACAGAGCTGTGGCCACAGATCCTTCCCGCTCACAAAATCTGTAACACTTTTTCCTTGTGCAGGTCCTCCTGCAGATTCATTCAATCCCTCCTGACAACAGTTCTTAAGATTTTTGACTATTCCAAATGAAAGCAGGCCTGGCTAACAATTACAGCAGACCCCAAACTAACAAATATTTCACAGGTCAAGCGTCCTTACCTCAACCCTGCTCCTCCAAAGAGCAGGATGTGTACTCAACTCCTTCTGAAGTAGGAAAGCTTCAAAGAGTAAATGGGACATGCACTCCCCAGCAGGCAGCGGAGGCAGCTGCTAAAGGTCTGCTCAAGCACAGGAAAAATATGCTCAGTACAGTGAGAAGTGTGTTATTCTTGGGGTTTCAGACTAACAAGGTAAAACACTGAAGTACACAAGTGCCTTGTGTTCTCTCCCTTCTGCTGCTTTTAGGGAGAAGTTGGGAAATACCTGGAATATATTTGAGATTTTTCCCCGCTTCTCTAGGTTTATAAGGAGAATTTTTAAGACAATGCTTTGCTCCATGATACAAGAGAGAAGTTGGAGGCAGGAGCCACATCACACCTTTTTCCAGGGCTCAGTGCTTCCTAGTAAAACAATATTTCTCACTTGAGTCTGGCAAACTGAGAGTTAGCCGAAAGATTATGCTGCTATACTACAGATGCTAGAATTCTGTTAGTGATTACTTAGTTTAGCTCAGGGACTAAGTAAAAACCAGGAGCTAGGAGATTACCTGTATTCATACAGTAACAGTTACTGCTACTGGTGTGTGTTTGTCTGTAATTTGATTATTAGCAATCTTTTCAGTACTGCATGATGAATAATAGTAAGTTTCATATAAAACATTAATGTTATTCTCAGTCTCCTTTCATGTTCTTGGTAGAATTAAATTTTCTGTCTATGTAATGGTCTTTTTAAGACATGAAAAGTGTGTTTCTTTCTGGGAGGAATCATACAGTCAAATAGCAAAGCTTGATTCCACTACATGTTCAAATTATTTGTTGTTTCCCACCTTGTGTGGTACATTATCAGGCATGTTTAAAAAGGAAGCAGCTTCATAAATGCAGTGCTAAACCCTTCACTTAAAACCACAAACAGCTCATTAAAAATCTGTTACACTACATCTAAAAGGGAAAAAAAAAAAGACTTTCAGACCATTTTAAACTTTTAAACCTTTGTAAGTTTGCAGTTTTCACAGTAACCAACTGATATAACTGCCCAGGACTGAATTTAAGAGAGTTGTAGAAAGAGAAAAATGGGTTAAAAGCTCATGACTTGGTGTCATGGTTTAACCCCAGATGGGAACCAAGCCCCACAGGGCCACTCGCTCACTCCCCCACGTCACCATGGGGGAGAGACAAGGTTGGACAGGGCTTAGAGCAGCCTGGGACAGTGGGAGGTGTCCCTGCCCGTGGCAGGGGGTGGCACTGGGTGAGCTTTAACATCCCTTTCAAACCAAACCATTCTACGATTCCATGATTCTAAAACTCGCGAGTTGAGATGAAGAGAGTTTAATTGGTAAAGCAAAATTCTCACGCTTGAAGCAAAAGAAGGAATTCATTCTGCACTTGCCATGGGCAGGCAGGTGTTCACCATCTCCAGGAGAGCAGGACTCCATCACTCAGAACTGGGACTCAGAAAGACAAATGCCATCACTCCAAATGTCCCCCCTCACCTCCTTCTTTCCCCAGTTTTAAACCTTGAGCCTGACGTTACACGGTGTGGAACGTCCCTTGGGTCAGCTGGGGTCAGCTGTCCAGGCTGTGTCCCCTCCCAGCCTCCTGTGAAGGCTCCTCACTGCTGGAGAGGGCTGAGAAGCAGGAAAGGCCTGGACTCTGTGCAAGCCCTGCTCAGAAATAACAAAAACATCCCTGAATTATTATCCCTGTGCTCAGGAAAATCCAAAACACAGCCCATCCCAGCCACTGGGAAGAAAAGTAACTCTACCCCAGCCAGTCCCAGCTCATTCACACAAACAGAATGCCTCCATCAGCGCTTGGAATGACACTGGATAAGCACTTCCATGGTGTAGGACACGCACCTGCCTTTCACTGATCCCTAAAATCACAGAAAACGTTGGCTTGGACTTTGGCATTTAGGCATAACCAAGTGGCTCTGGTTTTTCAACTGCAGCAGTTCTGTGGGAATTACTGACAGTAAATATAACTCAGTGTTCACAGATTTTTCCAGGTTATTTTGTGTTAAATGATAGACTAAATATGAGTTGTCTATTATGATAATTATGTAAAGTGCTGATATATTTAAGCTTGAGGAAGATACTATATATATAACAATTATATATATATATTTGAGAGAGTGACAGACTTATAATTGTTAAGCTCAGTTTAGTTAAGTTAAATGTTAAGTGAGAATATAGAAGATGCTTTCCCACTTACTACTGACTGTATTCCATCTGAAACTATTACTGGGAAAAATGATCCTACTAGCCAAAAAGGAACCAGAAATTCCCACGTGACTGAAGCAGCCAGCTCCCTTCCATCCAAGGTGGAGGAACTGAGAATTCCTGCCTTGGAATAGCTTTGGAACCTGCTTTGCGGGAGCTGGCCGTGATTTACGTCAGACGGAAACAAAGAAGTAAAAAGTTTCCTGGGTCTGTTTTAATTATTCAGCTGCTAAATGAAAGCATCTTTATCTTTTCTTTTTCACTCTCTTATTTTAAAAGAAAAATATGTTCACTCACAAACATTATGCTGAAAACTGCTCACAAAGTGAGGCAGGATCAAGCCCTCCAAATAAAATTAGAGGAGAAAAGCTGTGATTCTGCTCAGCCCTCAGCTTAATTCAGACGTGAGCTCTTCCCTTCCACAGGTGTTTGCAGGCTGGTGCAGAGTGACAATGCCTTGGACTTAAGAGCTAAAGCTGAGAATCAATGACCAAAAGGGAAAAAATTGGGATATGAAGGGGTTAAAATTGAAAATTTTTACTTGGATACAGAAGCTCTCCTTGAATCTGTTTTTAATCTACAGTTTATCCTGGTTTTAGATTTGTTTTTGTTTTTTTTAAATCAGTAGCTATAGTACGAGATTGGTAATTGCAAGGATCCATATATTAGTTCTCATTCCCAAACTATAAATAATACTTGAATAATTCAATAGTTTTCTGAAAACAGAACAAAAATCTCAACCCAAAACAAACAACTTTTTGGGGATGGGGATAATTCTTTAAACACAAGTGGAAATGATTTTATTCAGTATGAAAACTTCGAAACGTAAGCATTCAACTCCCCACTCTGATCAGACATTTGGGACGGGTAGTGCCTCAAGTGCTCTCACAGCTGCCTTACGAGCTTTCTCATCTCCATCTCTGAACTGCAAACTAAATTCCATGTCAAGTCAGTAAAAACTTACATTTTTCCCCTTGATTTTGGCAATGAATAATCATGAAAAGGCAGTTGAAGTAAAAAAAAAATGCCCCAAACAGCTTTGAATGTCCTCTGGCAATACTTGTGCTGTTAATCCCAAACCACTGACCACTATTCTTGGCTCCACTGAGTTTTGATCAGACACCTCACAGGTCTTTTACACCCTCAATGTAAACAGGAGCAGCATTTGCCTCCTGGTGCTCGCTTTGTATATCTGTCTTTCTTCAACAAAGAAGTGCAAATCCAGACGGTAAACGAATTAAACTGTCTCAGAAATATAGGATAAAAAAGTAAAATGTCTTTCTTCATATTTCTGTTTGCGTTATACATTCTGAACAGGCTCTTGAAGGATGTGCCAGTTCTGAAATGTAACCCGGGGAGGATGGATCGCTGAATGATTTGGACTCATTTGCACTTGTTTCAAAGGTGACTCCATCACCAGTGTCTGAAAGACACTCTGCCCCTCAGTAACGAATGATTACAGCTAAATGAATCCCAGAGGTTCCCCACTAATGCACAACAAAGGCATAAGAATGAGAGCTGTGGTTCAAGATCTATTTTTTATACCAGCATAATTTTTTGCTTCAGTGATCTATCACTAAACAACAGCTGCTGGGGTAGAGACTCTGCGCTGCAGGAGCGTTAGCAAATCCTTTAGTGACCGGGCACATGTGTTTGCCTCAGGCCCTCGGAAAAGTCACAGACTTGTGAAGGAGGACTGGCAGATTAATGTCACCTTCTTTCTGCAAGAGCTTTGAAGATGCCAGACACCCTGGAATGACAGCCTGCAGTAAGTTTAGATTCTTAAAGGACTTGTTTTATGATCTAAGCACATGTGGCCCAACTCTCCTGAAAGGGGGAAAGAGGGAGGAAAAGAGAACTGAGTAAAATTCAAACAGCTTGGGGTTTTATATATACTGGATCAGAAATGAAACTTTTGCAATGTCTTATAAGATGCTGTTTGTTCTTTTCCCCACTAGAGATCTATGTGCTCGCTTCCAAATTCTCGAAATAGCTTTTCTGCCACTTTTGAGGCAAAAAGTATCCTAAAACTGGCAGCATTTAAAGCATTCATAACCGCAGGAAAAAAACCCAGATTTTTCTTATATTAGATGCTATTGGCAGTCTGTATATAATCAGATTGAAATAAAAGAAGTTATATGGATGTACTTGTTTTTCACAGAAACTCAGTATTCTCTTCATTAAAAATTACCTTTTTGATAATAATCAAATTTCTCTTTGTTAATAATCATCACCTTTGTCTGTATATTTTTTGAGAAACTGGAAGATCAAGGGGATTAACCCAATATGCTTCTGAATCATCTAAAAAGATAATTTTTAAACTTTTAAAATTCTTAAACTTTGTGATCTGACAGTTAAAGCCCTAAACCAAGTAAATGAAACATAATCTGAAATTTGTGTACCTTTTGCACTCCTCTTTTCAGCAGATGATTAGAAAACTGCAGTGTCAACTGCACAGGTTTGGGGTTGGGGATTTTTGCTTATGTTTGTTTGGTTTGGAGGCTTTTTTTTTGTTTTGTTTTTTAAGGTTATTTAAGTTTATTTTTCATAAATAAAAAGATCTGATCCAGAACATGAGATTGGCTGCTGGATCAAGTGTTCAGCTTCACAGTGTAGATGTCTTAACTACTTATTCAATACTAATTCTACTCTTCCCACTCAGTTTCCAGTAAAAAACAGTGAAATACTCAGATGTAGGATAGAGGCATGGGAAGCCCTGTAAGGAAAAGGGTCTGTCAATGCTTAGACTTCATGCAAGGAATTGGCATTTATACATGAGGTAATAAGAGTTCAAAATTAAAATACCCCGCACTGGAACTGCCCCAGTAAGAATGTGCTTGGTATGATGTCCTTAATTATTCTAGATGTCAGGAATTCTCTTGTATTAACTTTTTAGGCAGAAATAAACTTGATGCTTGTTCTAAATGCAGAAAATTTATGATGCAAGTACTTTTTTTGGAAGTTTTCACAGCATTTCTCCAAGAAATTCTCATACTCGTCAGACCCAAGGATCAGTTCCAAGAATCTGAAAAATCCACCTGCAGAAGACGACAGCTGCTTGTTTCATGATGAAGAACTTCAATGAAATACACCAGGACATTGAAAGGACCAAGGGGGACTGCACACAAATCTGACAGTGCCTTACATTTCCTGACTCCTCCTCTTGGATGAATACAAATGGATCCGGAACCACGTGAAAAACTGGGAGAGGCAAAGAGATTGAATGAGTGTTGGAGACCCTTCCCTGTGGAGGAAGGATCAGTTTGGCAGCCTGGGCACTCCCGTTTCCCCAAGTCCTACCAGCTGCAGGCTGTGCTGCTCGGAGTGACAGTGTGAGCAGATGTGCAGCTCTGAACTGAGCCATGAACAAAGGACTGCGAGGTTCGACTTGAAAGCTCGGAATATTTTGATGTTACAGTTCACCTTGTCACGTGAAGCATCCCCAAAGTTTTCAGCAGTGCTTGACACGTCATAAAAAATATATCTGGAAAAATCAAATTTTAGTTTTGCTGCTGCTCTGATGCGTGGAAGCTTATTCCAGCCAAAAAGAGCTGTATCTCTGCAAGAGTGCACTCCAAATATGATTTCTGGGATTCAGAAAGCTATGAGAAAAGGAGACTGTGTGGTTGCAATGTATGAATGATTTCTTTCTCTTTTACTTATGAAGTCCCAAGGCAGAGGTTTTTAAGACTTGGTTTGACTCGGTAACTGAACTTCCTTTCTCAAATACAGCATTTAGAAACACTTGTTCAGCTCATGCTCAATAAATGCATATAATTGGTATTTACAAACTTGTTTATTCATATTCCAACAATCTCAACTCACTTAATTATCATTTGAATGCTTTCAAGTCCCTATAGAACATCTGCAAGCAGAATAAAAAGTAGTGACTATGTCTCAGCAGCCATAACCTGGAAAAGATCCTATAAACAACCAGAGAATCAGAATCACAGAATGTTTGGGGTTGGAAGGGACCCTAAAGCCATGCCAGAGTTGGTAGGGCTGACAGATGATCAAGGAACGAAAACAGAACTCAAGGAAATTCAGACCACAGCAAAAAAGCTAAACAGACTGCACCAGTGCTTACTGTGAAGGTTTGGGAGATTCATGACATCAGGGCCATTCTTTAAGAATTATGAGTTATTGAGCTGCCTTGATTTTAAGTGTCAATAAAAAAGGTTTCAGGAAAAAAAATAGTATAAAGTCACCAAAAGTTGAGAGTAGAATAAATTATCCACCTAAAAGTTCTAATGCAATTAAATATGAAATTGCTGGACTCCGAGGATGATGTGTTATCTATCGGATAATCTTCAACAACTGAGCAGAGGGTGGTAAGTGCAACATCTGCACTTAAAATGGGACCCAGGGATGATTTCCTGAGCACAAACGAGCAATTCTGACCCCTATATTAAGTAAATTTGTAGACATCTGAATAAAGAACAAAATTTCTAAGCAAATTGCTGAACCTGATGTATTTGTACAGAGTGAACCCAACCTTATGGGTCCATTTGATTTCCTAAGGAACTGCAGGGCCAGGCAGATCCAGCGGATTATTTTAAATTTTTTTTTCACGTGATCCACTTCCAAAGGCTCAGCAGAGAACAGATATGGCAACAGATAAAGGAGAAGCTTCTCTTAAGGACTATTGACAGTTTAAAAGATTGGATATAATGGATAAGGAGAAAGACTTGTTGCCGTAATAGGAAAGGTACCAAGGGAGTTAGAGAAGGATTAATGTTAAGACACAGGCTATTCAACAAAGGGGATCCAGAAGGACAAAAGAATGCTGAGGTAAAATTTTGTTGATTATACAGAATTATTCTGGATTATGAAATAAAGCAGTTATGTGAAAAGCTGTTGAAGAACTTCACAATACTAAGGGTAATAAAATAACACATGAAATTAAATAATGCTAAGTGCAAAGAGACGCCAACAGAAAAGAATCAGCACCAGGATATGTATTTTTGTCACTACTTTCACTTGAGAGACAGAACTTCATTTCACTTTGGATTGTTCTTTGGGTATGTTCAAATGAGAACAGAACTGTTAAAAAAGGGAAGTAGAGCATTAAAAATTACTGAAGAGAAAAAACATGACTGTGTCACTACATTAATTAGTCACAATCCAACAATTCTGATCACTTCAGCTTAAAATATAAAATAGAACCAAAAAAGGTATAAAAAGACTGACACCACTGATAAGAGCTATGAGACAGCATCTATACAAGGAATTAAATAGAGAAGCGAGACTAAACCTCTTCAGATGGGAGCAGAAATCCCCTAAAGGGTCTGTGATAAATATTTATCACAACTTGAGTATTTTAAAAAGTCTATTATAGCACAAAGGATTGCAGGAGTAATCACTAAATTCTCAAGGAGAGAAAATGTATAGAACAGAATTAAAATCAGAATTATTCATCATCTGGGGTGAACCACAATTGTTCTGAAGGAGCAACCAATTCTAGAAGTTTTTAGACACAAACTTTTAGAAATTACAGGCCTATATAAAAGCAAAGATCATTTTTGATCTGCCCTATGGCGTAGATGTGCTACTGGCCAGAACTACAAACAGGACACTAAAAGGAAGAGATTTTGATTTGAGATAAACTTGTTTTTAAGCTCCCAAAAGCCAGCAAATAATACCAGCTCTAAAGTTCATTTACGTATTTATATATATATATGTAAAATTTGTATTAAAGGTTTGGTGACTGTCTTCTAGGACTAACAAACAAACTTTAAAATGTTAAAAACCTGACTCTGATTGCTTCTCGTCTTAGACAGCAAATGTTTCCTCTCATGCTCTTAGGAGGTTACAGGATTTTGCTGCCCCAGCCCATTTTCTCAGAGTTAAAAGTTCTCAACAGACTATTAACTTGCTATTTTCTGAGTGGAAAGACTCCATATTTTCACCCAGATAAAGGACTCCCAACTTCCAGACTGCTGGTAGAATATTGCAGCAGCCACCATTACGTTGGGGGAAAATATTATTTAATCATAAGTGGATCAAAGTACTTAATTTTGTTTGTATTTTCCAGTGATTTGATAGTGGGAGCAGAGGAAGTCACTGCACTCAGTGCTGTGTTCCACAAAAGGAAGTTGCAAATCAGAAAATCAAAGTTATCAAAACTTTCTCAGGATGGTCACCAATTTTTTTATTGATTAGAAAGTCCTAAGTTCCCTCAAAGCCAAAGCGTGAGCTACTGGAATTCCAGAGTATGTGTTTGCCTGGTTGTTCCATCCTGGATATGAAGCCTCCCTCTGGAATCCTTTGAGGTGCAGTTAGTGCACAGCACACCCACTGCAGGGATTTGGCTGCTTTCTTTCGGACCACCATTCTTGTGTTTGCAAACTTCAGCCTTTTTAACTCCGGGAGCAGTTTTTATAAGCAGTTATGTTTTGAAAACCTATTTAATAACTTCTCTATGAGTTTCTTCCCACTATAAAACGTATTTATGCCTCATTATCTTCAACTGACATTTGTTTTTGCTGAAGTTCCCTTCCCTTTTGCTCCACCTAGTCCATATATTGGGAAATGTAAAAGATTTTTCTTTCAAATGACAGTTCTGTAACTCCTGTGATTGCCCTTGAGTTTCACTACAATCATTGCCAGCTGAGCATGAAATCATGCTGCTGAGTGAAACATGGTGGCTTCCTCACGAAAGAATTCTTGATTACGTTGCTTTTACATATTTATTTCTGCATTAGATAGGAGGGCCGGGGTGCCAGTCAGGGCGGCACGTTCGGGCTGGCAGGTGACATCCCTACGCCATGAGCAGCACCTGTGCCTACACAGCATTCACAGCAAATCAAGCCTTCCATGAAAATTTATCACCCAGCCTAAACTATGGAAAGGCCAAGTGACACTGGAGATCAAAGCACGAGCTTTTTGTTACCTGCTGCTCCTCTGAAGGCACCCAGCTTCCCCATGATTGCCTTTCCCAGCTTTAGGAATTCCCTGTATCTGACACAGCCTCAGCTCCCAAGTGGGGGCTGTCCGCAGGAAAATCTGCACATCACACCTTGCTGGTAACAACTGTTGAATACTGTTTGTTTGCTGCTGTTCAAAGAATAGCCTTAAATGATTTTATACATTGATTTTTGAAGCAAATCATATTAAATTATGCCAGCAAATTCAATTTTATCTTCCTAAAATTCAATACAAATTGGGTCACTTCCACTGACAGACATCTGAATTCTTTATCCTACAGGCAACTCATTTAGTTATGATTGTATCACTCACTGAACACCAGCATTTCAGAGCACATCCAAATGCAGCAGCATTTCCTGATTTTTCTCGATGCCTTAGGAGATGATGGGAACAAACCCAGCATTCAGAGAGCAGACAAGAAAACAGAGAGGTTTTGCAGTCATGGACAAATTCCTTTGCTTTAGGTGAATACACAGTAACAAAAACCTCAGAAAATATTTCTTCCTTTTAGGCATTCCAGCCTGATCTTCATTTTCTTAGCATGCACACAGCACTGCCAGGCAGTGCTCAGATACAGACCTCCCCACACTGGGATCTGATTCTGCAGCTACTTCCATATCTAAACCACCCCAATAAAGAACCATTCTGATCTTTTGGATTTCTTTGCAGGATAAGAGTCTAAAGATCACAATCTGCTTGCTAGAATTCTCCAGCCCCCCATCACATCTTTAAATAAAACGTGATTTGGAAAATTTTAAATACTGAGTTTTTAAAATAAATAGCACCACTATGATACATGTGATACTTTTGAACACAATCTTAATTCAGAGAATCATAGAATATCCTGGGCTAGAAGGGACCTTAAAGCCCGTCCAGTGCCACCCCTGCCATGGGCAGGGACACCTCCCACTGTCCCAGGCTGCTCCAAGCCCCAGTGTCCAGCCTGGCCTTGGGCACTGCCAGGGATCCAGGGGCAGCCACAGCTGCTCTGGGCACCCTGTGCCAGGGCCTGCCCACCCTCCCAGGGAACAATTCCTTCCCAAGATCTGATCTAAACCTCCTTTCTGTCAGTTTGAAGCCATTATTCTCCCTGTTTGAACATTGTGACAATCCATCTCATGCCATTCAGTCAAAATTTTTATA
This sequence comes from Gymnorhina tibicen, assembly GCA_013399875.1. Classification (NCBI taxonomy): domain Eukaryota; kingdom Metazoa; phylum Chordata; class Aves; order Passeriformes; family Artamidae; genus Gymnorhina; species Gymnorhina tibicen. The sequence continues at coordinate 568,312 of VXAZ01004428.1, read as the reverse complement.
CAAATTTCCAATCCTTGCAAAGGTTGTCATACAGCAAGGTTGGGAGGGGGCAGAGGGAGGTCTAATTTATCAGAAAAGAAGAGAATATAAAAATACCATAGTACATGCAGTTCAAATGAAATCTTGACAGCTGCTATTCACAAATATTGCTGACATGATTTATATTATATTAAAATTCAGAATTACTGCATTTTCATCAGTTTCTCATTTCACAGCTGGCATTTCATGTTGTCAGCATCCTGTGATTTACAAGGCTGTATGTAGTGCAAAAATGTTGTTTTAAATGGACAGTCTCATAAGCACATTCACTAATTGATGTGCTGGGGCAACTTAAAATGTAAACCTAATGTGTGTTCCGAAAGCCAGAGTGCTTTCCAGAAGAAAAAACTGAACCTAATCACTTCAGTTTCATGAAATTTTTATGAAAGTCCCCAGAAAACAGACATTCTCATGCAAATGTTAAAATAATGGCTTAATTTGTGAAGTTACTTTTGCAATGTCAAAAATGCAATGTAAAATACATAAAAAATGGGATTGATACTCACTGCTGGGAGATATAGAAGCTGTTTAAGCACACAGACCATGGAGTCTTAATACAGCATTGTTTTCTAATAGTGTTTACATAGGATTCATTGGGATATTTTCCAAACTGCTATAAAGCAAGCCTGGCACAAAATGCAAATTCTCTGTTCCAGCAATGCTATTCTTTATCTAAGACCTGTAGAAATGATGGAAAGGACAAATTTTCAGGGAATTAAGTCAATATTTTATACATTTCATCATGCTTCTCTATTCCAGTGCTCAGCAGGAACACAGGATACAACCTGCTTTTCCACAGTTCCTTGTGACATAAGGCATGAGAAGTTATCTGCAAATAACTTGGAAAGTTTGGGTAGGTCCAGAGAATTTAGTGGAATTCCTTAAGTAGAACATTAATCAGAGGAATAAAACCACAGCTTTTGCCAAAGAGCTCTCTCCCTTTTTACAGAAGCTACTATTAGGCAGCCCAAAGCCTGGAATAACCTCCTGTGATTCAAACAATATTTTAACAGTAACAAGACACATTTGGACCTTATCCTAAAATCTGAGGTATTCCAGGGTATTTTGTAGTAAAGGTACGAGAATCAAGAGAAAGAAGTGGCAAATTGATTCCAAGGCTATCCATGTTTCCCTTTTCAATCCTCCTGCTCCATCAATACAAAAGAAATAGCCCTTGAACGTGTCCAGGCAATGATCTGGCACCCTGCCATCGTTTTTAGGTTTTCTACAAATAGTTTGTGTTACAGACAACCACGGAGAGAAGCTCTGATGACATCAACAGCAACCCCTCATCCTCCTCTAGTGATCTCAGTCAAATCCCTTCCCTTCCCTCCTATCTCTGCCCCGGATTTATTCCCACATTTTTTTTGGTATCATCATAGGATTTTTTTTTTCCTAGTAAAAATATCGGGGGGCGTTTTGTCTAGTCTGAGTTTTTGACAGAGTTTGACACTTGATTTCTGCATAGCGATATTAAAGATGTTTGTCTTTTTTAACATCACATCTTCAGGTTTTCCTTCTGGTTCTGCTGGGGGCAGGTTTGCTTGGCTGCAGCTGGAGTTTAAGAGGCTCATTGTGTCCTCAGTAGGTCATATGGAAATCAGACAGCCAGAAACCCTTTCGGCTAATCTTTCTGCATAAGTGGATCATAATTCAGCCTTCACCTTATCTGGAAACTCTTAAATTTTTGAATAATGTTTTCAAAACATATTTCCCTTAAAATTATGACAAACCTCATCCATCAACATAAAAACTTTTAATGACTTGCACCAAACAGGACACGATCAAACCCAGGATCTGAGAACTGAGACCAAAATATGATAATTAAAATAATTTTCTCCTTTGGGGCAGTAGGTGAAGTCTGCACACCATACAGCGTTTACTTAAATGAAAACATGTAATAAAAAGTGTCCTGTGGCCTCACAGTGGTCATTCCAGAGGAGCCCAAATAAGGATGGCACTTGTAGGATATTCTCTGTCTTACAGAATTTGGCCCTTAGCTCTGACACTCTTCCAGCTTTTCTCTGTGTACAGAAGTCCACAGAGCTTCTTGCACAAGCCTAAGCATTCCCCATCGGAGATTTCATATCTTTTTTTTTTTTTTTTGCACTTTAAGCATGAATTAACTGGAATATGCTGATGTTGGAGCTCTGCCCTCAGCTCCTCTGCTCCAGCTGAACCAGCCCAGTGTCCTCAGCCGCTCCTCAGGTGGCCCCTCCAGACCCTTCCCCATCTTCATGGCCTCTTCTGGAAACTCTCTAATGGCTTAATGTCTGTTTTTATATAGTGGTGCCCAAAACTACCCCCAGGACTCCCCTGTGAACTGCCCTGCATCAAAAGCAGTGTGGGCAGCAGGGGAGGGGGGAAATTCTGCCCCTCTGCCCTGCTCTGGTGAGACCCCACCTGCAGAGCTGCTCCAGCCCTGGGGCCAGCACAGGAAGGACCTGGAGCTGCTGGAGCGAGTCCAGAGGGGGCCACGGAGGTGCTGAGGGCACTGGAGCCCCTCCCCTGTGAGCCAGGCTGGGAGAGCTGGGGCTGCTCAGCCTGGAGAGGAGAAGGTTGTGGGGAGACCTCACAGCTCCTTCCAGGGGCTGCAGGGAACCCAGAGAGGGACAATTCCTCAGGGACTGGAGGGACAGGAGCCAGGGAATGGCTTCCCAGTGCCAGAGGGCAGGGCTGGATGGGATCTTGGGAAGGAATTGTTCCCTGGGAGGGTGGGCAGGCCCTGGCACAGGGTGCCCAGAGCAGCTGTGGCGCCCCTGGATCCCTGGCAGTGCCCAAGGCCAGGCTGGACACTGGGGTTTGGAGCAGCCTGGGACAGTGGGAGGTGTCCCTGCCATGGCAGGGGGGGTGGAATGGGATGAGCTTTAAGGTCCTTTCCAACCCAAACCATTCCATGATTCTCTGAATTAATCATGTTATAATTTTCTCAAAGATAGGGGTTTAGAGGAAGATAGAACAGCAACTAAATCTGTGGAAATGTACCTTCTATATGGAATCATTTTGACACTACAAGCAGTTGTTAGTCGAGGCTTTCAAGACATTCCCAAGCTTCATTAGAAGTTATTGCTTTTATTAAGTACTGTGAAATTACTGCCTTGGCTAAAATTTACTTAGATGGCTTACTGTTTTATTTCATTGTTTTTTCATAGATTGTGTTTACATATTTGAATAAACTGGGCTTTCAGGTAGCAAATGATAATATTTTATAATCAATAGTGCTCTAGTGCTAAGAAATACTGCAAGGTTTTCATTAAATCAGAGAAAAGTGCAGTTAAAGGAATGCTAACAAGTATTGATGTTTAGATTTTATTTATCAATGTTGTTAAACTCCTCTCCACTGCACTGAGTTTATTTTTCCACATTAAAATAATCTTATTTGGTATCTCTAGGGCTGAGTTTTAAACAAGATAAAGTACCTTGTGAATTAATTTATTTTGAAGAGAAAAGAAAATACAATTTGTGTCTTTTCATTAAATTGTCCTTAGCTATATTGATTTAACCCAAGTTAAAAATTTATTTAGCTGAAAAAGAAACAAAGCTAAAATCAAAATGTATATCTTGTTCTGCGTTAAACTTGGGAGTCAATCCTTGTAGTATTTCACTTGATATTTTATCCATTATTTATCCATTATTATTCATTATATTAATATTAGTCAGTCTCTGATTACCATACTGGCATCCAAATTACATATCTGTACTGGAAAAGTCTCATATATTCAGATATTTGAAAGCAGCTAAATTAAATTTGACAAAATGTTGTTACTTGGAAGAAGAGACCAACACCCACAAAAAGATGGAACACTTCCCAAATTCGTGTGTCATCCTCACACAGGTTCCATACACAGATCAACAAAATAGGCACGGGAAAGAAGGTTGAAGGAGATAATAAACGTTACCACAGTAGTCAAAGTTCTGTCCTCAAAATTAGGGACCTAAACCATTGCTGATGAAGAAAATTCTTCTCTATTTATGGGAAGATTTATTCAGCCATTCTCACGTGTACATTTAAGTTCTACGTTTGATTTGCTACTGATGTTTATCAAATCACAACGGGGAAGAGGTGATAAAGTATACAGATGTGGATACAACGACAGCTAATTCATTTACTGTGGAAAATAATCTATGGATATTCTAAAACGTGACACACATCATCAAGGTGTCTGAGAGGCTATTTTGAAACAATTTATCTTATTAACAGCACAGTAATATTTTCCTGAAAACATCACACTCTCATCAGAGCTAATGTATATTTTTGACCACAGAATAATGGTACTGCAGATAATGAGTACAAACAGTTCACTTAACAGAATTCCTGCTCTCTATTTGTATAAATTTCTGTTTCAATTTCTTAAGCAATTATACATAAAGTATGTAATTTTATTTTTGGTAAATAACAGTCACAGCATAATTTGAACAATTAAGCATGACAGTTATCTGTAGTGACACTTCTGCTGTGGTTACCAAGACTACCTACCAAAGAAATATTTCTCTGTAATATTGAATGTATTCATCAGGTACTAAATCCCAGCCACACCAACAGAAAATGCTGCTGCACTTTTGTGACACACAAGGAACTGCAGGTGAGAGCAGTGTGTATTTGCACGGGTGAGGCCTCACCTCAAGGGCTGTGTCCAGTTCTGTGCCCATCAGTTCAGGAAGGACCTGGAGGGGCTGGAGCGTGTCCAGGGCAGGGAATGGAGCTGGGAAGGGGCTGGAGCCCCAGGAGCGGCTGAGGGAGCTGGGAAAGGGGCTCAGGCTGGAGAAAAGGAGGCTCAGGGGGGCCCTTGTGGCTCTGCACAAGTCCCTGACAGGAGGGGGCAGCCGGGGGGGTCGGGCTCTGCTCGCAGGGAACAGGGACAGGAGGAGAGGGAACGGCCTCAGGCTGGGCCAGGGGAGGCTCAGGGTGGACTCCAGCAGGAATTTCCCCATGGAAAGGGTGTGGTGGGTTGTTACAGAGGGTTCACAGAATTTTCTGAGTTGGAAGGGACCTAAAAGGATCATGGAGTCCAACTTTTAAGTGAATGGCCCATGTGTGGATCACAAGCTCAACCTTTGTGTTATCAGCACCATGCTCTAAGTAACTGAGCTAATCTCAGGGTCGTTAAATATTGGAATGAATTATTCCAATTGCAGAATCATTCAGGCTGGAAAACGCCCTCCAAGGCCATCGAGTCCAAGCTGTGCCCCATCCCCACCTTGTCCCCAGCCCGGAGCACTGAGTGCCACCTCCAGCTCTTCCTGGGACACCTCCAGGGATGGGCACTCCAAACCTCCCTGGGCAGCCCCTGCCAAGGCCTGAGCACCCTTTCCATGGGGAAATTCCTGTTGGTGTCCACCCTGAGCCTCCCCTGGCCCAGCCTGAGGCCGTTCCCTCTCCTCCTGTCCCTGTTCCCTGGGAGCAGAGCCCGACCCCCCTGGATACACCTTGCTCAGGTAGTTTGGGCTTTCTTTCCCTGAAGGAAAACTCTTTTCCTAACTGAGTGAAAGATGCCAAGTGCAGTAAGTAGTGGCCGTCTCTTGGCAAAAAAATCACTTCCAAGGCCAGACTCTCATCTTGTGCAAGCGAACTTAAGGCAGAAAACAAAATATATATTCCTGAGTGCCAGCTTTTCATTCTTATTAAAGATTATGTTAGATTTAACATTATCCAGTTAATTAGGTTTTTTTTTCCATTTTCTAAAACTACCAGAGGTCTTTTCCCTAAGTTTGATTATGCAATCAGCAGAATATTTTCTCTTCTAAAATAAAAGTAAGAATGGTGGAGGAGATAATGCCAACAAGATCAAAGCTGTAGATTGAGAAAGTAATTTCCAAATTTTACCACATTTTCCCCCCAGATTTACAGTCATACACCTAGGAAATGTAGTCCAGACTGTCTGGGCACATAGATATTTCTGTATAATACATAAATATCAGAGTAGAATGAATAAAGTATTTTCCATGAATAGTCATTTGAATTTTAATAGAAATTTTACTTCAATCTCATTTTTTTCATTACTGAGAGACTGAACATTTCTATGAAAAAATAGTTTCAAAAAGTAATACTCTAAACTTTCTATTGAGCTAAATTTCATATATTTAGATACTTAAAATTATTGTTACCTAAATTATGATAAATTAATTAAAACCAGCACTATGCTGACTATCCAGAAGAGAGAAACAATGAGATGTCTTCCATCTTGCCAGCACGAATAATGATAAATTTATTTTTTCCTGAGTAACCCTGAGTGTTTCCTCCTCTGCACAACCCCACCTCAGCCCCACTGAATTTGGGGCAGTCTAATACTGAGGTCTGTGTGTTGGGGGAAAAGGCCTTACATTCCCATGTAACCATCCATGGAACAGGAATGAGGACTGAGAACGTCAGCCAGACATAATCAAACAATATTTGAGCTTTTTACAAAAGATGGTTCTGGAATGAATACAGAATGTCTCGCAGCACACTCGTGACAATTTTGCAAGCAGATAAAAACAGAGAAATTAAATGAATTATTTATTAGGACTCTCATATTGGAAGTCAGATATCAGGAGCTCTACTCCAAGCTCCACCACCGACCTTCTGTGCAACCTTAGACAAACAGATTTATCTGCTCCTGCCTGTTCCATGGGGGTTTTTGTGTCCTGATTTAAAACAGTTCAGCCAAACTGTTGTCTTTTCCTCCACATTCATAGAAGCCCAAAACAGACTCTTCCCAACCCTGATTGGTGCCTTTAAACAGGAAGGAAATACAAGTAAATTGAGAAAAAATAATTAAGATTAAAATCATGACCCCAATTCCCTTTCATGTTGTGTAGAAAATTATCCTTTACAGTAGTCCACTGTATTACACATGGTACATATCATTATCTAATCAAACTTTGCATGCTGTGAGTTGAAATATAATTAATAGAATTAAGACTTTTTTCTAAAGAAAAGTTTTAAATTGTTTAAGGGCTAAATTCACATAAAGCTGGTATGGGATTTTGTTTTTTGTTTGTTTTTTTGGGGTTTTTTTGGTGTGGGTTTTTTTTTTGTTTTTTGTTTGCCTCTTTTTTTGGTTTTGTTTTGTTTGTTTTTGAAAGTTTTTTGGTGGGCTTTTTTGGGGTGAGGGCGTGTTTCAGGTTTTAAGTATTTCCTCTTTCTACACAAAATTAAAGGACAAGATATATTTGCCTGAGATTTCAACAAAACAGCTTTTTTTTGGAGTCTCCAAAAAGCCTCCTGTCCATGAAACCTCAGTTAAGAATGTACATCTCAATGACTTTTCTCTGATGAATCTGACACTGTCTCAAGCCCACTGGACTAACTGTGCTTATGCAGTATTAATTATCAGCTGAAAGAGTGCTTGAAGCAAGAAATGAGAAAAATACTTCAAGATTTGAAGCTTGGAATCTTAAAATCTCTGATCTGGGAAAAACAGAAGTGCCTATTTGAATTTACACACAAAACTGAATAAACTGAAGTTGTGGGTCTGCCCAGCCTGGGATCTTCTGAACAAACACCCAAGTCCAGCGAGAATGTTAATAAATCTTCTAAGAAATATGTATTACTAGGACAATTCACCAGGTTTGGGACATCTTTTATGCCCAAGACTGAGAAGATGTGCCCAGATGATCTCAAAAATTCCCTTCAGGCTCCCTTGACAATGAATCTGTAATAAAGCTACATGGACAATGAAACCTCTTACAGCTGCTCAGGTAAATGATTTTATATTAATTGGATGGAATGTTTAAATTTCTATAGAAAAACTTTGGAAAAAAGCTTATTATGGTAAAAGAGATTATGTCAGTTCAATTTATATTAAATTTTCTGGACAAGAATTTCACAGTCTTATTTAATGTTAGAAAAGAATGCTGACTGGCAGCCACCAAAACTTACCAGATGTGCCATAGCCACACCTCTGTTATTATTTTTCGCTGAGACACATGAATTTCAACAACAACAACAACAAAAAGACATAAAATAAAACACCGAGAAAACATCTCTTCTTTTTATGATAAAACTGACATATCCAGTATTTGTTATTTCGGCATTGTCTTCATCAGTCTGAGCTTGTCACATATATTTTAATACATGATTTATGGTTATAAATTCATTTTCCATTCTCATTTATAATATGGTGTCACATTTTATCACAAGTGCATTTAATCATCTGCTGTCTGCATACTAATGGTTACAAATATGATACCTATGTAGACCCAGCAGCCAGTGGCTGCAACTGTCTCTGACTGCAACGCTCGAGTGCTTTGAAAAGTGCTGATAAATAGAGAAGTTCAGACATTTTTATGTGTCTGTCCCATTTTAATAGCCAAGATAAAATTCTCCTGCTTCACCAAGAACTCGATTCTTTTTCTCCCCACTTGAAAATTTTTTTGCGTGCGCTCATCTATCCTCAGAACAGTGTCAGTGCATAAAATTAAACATGCATAAACACTTTAGGAATCGGTACTAAAAAGGCAGAGATAAAAAGCCTACTGATTTTACAGGAAAAGGAAGATCAGAAAGAAGAAAAAGCAGCACCTACCCAAATTTATCATAACTTAAAAAAAGAAATAAAGTCAGTGTTTTGTTTAAAATTTGTTGGCCAAATTCTGCTATGCAGTGAATGTGATCACATGTTCAAATTTAGGACATTTTCAAGGCACAATCGAACCTCCAGATATTACCATTTAAAGGCAGCATGTCAGTACAGCTATTTAATTTTTCTGAAGAAAGCACACCCCACTATTATTTGTTCCATGTATTAAACTTAGACTTCTCACAAATATTTATTTGAGAAATCTCAATGGAAACATTTCAATTCCAGTACTTTACAAGAAAGTGGGTTGCAGTAAACTTCAGCAACATTCATGGGGAAAAGAAAAACTTTATAACAACAGGGCAAGGAAGCATTGATTAAAAATACACACAAATTCACCTGCCCTGCAAANGCCCTGCCCTCTGGCACTGGGAAGCCATTCCCTGGGTCCTGGCCCTCCAGCCCTTGGCAATTGTCTCTCTCCAGCTTTCCTGCAGCTCCTTCAGGCCCTGCAAGGCCACACTGAGCTCACCCCAGAGCTTCTCCTCTCCAGGCTGAACAATCCCAGCTCTGCCAGCCTTTCCTCCCAGCAGAGCTGCTCCATCCCTCTGCTCATGCTGGTGCCTGCTCTGGACTCAGTCCCAATAATTCAATTTTTATCATTCTCACACCAGTGTTTCGAGTTTATCTCAAAAATACCAGCATAGTTTGTGAATAAACTTAAGCAATTTACACACACACACACATGCAAAAGCTTTCAATTTATACATGCATGTCTACTTAGCTAAATTTAGGGTAACTTATTTGAAGCTGTCAATGCTAATTGTCTTATTGTCTTATCCTTATAGGCAGAGAAATTGAGCCTACAATAACTAGGCTTATGAGTATTTTTAGTCGTATTTCTAATTGACTGTTTGACACTTTTTGTGTATTCTGTCCTGAGCAAAGTAATTTGCCACACTCTAAACCAGACAAGCGTGTGCAGCTGACAGGCCAAAAACCCTGTGCTGTCACTCCTGTGGTGCGGATGGAGCTTCCTGCTAAAGAACTGAAAAATAAATGCTCCTCAGTATGGTGAAAGATGAATATAGTGCATGTTTATCAGAAACTGCAGGTTATGAAATTTATATTAACCTTTAAAACAGAAGCCTTTCAAAACGCCTTACAAATCCAGGTGCAGGAAGTGCACATTCCAAGAGCATGCAGAAGACAGGGAAATGCCTGTTTGTAATTACCAAAGTTCACAAAGCACACAAGGTTCAGCCGTGAGCTGGCAAAATTCAGACTGAAAGTGGACAAGGCCGCCAAAATTCTCAGCTGAAACTGCAAGGAATTAAGTGTCCTGTATGACGAAAAACATTGCAAGATCATTTTAGAGTCAATTCCATAAAATACAGCTGATGATTTCTGCATGGACACTGAGCTTCAGGAGCTTTTTTCTGCATGGATCAAGGGGGGATTCTGCCCCTCTGCCCCCTCAGCTGAGACCCCACCTGCAGAGCTGCCCCAGCCCTGGGAAGCCCTGCCCGAGCACAGGAAGGCCCTGGAGATGCTGGAGCGAGTCCAGAGGAGGACTGATAACAGGTTAATGATAACATGGAATATTCTACTGGAAATCTCACCAATGACTTTAGCAATTTAACAAGGAATTTGCTAAAAACCAAGCCTCCACAACTCTCCTGCGTGCAACTGCAGTTAACTGATAGCAACAGGGGACTGCCAGGATCTGTCATGGCTGGCCAAGGTTTGCAGAGATGGGAATAAACACACACCAAAGGCTTGGTTTCCATCTCAGTGTCTAAATAGGATTAGAGTGAGAACAGGTCTTTTTGTGTTGGTATCACTGGGCCCTATAAATGGTCCAGCTTGTCCCAGTTGCAACTTGAATCATATGGAGTTTTTCAAAGCCAGGCAGCTTTGCCAACAGAGAGCACTTTCATCTGCCAGAGATCATGTTCCAGTTTTAGAATGTCAACTATTGGCACTTTTTAAAGAAAAAAACTGTCACTCTCTTTGGTACAATAAAACAAAACCTTCCATAACCATTTTCTCTTTGGAAATTATTTCACCCTGTTATCAGTTATCTATTATGAAGGGAATTTGGGAGTGTAGTGAATTGTAATGAATTCTCATACAAAATTTTAATACAAAAATATTGGCTGCTCCTTTGCAGATTTGTAGTTAAAGCAACTGAAAACAGAATCCATCGTGCAAAAACTGGCAACTCTAATGAGCACCAATACCAGCTTCATCTTTAAGGATTATGCCAATTTAAATAATGCACTGTAATTAACAGGCACATTTTTTTCCCAGGTTATTATACTATTTGTGAGAGGTCATTCCTGTCACACTGTTCTTGAAGAAAAATTTTTAATTATGCATAATTGACAACGTGCTACTGATATCTGTTTGTCTTTGTGTTACGTCTTTGGGATTCCTCAATGTCAGCGATGCAGAGAGATTTGTATTCAGGATAAAGGGCAGAAAGCCTCATCTCAGTTTTTCCCATACCTGAGTTTATTCGTGTTTGCATAAGGAAGGACGCTGTGCATGATGAATCATGTATCACACCTATTATCTCCTCTAAATATAGACAGAAGAGAACTGACAGCTTTAGCAAAGGTGGTTTGATACTTGTTAACAAGTTCTGGCTTTTAAAAATCATTCTACGCTAGGATTTAAGAAACAGATATTCCACTTTTGGGCCAACAGCACAAGCTCCCACCCCCAAAACCTACAGACAAGTGATTTCTCATTTTGCATACTACATTACCGCACCATAGAGTATCGTCTGGAAGGAAATAAATCTGCTTTCTGAGAAAAGCAGTTTTATAATACTCACTTCTCCTTAATCTAGTTACACTATTTCAGAAGTGTCTTACAGAAAACTTTGCTATCTTTTCCTGTAAAAAATGCATTTGCAATAAAAGGGATTTTTTAAAAATGAAAAACTGCCTTAAGTTCAGAGGTTCAGAGTCTGACAGTTCTTGACCAGCATCCTTGTTTGTTTTCACCTCTCTGATCTCTCCAAATTTGAAGCTAACTGCATTCTCCAATCCTGCAGCCCTAAGATAATTGGCCATCACTCTCACATTGCTATGGATCGAGTGATTTACTTTAAGCCCCTCCTAATTTGGTTGTGCATGGGGGATACTTGAATCAGCTGCACAAGTTAGCGGAGTTGCATCTCCGTGAATTGGCAGCAGAAATGAGGAGGTGTCAGCTTGTAAAGACTTTTGATGACCAGATGATGAATCAGAGTCCCTGATCACAGTTCAGTCAGCCAAATTAATATCATTAATTAAGAGAAAACTAACTCCTCCACTTATTAAAAATCTTCCCTTGCCTCCTTCTTTCATGATAGATCTTCAGTTTTGCCTTTCTGTCACTTTTATTTGTTGCCTTCCTGACCCTGATTACCACTGGAGCGTGTACACTGTCAGAGCAGCCTCACTGGAAATGCCTCTCTGAGCCATGTTCCCAGCTCACTGACCTTCCAAAACATTCCCTCTGTCCTGCTGCACAGAAGGACATATTTCACTGCAGATGGACCAGACTTCTGCACAAATCCCTACCACACACACTGAGACTGAAGGGGTTCGGGGTGGGCTTTCCAGGCTCAGGGGAACAGAAATGGCCCCAGGGTTTTCATGGGTATGTAAAGATTATTCTTTTGAGCTGCAGGTGCTGCACTCAGGCTGCAGGGAACAGGTGACTATGGCTACGCTGCCCTTTCCCTGTCACACCAGTGACACAAGAACGCCTTGTCAGAGCACTTCCATGAAATGCATTCCCAGTTCTCTCATCAGAAGTTCTCAAATTAACTCTTGGATGAAAGAACTGGCTTTGCACTTTTTTGGCTACGTGGAAAGAACCTGCAGTGGGGAAGAGACCTCACACTATTTTTGCTCCAGAAAAGCAGCGTGACACGTCTGTCCCCTATAACATGACTGGACGAGGCACTCAGTGCTCTGGGCTGGGTGAGAAGGTGGGGATCGGTCACAGGTTTGACTTGATGATCTTGGAAGTCTTTTCCAAGCTAAATGATTCTGTGATTCCGTGATCGATACGGTGTTAAATACATATCAGAAACATGCAGCCATGATTTTTATAATTATCTATATAGAGTTATGATGTTCAGACATAGTTTAGCATCACTGTGTGCCAGTGTGATTCCTGAAGATTCTGTATGTCTCCCCATTTGGGTAAGAACATGCTTCCTGTTGAATTGGTGAGTGCAGGTCAGGGTGGAAAAGGAAACAACACAGGTGGCAGTGGAAAGGAAATGGAATCTGGATCTGTTGAATCTATGTTTGAAAAAAGAAAAAAATAAGAGTGAAACAGTTTCCCAGAGAAGCTGTGGCTGCCCCTGGATCCCTGGAAGTGTCCAAGGCCAGGCTGGGCAGGGGGTGGGATAAGATGATCTTTAAGGTCCCTTTCAACTCAAATCATTCTATGATTTATTTTAAAACTGAGGTGTGAGTTTGTGTTTAAACTGCACAGCTGGAAGGGACGTGGAGATTATTATTCGTGTTAAAGCATGTCAGTTTGTAAATATACCAAGATGGTAAACATCAGATATTTCAGAGTGTTTCCTTTCAGCTTGAGATTTGCTGTCACACCTTGGTGCACTCCAGCCTGTCTGTTACCTTGAGGGCAAGGGAAAGTGACACTAAACACACAACTCACACCTGCTTTTTGTCTGGCTCCTCATCCATTTTATGAGTGATCAATACTTTGAGATACACAAATCTATGACAGGACTGAATCAAATCCGAGAGAGGCAGGATTTTCCAGCACCAGTTTGTTATTAGTGAGGTTCACAGAAGTCCTTCCTCTTATTAAATTCTATACACACACTCAACACAAACGAGTTGAGATAATCACATCGAGATGTGAAGTCTCATGATCAGCCCTGTGTGTTTATAATCATCAGGCTGGGCTGTGTTTAAAAGGTGATGGAGAGAGGACAGTGGCCTTCCCCTCTGCTGCAGGAAGAACAGTCCAAGGAGATCTGAAATACCAGTGCCCTGGATATCAGAATATTAAGTATAATACTGTTAGGGAGGTATAATATAAGGTCATACATTTTTAAATCCTGTTCTTTAATTATTACTGTAGGTTCAGAGCAATAGGTTCCAAGGACAAAGCAATGACTCAAAGCCTTGAAAGCCTGCAAATGGATCAGGTTACAGACACCATTTGTTTTTCAAACCTTCTGAATAATCAATTACAGGAAATTCAATTTCAAATTGAATTTGGGATAAGAAGCATGTTTGAGCAACAGGAATTTCTGGAAGTTCAGACCGTAAGTAATGCATAAAAAATTTAAACAATCTTATTAATTTATGTGGAGAAAATAAAATTACTCTGTGTTTTTCATCTTGAAAATTATGAGAATTGTATTTTTAGAGTACAAATATTAAAAGAAAAGCTCTAAAAGAAAATCTAGACTATTCTCTGTCCCAGGGAAAAAACTTTATGGAAATGATTTCTGAGGTAAGTAGGTTCATTTTTTGCTAAAAGTGATGACATTCTGCAACAGTCTAAGACAATTTCTCCAGCAAAATGTACCTGGAGCAATTATTTTCCTAATATCCTGCTTAACTTTCTACATCACCACTCTCGATGAATCTTCCCAGTTAGGTAGTGGGCCAGTGAAAAATATTTTCTGGATATGATTCTCTAAGGTACTTTATAACAGTTTCTTCTAGAGGGTATTTTTAACTTCCCAATGAGAATATCCTGCTATTAGATGGAGTTATATGTTTTATTAAAAAAATGAAGATCTATAGAATATCTAATACCTCACACATATCAATAAAACACCTGCTATAACAAAAGAAGTGGCGGTGTTTTGACATGATTTCTTTCATGATTCTGTTCTATCAGTGCTCTCACTGACTACGTGTGTTTATAAAGAGAGAGTTTCATTATTTTTTCCCATCTAACTCATAAGCCCAACCTCTCACTTTCTCCTCTTTCTTAAAATAGCCAAATACCTTCCCAGTTTGCACTTCTTTGGACCTTTAGCCATCCCCTGTTTCAAGGACACTCCCTGGTGCCTCCAGCATCTTCAGTCAATTATCTCAAGCAGTGTGAGTGAATGTCTCCCAGATCAGCTGATGTGTAAGCACCCGACTTACAAAGGAGTCTCTGGTCTGATCTTTCCCTCTACTATCACAAGTCCTTTTTCCCTTTGACACTAATGTTAGTTCCTTTAAAATTATCACAGCACAGCTTTATAGTTAAGGCTGATGCAGAAGAGATATTAACACCCTGACCTTCTAAAAACATCCGCTGTCATTTATTTTCCTTCTCATCTGAGGAGCAGATCAGCTCTTCCCTTCATTTTTCTCTTACTATTAATGTACTTACAGAATCCTGCCTTTTATTCTTTCTGTGACTTGTGAGCTCTATGAGGTCTTTTGATGTTTTGCTTATATTTCTGTGCTATTTTTTTTTTTCTATTTACACTCTTAATACTTTGACTTCTTTTCTATTTTCTATACACTTCTTTTTCATCATGAAGTCATTGAAGAATTCATTATTTAGCCAGCTTGGTGTGTCACTAATCTTCCTATGCCTTCTTTTTTTAGGAGAGCTTTTGCTCTTTTTTTGCTAGTCTTAATATTTCTTCCTTAAGTAACTGTCAACCCCTCCAGAATCCCTTTTCCCCTTAGATAGCAGATTTTACCTAGTGATCTTCTGAGCTGACTAAAGCTTCAGCTCTACTTTATTTCTTTACTATTTTTCTATTTCTTTTCAAAAAATCACCCATTAGAAAACGTTATTCTCATTCAGGTCCAGTCCATGGAGCCTACAAATTTCTTTGATCACATGATCAATCACGGGATTAAATACAATCCCAACAAATGTTGCATCACACAATATTATGTGATTGCCTTCTATTGGAATTTTACATATTTGTACAATTTGCAGGATATTTTTGGCCACTTGTAGCAGGATAATGTGTCTAATAGATAGGAACAGTCCCACAGTGTCTCATTTGTAAGAACTACAATGGTGAATGTGCTTTATCCATGAAAACACCCAAAAGCAAAAGTTTTGAAGATTGATGAAGCCTGGATGAACCACAAGATCAAAAGGCTCAGCTCTTTTAGTGTCATAATTCTCATGGAAAGACCTGCAAAGGACAGAGTCTCCCATAAACTGGTACCAGTGAGACACACGTACCCCAACAGAATCCACAAATTCTGTGTGGAATATTTGCTGCTCTTGCTTCTTCGATCAGATTTTGTAAACCATAGGCACTCACTGTGTTTCGTTACAGCACAACGTTGCTGATTCGGTCAGGAACAGCACAAGAGGAGAGTAAGTAAATCCACTGATTTTAAACCATGAATGCCATCAAATAAGTATTTTCCATCTAAAACAGGCAGACAATATGCAAATCAATTAAAATATGCAAATTCTACAGTCTCTGATTATGGTAAGTGATTATTGAAGACCATCACTGTAAAAAGATATCAAAATAATAGTGTTTAACTGATCTTTTTGCAAAATTAAGTTGTTCTTTAGCAAATTGACAGAACTCATAACTAATATATTCTTAATCAAGTATGTAAATGTAACACAAAGCCTGTGTAGTACCTTGTTGGTTGAAATGTGATTTTGGTACCATGCAGGCCACTTAATGTTGCAAATTTTCATAGGAAATCTTGGCTGTAGAGCTGTGTTTCCTTCTGTGTTAATGAACTCCAGCATCAGAACGCAATTATAATCTCATTTCTCTTCCCCTCTCATACCCCTCTCAGCACACAGAGTGACACTGTCACGAGGAAATATTCTATATATTGATGGAATTCATGGGGTGGGATTTCTTTGCAGAGAAGAAATTAGAGAAGAATATGAACAGTACCTTTTTTTTAGATAAAAAATATAGTAATGATGGTGGAAATAAAATATGGAATCAAACAAATTCCCATGGATTTGATGTGAGATATACATTTATATATATATACCATTCACAACATCACCTGTTAGATAATGACCTCTCAGAAAAGGAAGAAACCTCCTGTTATCACCATTACAATCTTCTTGGAGAAGAACCAGAAATGCTGATATTGATTCACCATAACCATGAGTTAAGACTCAAAGAGTCCAAATAAATCTGCAGAAGGTGCAAAAGCAGGAGAGGCTCTTTTACAGATTCTGAGAGCTGATTCTCCACAAATGCACTGGAGTTATAAAATTAATGAGAATGTTAACACTCTCTTATTTGAAAGATATGTAGCAAAAGAGGTAACAAAAATCTGAATTATGTTATGTGTAAAGCATGTAAATTTTGCCCCAAAATTAGATTGCCTTGTTACCTTTAAAAGAAAGTCCCTAAATGATGCTCTCCAAGTCAGGGAAATCAAACTTTTCCAAGCTACATTCAGACTGTTTCACTAATCCAAAAATGAAATTAGATTGAACTAGGTGTTGAATGAGATGAAATGAAACTGGCTTAAAATGCAAAGGCTATCAAAATGTCAAGTGCTGTGAAAGCCAACAGGCTCTGGATATCTCAAGTGGGGAGAAAAAAATAAAGAATTTATGCATGGAAGTTTAATTACCATATCTCTGAACTTTTACAGACTTGTTTTCTCAAAGCTGCTATTCCCTAACAAAATCTCTTTCAGATGTGTGCACATCTTTAAAAATAATGTTTATTTTTTACTTATTTTTTGTGGTTAAATTTCAGCAGAGCAGACAGCAGGAAAAAAAAAAAAAAGGAGATCAAAAGAAAGAATGAAACAGTAGCAACGTAGATTTGTAAAAGCGAAAAAATAAAGATAGGCGAGATCCTCAGGTATATAAACCACAACTGAATTTGGCTTCCACCAAACTAGGCCAATTAACACAGCTGAGAATCTATATCAGAGATTAGAGGGAAAATACATCAGGTAGCACAGTGGAAATTTTTCTTATTCTACTGCACCAATTACTGGTAAATAGCTAATTACCTTGTTTAAAAATCTTTCCTGTAATGGGCGCTAAAATTGCCCTCAGCTTGAGCAGCAAGAGCAACCAATAATTACTGCAAAGCAAGCAGCTCCAATACCTGGAACCTGAATTAAAGGAAAATGACCACCTGGCACCAGCATGGATATCACTGTTTCATCATCATGCACTGCTAATGCCACTGAGGAAAGGAGAGGTCAGAAACACAGGAGGGAAAGACAGGAGATGTTGCTTGATTTTGTTGCATCAAACAGTGAAATCTTCAGCAAACTCCTAACTAAACTAACCTGAAAAAATATAACTAGCTTCTGGTTCAGACTCTTTTTGTGGACAGGTTAAGTAAAATTTAAGTGAAATTACATGCATTTGGAAGCTTTCCAGGCTTCTCAAATGAAATCCACAGTATCCATTTCCCAGCATGGGATTCAAATGCCAAAACCTTGCATTACAATGTCAGTGCCATTCTGTAACGGGTTGGTGTCAAAGCAGTCAAAGTTCTTTTGGCATCAGTATAAATTAAAGGGTTTGCCCCACAGTTTCAAGCAAATCTGTTATACACTGGCTTGGATGTCGAAATCCACTGCAATGCAAGTAGGTGGGACTGAGATACCAGAGAGGAGATGGTTTGGAAAATTAACAAGAGAGTTTTTACACTTCTTGTGCAGCTGAACACGGAGATAAGGCAGAGGAGCAGGAAGGTACCTGCCTGCAGAGGTACAATGTCCTGCAACCATGAGGTAATAAATTGTTTCCAACAGAATCCTCCACTGGGCTGCAGCAGCCACTTTGGTCGCACCGGGCAAAGGGAAAAGGTTCTGTGGCAATAATTAGCATAAGTCCTGTTCTTCATTCCCACTTTCATTTTCAAGTTATTTAGCACATCTCCACATAACCACAATTCCACTGCACTGAAATACTACAAATACCACACAGTTAAAAACAGCAGGAAACGCAGAAACCTACTGGAATTTCAGAATCGGTTCTGCCCAGGAGGCAGAACTTGTGCCCCGGGCAGTGCCCAGCCCCGAGCAGATTGTGCAGAGAGGCTGGGCAGGCTCCTCCCTGGGGCCATTGCAGAGCCACACGGACACACTGCTGTGCCCTGTGCTCTGGGATGGCCCTGCTGGAGCACCTAAATGAAACCAGGACACTCATAATTGAAGATTTACAGACAATAAAATCGATGTTTGAGGAAGGAAAATTGGGCCACCAGAAAATCACGATGACCAAGATCTGTAAATACAGTAGTTTTAGTTATAGAACACTGCAATGGACTGAGGGGTGACGGGCCTGAACGCTTCTTGGTCACATCGAAAACTCAGAAAAGCAGAAACTCAGGCTCGGAAGGGTCAGGTTAAATAAGCAAAAAAATCCCCAAACAACAAAAACCACTCCACCACTAATTCACTAGGAGGATAGTGCTGCCTTGGGCAAGCTTGTCCTTTCAGGTAATAAAATCACCAGTCACAGAGGTTTCTAAACCTTTGCTAGACAAAGCTATTGACCTTATCTAGCAGTAGACTCATAATAATTTTTCTTCAAATAGCAAGGTGGCCTTGCTGACCTGTGGGGCTGCAACCCAGGTAACTCTGCTACGATTCTATGACAAAGTTAATCCTTTTCTCACAAGAACAGAGAACTTCTTTTTTCCCTCACAAGAACTTCTATGTCACTAACAGAAAACAATAGTACTTCAATAACTTTTAGTGGAGCCAGCTGTAGTGAAGCACTCAAGACTTACTCTGAAGTAGATTTAATTAGAAACTGAGAAGCACAAAGCACCTTATACCTTACAGCCAAATACAAGAAGCGAATGGAAAGGTATAGGGGTGAGAGAAAGGAGAACACACAGGGATCCGAGAATGACCCCAAGAGTCTTCTTATTTAGCAAGACTATAACACTGAGATTCTTCTCAGCAGAACTAATCTCACACCCTTAGCCACAGAATTTGCTAAATCCAAATGTCTTATAGAAAAAATAAAAACCACCTCTGTGGTGTCAGACTAGAAAGAGCCTTGTAGCTTGACACAGGCTGCTTTCTGCAAGGGTTCAGAACTTTGGGAGTGCCCAGGTCTGACCCATCACTGCTGGTGAGTTATGTCCTCACAGAACTAATTTTCAAGGATAATGTAGCTGGACTAGAGCTACATCTCAAGGATATTGTAGGCTGCTTAACAAGGATGTTTTCTGTCAACCATACTGAGCTGCCAATGGGTAATATCTCAAAGTAAAACCAGGACAATCTAAATAGGGGAATATTATCCTGATATAATGTGGTTCTGTTAATGTACTTGTCATGTTTAACCACAGGTGAGAGGCATTATTTCCAATGAAATAACAACTTGTGGGAGCATAACCCAGGGAAACCTCTGCCAACAATCTGAAATTCATATCTGCTCCACAGTCTCTGCTGAGCTGGGAATCTTATCCACTAGACTTGGAGTGTCATTTAATCGGCTCTTCTAAAAAAGGCCTGTTGTGTTGTATTTTCTCTTGTTTTGCTTCTCGTATATTCTATTATGCTGCCTAACGCAAAACGAGCTGGTTGTCTGAAAGCCTTTGCTTGCTTGAACTCTAAAGTTTCATTATAATACTTTAACATGCTGAGAAAGACTGGTGTTTATATTGTTACCAGTCACATTTCTACTTCTTGGGAGGACTGTTTATAAGGAGCACTTCATACAGTTGCAGTCTTGGTTCTCTGTGCTATAAAATCTAGTTGGTGAAATTAGCAATTCTAAATGTTCAATTTCAGAACATCAATAGTAGGACTCCTAACATAGTTTTTTCCGTCTTCTCCCACACAAAAAGGCTGGCATTTCTCACACTTTGCCTGTTTCTGGTCACATGGCTGTTGGAATACATTAGAGAATCTGAACAGAACCTGCACCCCAGAGTACAGCCGCCTCTGTGTGTCTGCAGGAACACAAGAATGGGTTTCCTTTCGACCTTCCATTTCCAAACATTCCTATCCTGTGAGGGGTGGCATCACTTGCTGCTCAGCAGGTCTGAATGGTGGCATAAAGACTGTTCAATGTCAAATAGCCAATACTCAGTAAAAAAACCCTTAAATTCAACAATCATTTGTATCCAAGTGTTTAAAACTCTTACACTGTCCAAAATTTTCACAGTTGATCATGACAATTGTGAACTGCTCTTGATAAGGAATTGCATGAGCACAAATACAGTCGATGGCAAAAATCCCTCAGGCAAAGCCCTGCAAGCTGTACTTGGTGTTAAATCTTAACTGGACTAAAAATTCAAACCTCATTTGCTGATCCAGAATATTGTATTCAAACTCTCTTCTTGTATCACTTCAAGTACAGCCAACACGAACAAGCTTTTCCTTTGGTAACCTCAAAGCTGTATAATATTGTATTTTCTCACCTTATTTGAAATGAAGAAACAATTCATCCTCACAGTTCCCTCTCCAGGGCAGTAAGATGGGTTCCACTAGAGGTGGGGAGGAGCACTTGGAAGGGTTTGTGCAAGAGAATTGTTGTCATGGTTCTGTTTACCTGCTACCATTTCGAGAATAAATAATGGTGACCTCTTCTCCTTGCTGGGGAGGGGACACGGAGAGGGGCAGTCTGAGCTCCTCTCCCCGGTGCACAGATTGTCCAGAGGGGCTGTGGAGGCTCCTCCCTGGGGATATTCCAAAGCCCTCTGCACACACTGCTGTGCCCTGTGCTCTGGGATGGCCCTGCTGGAGCAGGGAGGTGCCACCAGAGGAGCCCCTGGGGGCCCCCCCAGCCTGACCCACCCTGTGTATCTGGTGATAGGACACACAGGAATGGTTCAAACCTGCACAGGGAGGTTTAGACTGGAGATTAGGAAGCATTTCTTCTGTCAGAAGAAGTCTGTCAGGGTCTAAGAGGCCTTTGGACAATGGTCATTATATGTCCCTTCCAGCTAAGATAGGATGTTCTATGAGCAATCCAAGCTAATGGATACTAGCACCAACTATGAAGAGAGGATTCAGGAACAAGATAATGAAAATCTAAATCTCTAAGCCATTTGTGCATTGTAAATAAAGTATAATGCACTACAATGAATTGTCATTCCAAGTCCCACTGACCATGCAGATAAGCAAATCCATGTTAGCTCCAAAGTCTAGCATAACCCTCAATCAAACACTGCCTTTCAGCTAGTGATGGCTGACACAGATGTGCAGCCCATTCTTCTTAAAAGCACACATAAAAGATTAAATGTATACAGATTTAAGAATGTTAATGTTTTCTTTCAGCTGTAATGAATTATTTCAAAAAAACATTTAACTTTTGCAGTGAGCAGTATTCCCCAACTTCCCTATCCCTTCACTGCATTAGCATCATTGAATCATTAGTAACAATGCATTAAAAACAAAATGAAAAGCATAAAGCCAGGATTTGGGGAACATTATATTGATGCAAGAGATTAAGATTTAATCATATAGCTTCCACTTTCAATTATAAATAGTGATTATAGAGGGTTTGGTGCCCTGTATATTGTACACTTACAAAAGGAGAGCACTAGCATCTCATTTAATAAAAAACTTAGAATAAATGGGTGATTTGGAAAATAATTCAATTGGCTATAAAGGAATTTGTTACAGGACTTTATCATTCTGGGCAAATCTGAGCAGCTCTAGTGCAAACTGTTCTGTTTTGTACCAAATTCAGCTCGAAAGCAAAAGCAGAGCTGATGGAAAACACTTGAGTTCACACGGTTAAACATCTGATCAATTTGTCCCCACTGTTTTTGAAACTGGCAGCTGATAAGTGGTAAATAAGATACTCAAAATAATAATTTTAAACATATCAGTTATAATTGCACACATTTAACTTGAATAGTCATAACATATAGTTATTTGACACTTAAGCTCAGCTCTCTCAAACACAATATCAGCACTCCCACAATTTCAGCATTTCTTACTGGTTTTAATGTAGAAATATACACAGAATTACACGAATTAATCCCTCACACTATTTTTGTGTTTTGTAAGTGGTTTTAACTTGGTGAGCTCCACTATTATCTTCTGTGTCTGTACTTAACAAGCATCTGGAAGTAAAAGTGAAAGACATTGCCATTTTTATTCCCCATGTTGGTTTGCTTTTTTTTTTTAAAATGACACTAAAAATCATTTATCAATACCTCCTGTGTCACTGACAAATATGACCAATAACACCTGAGTAACAAGAGGTGGGGAAGACTTGACCCCACATGCACAGAAGTCAAGCTCTGCTTTTTGTAGTGGTTTAATTAATACACCCTACCTTAACAAATGCCCTCATTTTCAGCAGTACTTATTTAATTCCCCAGACAGTGAGTAAGAGCTGTGGGTATTTGACACCCGACAAAGCTGGGCTACACTATTTTGTAATTGCACTTAGGTAACAATTGAGTTGTTGATGCATGAAGTGGAATAAAATCCTATTTCCTCATTAAACCAGCTGCATCATCTCTAGACATTAATGGTCACTAAGAAAAAGCCTAAATTCAAAACCCTCACTGAATGGTGGTGAAAGTCTGATTCCATTACGCAGAAGGGACTGAGGAATGAGGATAAAAATGATTCTCTTTAAATTACTCTTAGCTTTGTTTGGAATTTTTTTTAGGTGCCTGTACATGTGTGAATGAGATCAATAAATAAGGGTAGCAAGGAGATGCTGCCCTCCGTGGGAAGGGCAGGAAGGAACACAAAGTGACTGTGTGAGGAGGGAACCCTGCTTTGATAGGAACCAGCACGGGGTGGACACCAAGGACTCTGCAGACTCCCAGGTCAGTCCTTATTCCCCAATGGGCTCTTGGGGAATTTTTACTCACCAAAACCTTCTTACAAACAACCTTTTACTCTCCAAGCAGAGTCAGAAAACTCCTGAAGTGCCTGGCCCAGAAACCCCTAAGAGCTGCTGGGGAAGTTCAGTGCTGTTCCCTGCTCAGGGAAGAGGGACCCTTGCTCTCCAGTTCCCAGTCGATGGTCTCCTGACATCCCACTGGCACAGATGTCTCACAGACCCCAGACCAAGAAGCAGCTGCTTCCAGTTTGCCATCTGAAGGGTTCTGTCCCGGGCTGGTCACACTTTAGGAATTCCCTCTACTGTGGTAACAGCATTTAACCTTCCAGATCAGAGGAATGCAGGAGCATCAGACCTTGGAAATCCAGGATCTCTGTGCTGAGGAGTCTGTGAATTTCCTTCCAGGTCTAATGGCAAAAAAGCAAGGGCACCATGCAGAGAAAGACCACCCATGGAACTTCAGAGTTTAGTTTGATGTACTGGGTGAAACCAGAGTACTCTTAAGAAACTCTCCCCAAAAGTGCCAAACATTTAGCAGCTAATTGTTCCTGATGGTCACTAATTGACCAATGCCTGGATAATTGACTGCTGCATGTGAGAACTCCGAGTGAGACTTTAATGATAACATCATGGCCTTCCAGCACAAGCCAGTGCAAGGTTTTACAAGAATTCAGGATTAATCCCAGAGTCACCATGAGAATTCTCTTTGGATTTATGCTATTTACCTAAAACTGCACTGAATTTCCAAAGGGATTTTTTTTCCAACTGTAAACTATGACACAATATTTCTGTAAGAACTGGCATTGGTCTCTCTGTAGCAGAACTCTGTTAAGTTTCATGGGTGAGAGTATAATTCTTTGTGCTCATAATTCTGGACATAACTACACTCTGACAGAGCAATAAGGCTCTCCTGCTTAAATTGCTTTAAAAGAACTAAATATCCCTGAGGATAAAAAGTATTACAGCACTCTTAATATATTACTCTGAATTTGTAGAATAATTAAGGAAATCAGATTGTACCTATCCAGCCATACATCAAAACGATAAAAAGTGAGCACTCAACTGATTTTATTTAATTATTATTTTTAAGGTATGAAAGATGTGTGCAAGTGATGATAACATTTCGACTTCGGAGGATTTCAACCATGGATGAATTCATGATTAGCTGTGGATAACGTCCTTGGATCATCTATTATGATCAAGAGCTATAAGGTATAATTATGAATATGATTTGGAGAAGAAGGTTCCCACGTAATTTTAATACAGTCATATAACACAGGCTTAAATTTTTATTTGATCCCCCAAAAATCCAAACAACCAAAAAAACCCCCAAAATAAAAACCAGGAGGAAGCTTAGTTGGAACGATGCGTCAAGCGCACATAAACCCTGCTGCTAAACTCAGACTGAACTCCATGAATACAGGAATTTTGATATTCAAAATAATGTGAGGGGGTCTGGTCCCCCTAGATCCTGAATTTGTGGAGCAAGAACTATGCCAGACTGATATCTACCAAGGCAAATGACTCAGTAGCTTTTCAGAAAGCACAACCCAACCACTAAGTTGGCCCTCTAAATTCTTTAACAACCCAAACTAATTAACCCAAAGTATACAGATACTAAATGTCATCCTTCTGTAAGTAATACCTTTAAAAACTGTAGGTAGTTTTCTTTATGGATCATTCAATATGAACACCACACCTGGTTTTAGGTGGCAAGCAAAGGAAGCAGCCACAGCAACATCTTGGAGCACAGATGATGGTGGGAAGGGAGAAAAGGTTGAAAATACAAAGCTTAAGCAAGAGGAAGGACTCCACTACCCTCGCTTAGATCAGATTAAGCTGCTGTGCAGCTCCATAATAACAGAGCAAGACCGAAAAAAAAAATCTGAGTAATTGCAAAATAGAATCTTTTATGGATATGCCAGAAAAGGAGCATGAATATGTTTTACTTTAAATATAGCTGAAAATAGTCTAACTCTCCCTCTTTTAATCAGTAAAAGCGATGCTTCTACCTTCTCAACCACTCTCTGAAGAAATTAAAAAAGCAGTTTCTGTCCAGTTTTTCCAAACATGCCAATGTGTGATACATGTCCCTCGGTCAGATGGATACATTTAACAACAGACACAGAACTGGACCATTTGAAAAATTCTGTGTCTGTGGTTTGCAAGAGAAGTGTCTTACACTCCAGGAAAAAATGAATCACTCATTCCCACTGGTGCTATTAACAATTGAAGCTCTGTATAATTACAACAGTTTTAATATGAAACAGCACTTCAAAGGGTATGGACTGATAGAAAAGGTAAAAACTTTATAAATTATAAACTAGAGGATAACTCGACCTTTGTATGAAACTTGGATTTCACTTTAGCCTAATTACATTGCAAATCATCTTCTCTCTACTCAGGGTAATTTACTTTAAAAACATGAAAATAGGGTGTTTCATCTGAGTGCATGTTGAAACTGTATAAACAAAATTTACATGGAGAGCTTTCTAAAAGGACCCTGAATGAGGGTATTTAGCTCTTCTGTATTCATGATGCAGTGAGCTGAGTCACAACAAACCTATTTTACAGCATTTAAGCTAACCTGGACAACCTTGCATGAGGTTATCTGATCATCCCTTCATTCTCAGTCTCTTGGTGCACGTAAGTCATTTTTAAACTTCTGCTGTTATTAATTCTATACAGAGAAATGAGTTCTGGCAATTTCCTGGTTTTCCTCTCACCTGCTAAATAACAATCAGGTGGTGGAAGGTTTCATATTAAATGGAATTCTTTGAGATGTTCAGACTTTACTGCAGATTTGAGCAGAAGGAGAGGATGTTAACAAGTACTCATCAGCTTCTTCAGCTTGATTTCTGCAGCATGCTTCACTTCAGGGCCACATATTCTGCTCCTTTTCCTTTGATTCTTTGTTTGAGTAGTTAAAACTATTTGATTGTCTCTTTTGGAAGAATGCTATACAATTCACTGCAGCTAAACCCAACAGAATCCTAAATAGCTTTCATTATTAAATACAAGAGATATCTTACTGAAAAAAGTTTTAGAAACATCAAAATTAAAAAAGACATCTAGATTTCATTTTGAATTGCTGGCATTACAAACTAAACCAACTATTTAAACAAAGCCAGCCCTCTAAGAAACATACATTCTACACTGAATTCTACACTTGCCCAATTGGGCAATTTTCTGCAGGGGAAAGAAATGCTCACCAACCTGCTGCCAAAAATATTTGGGTGTGAAGACAAGAATAACTGCATTAGGATCCTGAAGATCTTTCATTCTAATTTTAGTCAAACCAAACAATGGCTCTGAACTCCGTGGTTTCAAGTGTGTAGTTAAGATAAAACAGTATCACATCTTCCCACTCCCAAGTGTGTATAACAAAATCCCCATTTTCCTAAGCTGCCTCTTATGTTACAGCTATTACTCTGCAGAGACAGACAATTTTGACAGAATTCCTTTGAATCTGATCATTTGAATTTGAACTTTGATCACTTTGAAAGAGAGCAAATTCCTACAGAACTGTTGTCATGATGCATTTAGCATATAATTGCCAAAATTAGAATTAACTATTAGAACTTATTGTGTAATTATATTATTGATCATCCATGTTAGGAAGCAGTTTTAAAATTAGTCAGTTATCCCCTAATCCCTTCTACTTGTTGCTGAAAAAGAAATTGATATTAAACAGATGTAAAGTTTTGCCATGTTTATTCTTGTATCATTTCTGACCATCATCTAACTCCTTCCAGAAAGATGACTTGTCACTTAAGGCTGGATGCAGTTGACTGTGATAGGATTTGGCTCAGGGTATCCATCATCAATGAGCCAGAAAAATATTGTCACTCCAAGAATAATTATATCCAAGTAACCAGCAAATCACTGGGTCAGATGCAAACTCAGTTCCGGAGAGGAGCGTGTCTAACCTGACAATAATAGTTTCTTTCTCGTCTCTTAATATACAGAGTCATTTCTTGGTGCTTTACTCATTTGTTTGGCCTAAACCCAAAATTCCAATACAAGTGTGACTACATTTTATGTATGATTATAGGAGCACAAGTCAGAATTAGTGCAAAGTGCAGATCACAGCATAAAAATTCATAAATTAATTAGATGGACATTCAGTAGAATAGCACATTCTATTACTGTTTCTTTATAATATTGTCAATCTCGAGCTCAGCAAGTGAACAAGTCTCTGTAAGAACTGTTATAAATCTCCATATCATGACTTTGTTGATGGTAAGACTGATTTTATAGACTACATTAAATAGGCTATTAAGGAAGCAATTAAGAGAAAATTATATAGGACTTCCATGTCTCAGTTCATTGCAAATGTCAGAGAATTTATATATATATGAAACTCCTTTAAGTTCACGTAAAATACAGAAAAATGGGAAAAGATGCACCAAAGGAAGCAAAATGCTATTTTCTCTAAGCTAAGGAAACCAAATGCCAGGCATCTTATGGACCCAGAAGACTTTTCAAGACTTCAGAAGACTTTTGAAACATAATATTTAGATTTTAATCTTCAAT
Organism: Gymnorhina tibicen; assembly: GCA_013399875.1. Taxonomy (NCBI): domain Eukaryota; kingdom Metazoa; phylum Chordata; class Aves; order Passeriformes; family Artamidae; genus Gymnorhina; species Gymnorhina tibicen. The sequence continues at coordinate 540,488 of VXAZ01004428.1, read as the reverse complement.
AATATTGTTTATGAATAAAACCCTTCCTGAGACATTGTTTAGTTTGTTTGTTGTTTTTTTTGTTTTTTTTCAATAATTTTTCTGTGTGAAACCCCTTCCTTTCCCCAGCCCAGCCATGTCCAAGCTGTCAAATGATGCTCAGGCTCTGGGGCTGCTTTGTTACCAAAGGTAAGCTCAAACCAAGGGAAAAACGAGAGTTTGAAGCAGAGGCCACCTCAGCCATGCAGCAATAACAGCAAAGTGTCCCCAAAATGTGTGACAGGCTTAATTTGCCTCAGCAGCCTCTGCCACATGCCCGTGCTCTGCCATCACCCTCCCGCCCTGCCACAGCCCCTCTGGGTGCTGCCAAAGGAGTGTGCAAAGGGAGAGGCAATGCCAGGAGATTTCCAAATGAATGTGACTTCTAGGAGAATCTGTAAGTCAAGGACCCCAAGCAGGCATCAATTCCTCTGTCTCTGCCAAAGAGCTGTCACTTCCTTGGAAAGTTAAATTTGTCACAAGGAAAGAAAATTTCACCATAGTCTGTTTAAATAACGTAAGGAGCAGAATCTTTTCCCAGGTGCTTTTTCCACACAAAGCAAATGTATCAATCATTTTATTCTCTGAAATAACAATTTATTATCCATGCAGTAGGCCTTAGATTCAATCTCCACAGTGTTCTGAGTGTCGTGTCAGATACTAGAATCTGTCATCAGTCTTTATCAAGGAAATCATTCTGTTCTTGTCATCCGTTTTTATTAATAAGACTATTTATTACTTCAATAATTAATTATGACAAGTAGTCTGCCATTTGGATAATGAATAAATATTGATAAATTGCATGACTAATACACTGTTTCTGTATAACTAGCTTTGAAAATGTGAAGACCTGAATGGTACTAAACCAAATAACTAAATTAGATATCACACAGCTAGAGCTGAATATATATTCAGCTAAAACTTTAATTTTCAGACGACACAACTTGCAGAGTGGTGGGGTTGTTCAGATCTGGACACCTTAAAATGACCTACTTTTTGAAGCTAAAGCAAAATTTGAATCCCATATTAAAGACAGTTTCAAAAACTATAATTCATTTAAAAATGCTTCATGGTAACTGATGTCTGACATTGCATTGCAAGAATGAACTGAAACAGAAGACATTCTCCATTCTTCACTCTCCATCCTCTCCTGTTTAAAACTCTCCCTTTTGTGTTGACTGGAAATGTCGGGGAATCAACCAAAACAAATTATGGCCTAAACCCCACAATGCAGCCTATCCTACGTCATTGCCTTTCCAGCAAATCTCCATCATTAATGGATTCTTCTACTTTTCATTACTCTAAACCTTAACTTTACACCATTTCAATTGCTCATCAGAACATGAGGATTCCACAGGTTTGAAAGAACCATAATATTCCCTTTTCTCTAAGGAAGTTTATCTCTTTCTTCACAAAGTAACTGCTCTTATTTCCTAAAACCCTTACCTACTCGCAGCAAATCAGAGTAACATCATAGAACGAGTCACAGAATGGTCTGGGTTGGAAGGGACCTTAAAGCTCAGCTCATCCCACCCCCTGCCATGGCCTGGGACACCTCCCACTGTCCCAGGCTGCTCCAAGCCCCAGTGTCCAGCCTGGCCTTGGGCACTGCCAGGGATCCAGGGGCAGCCACAGCTGCTCTGGGCACCCTGTGCCAGGGCCTGCCCACCCTGCCAGGGAACAATTCCTTCCCAATATCCCACCCAGCCCTGCCCTCTGGCACTGGGAAGCCATTCCCTGGCTCCTGGCCCTCCAGCCCTTGCCAATTGTCTCTCTCCAGCTTTCCTGCAGCTCCTTCAGGCGCTGCAAGGCCACGCTGAGCTCACCCCAGGGCTTCTCCTCTCCAGGCTGAACAATCCCAGCTCTGCCAGCCTTTCCTGCCAGCAGAGCTGCTCCATCCCTCTGCTCATGCTGGTGCCTGCTCTGGGCTCTCTGCAGCAGCTCCAGGTCCTTCCTGTGCTGGCCCAGGGCTGGAGACAGTTTGAACAAGTTGGGTTTATTCCAAGAACATGTATTACTGATCTTTAAATGCAGTAAAAGATTCCTGACCCAAGGAAGTGAAATGAGGAATTTTGCTTCAAAAAATGTTATTTTTTTAACAATAAGATAGAAAATATTGGAATTGATGATATACACTCATTGGGAGGTTTTTTTAATTCCTATAGAGATCTTTTAATGTTTAAACTTCTGTTCAGGAATGACAGTGAGTACAGCTGAGGTTTGCCATTGGGCAAAAGAGATATCAAAGTAACTTTTAGGGTTTTTATCTACAGTGTGGCTGTTAAGAGAGAAGAATGAGTGTGAGATAAGTCACAGTGTATTGGCTAAAATGCAATGCTATAAAGACAGAACTATAATACAGTCAAAATCAGATAACTTTATAATAGAATATAAATCTATTTCTCCAAGGAATGAAATATCCTAATGTGTGTCTCTCTCACAGTGCTGTAGTAGAGTCTTTTTTACAAGTAGAGCTTGTAGTCAAATATAAAATAAAAATGTATTTAATAAAAAGATTAATATTTATCAATGCAAGGCATTTAAAATTTAACAATTTTTTAAAAAGTATCTGAAATCATATGTAAGGCAATGGCACTGCATTTAATTCCAAACTCTACAGCCTCAGACTTCTAAATAGATGTGATGTGCAAAGTGTTTGGAGCTAACCTCAGCTCACCTGGGTGAGACATGAGCTGATCAGTACTTTGAAGACAGACTAAGTTTGAAAAGATACACTTCAGGAGATTTGAAACTACAACTACTGATTAAGCTGACCTTTTCCTGACTGAGCTGATCCACACTCCTTTTAAATTATGTCACTCCAAAGTTAGGCCACATACATTGAATAATTTCAAGCTCAGATTCACCTCAAAGTTAGAATATTTTCATTGCCTAAATTTCAAATTCAAGAACCTGAAAGCTAGGGGACTATATGGTACTTACAACTTTGAAATATTTTCAGACTTGACCACATCACTTTAAGTTCTTATTTAAAATAAAATTACTGCAGAAATTAAATACATATTTTCAAACTGGTGGAGGTGACACCTGAAAAACTGAATAGGCAGTCCACAAAAAAACTTTTAACTATATTCCAAAATGCCACTATTTTGAATTATGTTAGAGATTAATTAGATTCTAATATACTCTTTTCATGTTCTTATTAAAAAAAACCAAAACAAACCAACAAACAAAAAAACAGTTCCTGGAAATACAGCCCCTTCCTAAACTTAAACTCTTTGGTAGCAACCCAAGAGGTAACTACTTCAGAGTTAGGCAAATACATCTATTGAATTGTAACATACTACAGATAATGACTTGCTGGAGGACAAAAAATCCACTTCAAAAACAAATAGTTGTTATTTTCTGCTGTATTGCTTGTAGTATATGCAGAACGTGAGAGTGTAATAAATGTATAATTGGCACGTGTTGCTACTTCCCACTGTTGTGTATTGCTTATACCATAAAATGGACACTTGGTACTACTGCAAATATGGTTTTCCCCACAGAACCCCAGGCTGGGTGAGGCTGGAAGGGCCCCCAGGGGCTCCTCTGGTGGCACCTCCGTGCTCCAGCAGGGCCATCCCAGAGCACAGGGCACAGCAGTGTGTCCGTGTGGCTCTGCAATGTCCCCAGGGAGGAGCCTGCCCAGCCTCTCTGCACAATCTGCTCGGGGCTGGGCACTGCCCGGGGCACAAGTTCTGCCTCCTGGGCAGGGGGAGCTCCCTGGGCTCAGTCCCTGCCCGTTCCCCTGGGGCCATTGCCGGCCCCGGAGCAGAGCCCGGGCCCTGCCCGGAGCCCTCCCTGCACACAGGGACCCCCAGGGCTGAGGGCCCCTCTCAGCCGGGGCTCCTCTCGAGGCCGAGCGGCCCCGGCTCCCTCAGCCCTTCCTGGGCACGGAGCTGCTCCAGGCCCTTCCTCAGCCCCGCAGCCTCCGCTGGCCCCGCTCCAGGAGCTCCCTGGCCCCGCTGTGCTGAGGAGCCAGAGCCGGGCACGGCCCTGCAGAGGTGCCCCGGGCTGGGCACAGGGCCAGGATCCCCTCCCTGCCCGGCTGCCAAGGCTCTTCCCGATGCCCCCGGGGCACCCTCGGCCTCCTTGGCCCCAGGACACTCTGCTGGCTCCGGGACAGCTCCTTGGCCCCCAGCACCCCCAGGACACTCTGCTGGCTCAGGGACAGCTCCTTGGCCCCCAGCACCCCCAGGACACTCTGCTGGCTCAGGGACAGCTCCTTGGCCCCCAGCACCCCCAGGACACTCTGCTGGCTCCGGGACAGCTCCTTGGCCCCCAGCACCCCCAGGACACTCTGCTGGCTCCGGGACAGCTCCTTGGCCCCCAGCACCCCCAGGACACTCTGCTGGCTCAGGGACAGCTCCTTGGCCCCCAGCACCCCCAGGACACTCTGCTGGCTCCGGGACAGCTCCTTGGCCCCCAGCACCCCCAGGTCCTTCCCCGCAGAGCTGCTCCAGCAGGGCCCCCCAGCCTGTGCTGGTGCTGGGGTTGTTCCTGCCCAGGAGCAGGCCCTGCATTTGCCTTGGTTGAACTTCAGATGTTTTTTCCCTGCCCATCTCTCCCACCTGTCAAGGGCCCCCCTCTGAAGGACTGCACAGCCCTTGGGGATCAGCCGCTCCTCCCAGTGAAACTTCTGTCTGAGAAATAACTGATTTTATTTGGGGTTTTATTCCAGTTTTCTGTACTTTGTTCTCAAGGCATGATCTGACTTGTTTTAGCACTCAAAAATATATTCTTAGTCAAGCTTTAAGTCTGAAAATGAGGTTTACAGTAGAAAGTCTGTCATAATCTGTAGAGTTCTGTGTGTGGCATTATAATGGGGGGAAATAAGCACTGCATCAGGAACTCGACAACAATAATAACAACTTTCACTTCTTCTAAAGACTTATCATTTACTAAGGCATCCCTGAGCACTTAGCAAGTATTATCCTCAGGATGGTTTAGAGCTAAAAGGTTTACAACATTAGAAGGATTATAAAAAACAAATTGAAAGAAAACATCAAGAAACGAAGATGTAAATACAGTAGGAAGTTAATCTCGCTGTTCTTATGAGAACTAAATATTTTTATGTGGAAAACATTGTATTGTACAGTGTCGTGTGTGGGGGTGCCTCAAATGCTTTTTAGCAGTTCCCTTGTGAAGTCTCCTGAGCATGTGCACAAGTGTGCACACAATCTGAGATGTGCTTGAGAAGTAGCAAGTTGTATATTTATTTATTTATCTATAAAAACTTGCTACATGTGGTTATCTTGACACCTAGAAAGGCTCTAAAGTTTCCATCCTTGAAGACACCATTATTAGGGACTGAATGATGCAAGACTGTGGTGAGGCTTATAAAATTTTGGTCAGAAACCCCGCTATTGCCAAGGGGAAAGTCGTCCAGACTTTACCTTTAAAAAGTAATTCCAGAACTGTGTAGGAAAATGCTAGCCAGAGTATGACAAATTTCAGTGGAAGCAAAATAGATCAATGAAAGAATAACTTAAAAAAAAAAAAAAAAAAAGACCAAGTTCATTCATAGCAGCTGAAAAAACACCAGCAAAGTAAAAAGAAGATGAAAGAATTCCAGGGCCCTGTGTGATACACAGAACATAAATTTAGAAAACACATTCAATAATATTGCATCATTTTAGACTTTTGTTTCCTAATATTTATATAGAAGTAAATCTACTCCTGTCAAAAACATCAGGTTTCTAGTTTTATTTAAAAATTTTGATTAGGGCTTCCCTCAGCATTAAGTTGTAAAAATCTTGGGCAGCAAGGTAAAATTATGGTTCTTCTACCTCTGACATTTTGGAAATATCGGTTAGGATTTGATGGCAGAAGTATAGGCAGACTCATGTTCCCTCTCCATCTGTAAGTTACTGTGAAGCATAGAAATTATCTCAGGTTTAAATTTTACCCGTCCCTTTATATCAACATTTTCGCATTTTTTTCATTGATAAATGTATCCTGGACACATTTTAGTGTGATAAAACTTCCAAAGCAATTAAATAGTGATGCAGCCAAAAGTTAATAAACCCACAGATCTAATCCTCTGCTGGGCATAATTTAATTATATGGTACATGTAAGCATTTAATTTTATGAAGATGAAAATGGGATACCTTGTAATAAAAAGAACACTGGCAAAGCACTCAAATCTGCAGATTTAATGTGTTTCAAAATACATTCCTTTTATCACCATAAAGGAGAGACTTATGCAGGAATATCTATTAACTCTGATGCCAGAATATTCGAGTGCTCAGTGTGATAGCCCAGGAGTCCTACCAGTATCTCAAGATCTAGAGAACAGTTGTGAAAGCCGTTCTTGCACACTATCTAAAACCACGGCAAAATGACACCTAGACCTGGGAAAGACTGGCAGGAATTTCTGTGGCAGATGGATCTGCCATCCATGTTCAAGAGCATTGCTTGAAACGTCAGTCCTAGGAGCGAAGCAGATACAGAATAATAAACTCAGGATCATTTTCCATAACAAATGAAAGGACAAGCACATATGTTGTCATATCAACAAACATGACAATGACAATATGATAAATACAGCCTTTAACAACTCCACCTCTATCAAAACAAACCTGCTTCTTACTACTCCTCATTTCTCAGCTTTTTCTGTGATAGAAGCATCTTTCCTTCCATCTTTCCTTCCTCCTTGGACCATAGTCCAAAACCTTCTGCAAAGAATGAATTCCAGAATTCAGGTTCCTCATTATTTTGGAGTGCAGGATAGATTTCCTTGTTATTATTGCTCCCATTGTTCATACACACCACTCATGCAATTGCAAAAAAAAGCATAAACAGCACGAGGATTGTACTTTTAATTTGTATCTCATAGTTCTGTATCTGTCTTGCAGAAGAAAATTGCAGTGATGAAAATGATTTGGAGAACAGAGGCTAAGTGTATATATAAGGGGTATAGAGGGTGTACTGATGGAATCCTGATACGTAGTACTCTGTGGAGCAGGAACTGGGTTTTGGGTAGTCTTAGTACATAACAAAAAAAGAAAAAAAAAAACAAACCCCTATACCGAGCTTCAATTTAATTTATAGTCCTCATTTTAATCACTTTTAACTCAATTCACCAATAACTCCAATTAAATAATTATCTTTATGATTTTCTCTTTACATTCATGTATATTTGAAGCTATAGTACTTACACAGTTCTCTTTTTCCTTTGCCCTTTCACCTCTTTCAAAAATAATATTGCATAATTCAATTTTTACTCCTTTTGTTTTCCAGTTGCTCCTGCTGTTACATGCCCCTTTGTAGGCTTATCGATGTCCCTCTCTGCAGCGTTGAGATCCTTCTTATGAAAAAGCTTTGCCCAACATTCCCCACTGTCACCTGTTCCTTTTTTCCATGGTCTCCCGCTTTCCTTCCCATTCCAGCTGCAGCCCAGCAGCACAGGTGCTTCTTAATCATGTTATCATCTACTATTGGCTAAGGAAATCCTTTCTGGGCTCCTCCTGGAATCCTCTCTTCCTGTTTCTGGCAGTGTTTGGCTATACTTTAACATGACATCTAAGGGGATTTGCATAATCATGGCTTTCAGCCACTTTTACTTTTAATTGTTCTGGCTTTATGTTTTTATTTCTAAGGAATGAAAGAAGATTAAAGGTTTATAATCACTCTAATTTCCCATTCTGAGCAGAAGGTAAGCGCTGGTCCTGCAGAGGGTGATGCTGCTGAAGGCTTTGGTGCACAGGCAGCTTTTGGAACCGTCATCCACGTGATGCTGATTTTCAATAGCACTTAATGTGTTCATTTAAATACTGGCTTTAACCACTGCTTAGCAGCAGCATGAGACATCATTACCACTGTGGTCTTGACACAGCATTGAGCAACTCATTTGGAAAGCTGTTAGGTATTAAAACTTGTGGGTTTTGGGTAGCTGTTTGGATGTCCACTGCAACATGCAATGGGCAAAGTATTCCCTCCACAGACACATATTAACAAACCAATTTATTCTCACTTTCTAATCACCCAATTTAATTGGTTCATAATACGGCTGTCCAAATGCAACTCTGACTTCTTTCTACAGACTTACTAAATCTTTTCATAAAGCCAGTGTAACACAATAATTATATGGCTCACTGCAGTATTCTAATACTATATGAAAACATAAAACCAAAATTCCAATTCTCTAGGAACTTTCCTTGTGATGGGTTGACTCCGGCTGAATGCCAGGCACCCAGCCAGGTGTCACTGCCCTCCTCACTTGGATGGGGAGAGAAAATATGCCTAAAGCCTCATGAGTCAAAATAATGATGGAAAGATAACCCCCCAGTTACTGCGACAAGCAAAATAGACTCAACTTGGGAGAAAGGAATTTAATTAAATCACAGCAGAATCATAGACTCTTAAAATCACTGAGTTTGGAAAAGACCTCCAAGATCATCAAGGCCAACTGTTAACCAGCAGCACCACCATGTTCACCACTAAGCCAGGTCCTCAAGTGCCACATCCACAAGTTTTTTTAACACCTCCAGGGACGGTGACTCCATCATCTCCCTGTGCAGCATGTTCCAATGCTTGACCAGCCTTTCCATGGAGAAATGTTTCCCAATATCCAATTCTAAACCTCCCCTGGCACAGCTTGAGGCTTGTTCCCTGGGAGCAGAGCCTGAACCGCCTCCTGTCAGGGAGTTGTGCAGAGCCACAAGGGCCCCCCTGAGCCTCCTTTTCTCCAGCCTGAGCCCCTTTCCCAGCTCCCTCAGCCGCTCCTGGGGCTCCAGCCCCTTCCCAGCTCCGTTCCCTGCCCTGGACATGCTCCAGCCCATCAAGGTCTCTCTTGTCATGAAGGGCCCAAAACTGAACCCAGCATTCAAGGTGGGGCTCAAAGGAAAATGAGAAATAAAACTAAATCTTGAAACACCTTCGACCAACCCTTCCCTTCTTCTTGGGATCAGTTTTGCTCACAAGTTTTCTGCCTCCACTCCCCCAGCAGCAGAGGAGGGAGAATGGGGACTGTGGTAAGCTCAGCCCATGCTGCCTCTGCTGCTCCTTCCTCCGCATGGGGGAACTCCTCACACTCTTCCCCTGCTCCACAGTGGGGTCCCTCTCATGGGAGAAGGTCCTGCATGAACTTCGCCAACTTGAGTCCTTCACAGCCTCCTTCAGGCATCTCCTGCTCCAGTGTGGGGCTCTCCAGGGGCTGCAGGGGGATCTCTGATCCATCCTGGCCCCCAGGGGCTGTAGGGGCACAGCTGCCTCTGCCTGGGCTGCACCCCAGGCTCCAGGGAAGCTCAGCTCCAACACCTGGAGCAGCTCCTGCACCTCCTTCTGCACTGCCCTGGGGGGCTGCAGAGCTGTTGCTCTCCTCTCTCCAGCTTCACTACTGCATGTTTTTTTCCCTTCCTTCTTAAATACTTTACACCCCAGAGGCACTGCCATTGTTGCTGATGGGCTCACTTAGGAAGTATCTGCTGGAATTTTCATTTTGTCTCCCATTTGCTGTTACAATTGTTTTTTTCCACAGGCCTGTATAACAAGTCTTAAATGCATCATAAAAATATTAATAGAACAGAACATACTGCAATATCTAATCTGTTGGGATATCTGAAAATTAAGAAGGAAATTTTTTTGCTACATACAAAGGAAAGTTCTCTTTCTGACTGAGAGGACTGTCCAATGGTCATTGTGAAATTCAAACCCTTTAAGTGACTTCTGTTTTCAATTCTCAAATCCAGTACTTCAGTCCACACCCTTAAGTACTTTTGTCTGCAATGAATTCCATTGCACATGAAGACTCCTGTTTTGCAAAGTGTGAAGAGACTACTAAACAATACTCAACAAGCCACTTGGTCACCCAGGTGAGATTAGATTGCACAGTTCCTACGAAAAAGTATCGTGTTTCCACCAGTTCCCCAGAACGACAATTCTTCTAATGCTTCAAACTTAACTGCTATAATTCCATGGATGCTTGTAAAATGAAAATTTGAACTTCATTAGAAACAGAAATATAAAAAAATATTTAGTTCACGAGCACTCAATCCCAACAGTGTATTCATCAAGACTCCATCACCTTATCTTCATCTCCATTTCATATTACATTAACAGGGTTTCCGTTACAGTATTTCCTGCTGAAGATCTTTTATAACACATTTGTTCTGGTTTCTGAAAGCAGAACAATGAGGTCCCTGAAGGACTTGAAGGATGCAAGAGAAGAACTGCAATCAAAAGATTAAGAGACCCAAAATGACCCACCTTAGTTCAACTCTATAATAGTGCTGTTATTTTAATACACGAGCTGGATCACTGTCTAATACACTGGGACAGTCACCTTTTATGATTGAGAATGTATATCTTAGATACACATATTTGAAGAAAAATATAATAGTGGTACAGCCCTTCTGCTGGAGATTTTCATTCCGTTCTAAAGTGTGCTCTCTCTGCTGAGACACAGTGGGCAAATATGAATTCAATATTAAACCTTCACAATGGATTAAATGAGAAAAGAGTCATCCAATATATTTTTAGTGCCCTATTTTTAGTGTAATAATTTTTAAATTGTTACAATTAGACCATCCTAGTTCAGAATTAGAGGTGGATTAAACTAAGCTACACAACAAAATATTAACACCGCACAGAGAAACAGACATGGTGTAGTATTTTCATCCCTCTCTGCTAAATTGCTCTTCACCTTCCAAAAAAAGAATATGCTATTGTAGGAATACAAAACTTTAGATCTTCGTAAGCTCAACTTGACAAATATTTATCCACCCTAAGCCAGCTTGGCTCCACTAGCTTCAAGGGAACGACACCTATTAGTGTCACCTGAGTCTGTGGCACTGCTTTTGTTAGGTGAAATCATCACACCCAGCACAGTGCTTTAACAAGTGGAAGTAGAATTAGAGGTGCAATTTTTCACCATAAAGAATTTTCAAGGTCTGCACAATACTCTGTTGACCTGCACTTTCCTCCAAGATCGTATTTCTCTTCTGTCAATAAAACACATTTTTCAGGAAATACCTTACTTTACTCTGGTAACAAAGCAGTTTTATTAAAGTTCTTATTACATTCCATCAATACAAACGATGGTGAGCCCTTTAATTCAATTTGCTAAAGAAACACTACAATTTAACAATGCCCATCCGTAATTCTGCAGATAAAACACATTTAGCTCAGTTTTCCTGTCAATAAATAATGTACTTGTTGGAGGGAATAAAAGCCAAGAGACAGAGAATTTCATGTATTACTTCATTTGGTGGGGAAAATGTACTCTATGGCAGACTTTAGTAGAACAGGCATGACCCCAGGTTCCATGAGCATGTCCACTGCTGCACTTCTAAGAGAATTTGCCGCTTCCACCCTCTGTTGTAGGCTTAGAGGTTTACAAATAGCCAAATAAGACTTAAAAATTTGGTTTCATTTTCTTTGGGAAGATTTTGTGTTAATTTGGGTTTGGTTCTCAACTAAACTCTAACAGGACAGGTATTCTGACTGTTTTACTACCGAAAGAAGTCATAAAGGCAAGCCCAAAGCATGTATACTTTACCATAGGATTAAATAGCCTTCAAAAAGAGTAAGAAGCTTAAATGATAAAATTAACATATTGGCTCCCAACCCCTCTTTCCCCTTTTCAATCCTGGACGAATTTGGACAGAGCTCAGATGTTACCCTGCCTTACTAACCCATAACTAAATAGAAAGGTGCTGTTACCCATGACAAAGAAAAAATTCAAAACCATTCATCAATATCCAAGAGTAAATAACTGGATATAACAGACAGTGACAGGATGTTAAAATTCTAAGCATTTAGAAAGACCACCCAATGTTTGTATAAATTACACTAAAATGTATATCATTGTAAAGACATGGAAGGATAAATATTTAAGATACTAGTCTTATCTCTTAAGAAATATTGATTTTCTGGATATTTTGCATTCAAAATAAAACATGCTTGGATAATGAAGTAGTTTCCACTCATCTGACAACACAAACAAGATGCTTTGTGTGAGTCAGACTGTGTACATTAATTGTGTTTGTACCATTCCACTGACCTGGTTGTCCTGATACATAAGATCAAAGTTTGGTAAATTCAGAATTTTGAGAAGAAAGCAAAAGCATTTTAAATGCTTTACAGGCATGTAGATACCACATGCCCACATGGATATTAGGTATATATGATGTTTATTTGCAATTAATAGCCCTTTTACACTGTACAGTAAAACTTCCTGATCTACAGGTGACTGAACATACTCCTAGTTTTCCTTCAGAGTCTGGCAAATATTTTTGCTGCTCTGGCCTGTTGGAACACTGCAGACCAGTCTTTTCTTTCCTTGTACAAATGTCAGAGCTGTCAGACTGCTGAAACACAGTCACAGAAAGAAAGAAACAAATCGCTGACCTCAGCACCATTTCAAGGTCCTGAACCAAGGCCTTTCCAACATGAATCTAACTTATTACAACATTTGTTGACTGACCCACCATGCTGGTCCAAGCATTACTGTTAGCTAGGAAATTAGAGTTGACAGAGTTTATTCTGGGAACTGATTAATTAAATGCCTCTCCTGGCAGATCCATTAATATCAACACAGCATGGCATCTATATTGACACAGTGAGAGAAATTGCTCTCAACAATAGAGCTCTGTTGACAAAATAGTGTAACATTTGCACCATTAGTAACAGTACATGGATCTATCGCCTCTATCAGTCATATTTCTGCTGACAGAGCCCTTTAGCAACGAGACAAAAGGGACAAAATATACACGTGTGAATTGCACATTTAATGTATCATTTTGCAATAAATAATGTGACCAGAAAACAAATCATGAACGCTGATAGTCTCTGCACAGGACAAGATGAAGTGAGGAATAGGTTGAAGGGAGAAGCAAATACCAAAGATATCCAAGCACTTCATCAATAAGATTAAGTTAACTTTCTTAATTTAAAAAGAAGCAAAAGAAGGTGAAAATATGTAAGGAAACTAAGATTCTTAAACTAACTGATGTCCAACCAACCCTGATACTCAAGAGAACTTGACACCACAGTATTTTTTTTGTGTCATCACCCATTGTGTCATGGATTTTATTGTCCACAGCCTAGAACAGCAGATGAAGGATTCTCTTTAAAATACAGGTAATAAAGGCACTCTCTTTCAACCACACAGGTATAACCCCGTAACACACTGAAACAAATATCCTCATTTTCACTGGGCACAGCTCTTCTGATTTAGATTACTTATATGCCTGGCTCCTTCCTACCACTCAACAAGTGAAACACCCATCCTTACAAACTCGTGAAGATAATGAGACCCAAGTAGGTCAGCAGAAAGCGGGGTCAAATACAGGACCTCTGCACAAAAAAGGCATAAAGTACTCCATCCTGAGGGAAAGCTGGTGAAAATATCTTTTCATCAATCTCTTATTAGGCTCAGAAACATACAGGCAATCCAGTCACATCTAGAAGTGAATGAACCACAGAGTATATCAGAAGTTTATTCAGAAGAATGATCACACTGGAAACTTAAATCTTGCTTTACAGTATAACCTGTGTCCTAAAGGTCTTCCTCTCCCACCTTCATTATCTAAGGGTAAGAAAAAGTATATATACAGGAAAGAGAGAGAAAAATCTTCATCTGTAGCTGTAGCAATGATATTGAACAGCAGATCCCAGAGGGTCTGCTTGGAGACCTGTCACTTGTGCTGTCCCGTAAAGTTCAATAATGGTCCCAGTATTGTTTAACTTATCAATGATTGGATGAAAGGGTCGGTGCCCTCCTCAGCAAATTCACTGGTGAAAGAAACCTGGGAGGAGCAGCTGATCCCCAAGGGCTGTGCAGCCCTTCAGAGGGGCCCTTGACAGGCGGGAGAGATGGGCAGGGGAAAAACATCTGAAGTTCAACCAAGGCAAATGTAGGGCCTGCTCCTGGGCAGGAACAACCCCAGCACCAGCACAGGCTGGGGGGCCCTGCTGGAGCAGCTCTGCGGGGAAGGACCTGGGGGTGCTGGGGGCCAAGGAGCTGTCCCTGAGCCAGCAGAGTGTCCTGGGGGTGCTGGGGGCCAAGGAGCTGTCCCGGAGCCCGCAGAGTGTCCTGGGGGTGCTGGGGGCCAAGGAGCTGTCCCGGAGCCAGCAGAGTGTCCTGGGGGTGCTGGGGGCCAAGGAGCTGTCCCTGAGCCAGCAGAGTGTCCTGGGGCCAAGGAGGCCGAGGGTGCCCCGGGGGCATCGGGAAGAGCCTTGGCAGCCGGGCAGGGAGGGGATCCTGGCCCTGTGCCCAGCCCGGGGCACCTCTGCAGGGCCGTGCCCGGCTCTGGCTCCTCAGCACAGGAGAAATTCACATCAATTCTTTAACCACAAATAGCCACTCTCCAGATAATGTCAGTATTTTAGAGATATGGAGAAATGCAATATATAATAATACATAATATGGAAATATATATGTACAGAAAATATTCAGACAGCATGTCAGCTGCATTCCTGGGCTTATAACAGCATACAAAGAAAACTGAGAAGACAATGCCTCAAGACCCCATCAGTGTAATTGAGATATTTACAGAAACTTCACCAGAAGTTTTAACTGAGAACATTTCTTACCAGAATTTTAAGTATATTCAATAAATTTGTTAGTTTAATTTTACTTATTTTAAAACACAAATAAAAGACAATAGAACTACAATTCTGACCCCACTTGTATTTGCACCTACATGTGCTATTCTTCAGTAGAATAAATAAATAATAGCCTTTTCTTTTCCATTTTCCAGGTTCCATCTTTACATAAGCCATATGAATAATTCAAGAGTATGGCTGCTTAGCTGCTCTCTGATGTACTACCAAGCTTTTCCTTTCTACTTCTAATTTTGTTTATACTGTGGACATCTTAGTGGCAAATAAGTGAATTATTTACAGTAATCCCTACACTAAATGAGAGAAATTCTGTTCTGCCCTATTATAAACTGGCTTCAATAAATATACATCACATGGCACGGACAAGCATTTACCAATTCCTATTCATCTTCTATTTTCCAGTGGAAGCCAGTTAGGCTTCCTTCAAGAATGATGGTGTGTTGATAGAGAAATTAAAATCCATGTGCAGAAATAATTATTGAACTGATCTCTGAGGAGCTGCATTACTGAAAAACTCCAGCTGAGGGACGGCTGCTGGAGCTGAAGGAGATTCCTACACAGTCTTCTGGTGTCTTCTGATGAGTGACACAAATGAATGGAGACTGTTGATGATCTCCCTGCACTTTCTAGTACTCCTACGATGATTTCCCTCACTCCTCAGCACAGATCAGTGTATCTGAACACATCCACAGCCTAAATTAGGACTTTCAGAACATTTAAAAATTCTCAGAAGCATAGTCACAGAATGGTAAAAAGGTGTGACTGATTAAGCACTGTCAGAATAAGGTTTTTAATCAAGAAAGAAATGTAGAAAAATTACAAATGCAGTAAAAACAAAACTATTCGCTCACTTTGCACTTCAGCTTGAAGGCAGGGCTTCAGGATTTGGAAGCTGTGATTGGCATCAGAGGCAGTTCTTTCCCTCAGCCCCATCTTACTGCCTGTGGCAATCCAGCACCAGAAATGTGGACTCTGTCTCTCAAAATTGCTGCTGGTTTTGGGGATATCCAGCTTCAGATTATTCCTCAGGACTCACCCTCCCTGACAAACTGAGGCCAGGACTGCTGAGAGTCCACAGACAGTTTGACATGTCAGTCTGTTGTGCACTGAGCAGTTCTTAAAAGGATTTGGGCACTGCCACACCACCACCAGAAACGCTTTAGTGACTTTTACATCCAGTTTCCTCATGGTCTCACGACACTGCAAGAAGTGATTAAGCATTTACAATATTTTATATGTATTTCTCCACAACTTCACACATTTTTTAGAATTCCATTCTCATGCTTGTGACAAAAGATGTTGAAACTTCCTAACAATGAACCCTCTGTTTTTCACCTACAGGGGAGCCTAATCAAGAAGGTACTGAGAGCTTCCCTGAATGGCCTCGGTGCTCAAAGGAATCAGCAGCAAACTCAGCTCCTGGACAACCAGGCTGTGGAGATAAATGTGCCTTCTGATGTTTGAAGAGATTCTTGCATTAAGATTTTTGATCTGTAAAAGGGGTAATGACAATCGACTTCTGTTTAATGTTCACTGGGAGCAGCTGAACTATCTGCTATATAAAAGCCAGGCATTATTTATTTACTTTTAGTTTAGACAACAGAAAAAAAATGCTTCTCAAATCACCATAAGTGACACAGATTTGAGGTAAGATTTTACTTTTGCTAATGCTTTGACCTGACTAAAGATAAAATAGACAATACTAAGATACTGGTGAAATTTAAAAAATTAATAAAAACTGTCATGTATGTTTTATGTTTCCTTTATCTGACTCGAAAATGAGAACTTTTTTCTAATATCATGTAGATGAAATATCTCAGTCCTGAACTATTTCAGAGCAGAATTTGTATTCAATTCTGAACACCCACAGGTATTAGTAAGTGATGCTGTTATGTTCTATATGTGAATACTCTTACAATCCTGTAATGTCTAATTACTCTGGTTATGCCTTTAGCCCATGATAAAGTGAACCTGTAAGAGGAGGGGTTTTTTCTGTGTGTATAACAAATAACGTGAAGAGCTTTAAATGACACAGTAATTTAGGAAAATAGATGTAAATTGCTGAAGTTTGTCATACTTCTAAAGGAGTTCAGTGATCATTTAAATAACAAGCTTAAAACTTTTCAAAACAAGAAGAACAGGAAATCCATTCTCTTATTCCTTTCAGGTAATGTTCATACTTCCATACCTAAAGCTTCTCCTATAATAAAATTGTCTGAGAAAGATATGCAAAGACAAAGAGAAAATATTTCTCAGTGTGTTACAGTGCTGTCCTTTGGTGCTGTGAATGAGGAAATGTGGAATTCAGGCTCTGTTTATTGTAATGATCTTAATTCCTCATTCTTTACACTGATCCATTATTATTTCCTTAATTTTTAGAGATGTGGGATGCCAATAATTTCTTTCTTTGGCTTCTTACAGAAATCTGTCACTTGCATAAAATTGTTAGCAAGAATTAGAGGGAGAAATAATAAAGCACCCAGAGAATTCCTCCTGCAATTCCCACTTGGGGTCCTTATCTCTGGACAATTCCCATTGTCCATCAGAGACAGTGGAAAAGGAGAGGGAGGTTTGTGGGAGGGGACACACAAAAACCTGACTATCTCTCCTTGCAGTAACACCATTCTAAATCGTTCTTTGAAGACGAAGATTTAAAATCTAAGTCCAAAATTAGGTTCTTGTAGTGTTTCAGGGAAAGAAAAAAGAAAGAAAACCTCCCTCTTATTCAACAGAAATTTGTCACTAAAGAGCTTCCTCAGAATACCAGAAGTATTTCTTTTTGCTCTTAGTGATTTACCTATAAAATATTGGTAAACAAGTTGGTGTTTGTACAGTAAACATTCCCCTCATGAGTGCCATCTGACAATATGAAGAAGGAACAGAGACTTTTTATTATGTTTAAGTATCATATCTATTTCAATTTCAGTAGCACCTTCACAAGACTGATTGTGCACTTTAACTGCAATTCCTAATGTTCAATAGAAGGACAAACCAGGATCAACAAGATCCTGATCAGGATCAACAACATATAATCAAGGAATTCAGATTCTTATACTCCTAGGATTAACTGGCAATATTAATTCTAGATTTAATATATCTTCTCTATCATTATATTCTTTCCTACAGCTGTGGACAACTGGAGCCGTATCCTTCCATGGATAACTTGCAGAAGGCTGCTTACCTGGCAACAGCTGCAATTCTTACAAAGTTTAGAAGTTCAGCTGTTTTTTTTCCTCTGAACCATTTGCAAACCATTTACAAATTCCTGCAAGGTTGGGTTTCTTGGGTTTTTTTTGTTGCTGTTGTTTTGATTTTTTTTCCCCTGTCCTTTATTCTTTGGAATAAATGGAGGCATTAATTGTCTATCTGCAGCAGCTTAGAATGCTCAACAGAAATACTGAATTTTGGGCTTCAGTGCCTGGTTCACTGTATTCCAATTCAGAAGTGATAATTCTGGAGATAAAAAGAAAAACTTAGAAGCGTGTACTGCTTATTTAAACTTTTAATTCCATTTCTAACTAGGATAATGTATTTCAGGAGTCTCCTTTTGTTTCCACAGCGTGGAGAGAGATATTGTATAGTTACATCACATGATCTCAAAGGTTTCATGCTTATTTTTTTTTTTTTTTACACCCAGTATATAAAGTTTTTTACATTTGACCAAGTCATATGAAATACAACTATATTAAGAACAATTAAGTGCTTTCCAGTGCATCAGGATGTATATTGCTGAATAAAACGAAACCAAACTAATTGCCTGGCTTTGATTGACTGTGTTGCTGTATTTGCTCAGAAAAGGAACGCTCAGTGCCTGCAATATTGTCACTTTAAACCAGACCCAGGGTAATATGTGTTTTTGTATGAGAATAATACATTAAATTAATAACCACACTACAATCACACAGATTTAAAATATTGCTTACCCATGGCACTAAGAGGATTCCTTTCATCTTGAAAGAATATTTAAAAATTAAAATATGATTTCAGAAGCATTAATCTGTTTCTTGTGCAGGCCCATAAGGCACATTCTAAGTGCTTTAATGCATCCCTGAGCTGGTGGTTTATATGATAAGATGAGGTTATAATGAGCCACTTCCTAACAATACAACGTACTTGTGTGTTATTGCAATGTATCTTTGCTTGGGAGCAATCTGGAACTCTCATAAAAGAAATAACTACCAGCAACATAAAATAAAACAAAATACAAATTTTATACTGTTAGCCGTTCCAGGTTAGCATCTGTATTATATCTGTATTGCATCTATAGCCTCCCTGTTTCCCTAGCAAAAATTAGTGTAAAGTCACGTGGTCCCATCAGGATCCTCCCACAAGTGGAGATCTTGAGGGGAAAAAAATCTTGTATTTTAAAATGCACCCTGTCTTTGGGGCCCTCCCAAGGCTTTGCAGCGATTAAGTGGCAGAGATGAGACTCCACATAGACTGGGTAAGACCTTCAGTGCCCATCCAGGAGCTGTGTTAAGGCTCCCGCACAGTTAAAGTGGTTCTGCATTCACAGCTATTCACATCTTAGCATAAAAATGTCACTGTTTTAATAATCAAACATACTAGGAACCTTTCAGCATCCTTGTGGCTGCTGTCAGAAATAAGGGTCTCTAAACCGCAGTGCTTGTTCAGGCACACAGCCACTGTGGAGGGACCAGACTGATCTTTTCCTTTGAACTCTTCAACGTTCCCATGTGTTCTTCAACCAGAAGTGAAAATAGTTTTGATGTAGAATCACAGAATGATGTAGGTTGGAAGGGTTCTCATCCCACCCCCTGCCATGGGCTGTCCCAGGCACCTCCCACTGTCCCAGGCTGCTCCAAGCCCCAGTGTCCAGCCTGGCCTTGGCCACTGCCAGGGATCCAGGGGCAGCCACAGCTGCTCTGGGCACCCTGTGCCAGGGCCTGCCCACCCTCCCAGGGAACAATTCCTTCCCAATATCCCACCCAGCCCTGCCCTCTGGCACTGGGAAGCCATTCCCTGGGTCCTGTCCCTCCAGCCCTTGGCAATTGTCTCTCTCCAGCTTTCCTGCAGCTCCTTCAGGCCCTGCAAGGCCACGCTGAGCTCACCCCAGAGCTTCTCCTCTCCAGGCTGAACAATCCCAGCTCTGCCAGCCTTTCCTGCCAGCAGAGCTGCTCCATCCCTCTGCTCATGCTGGTGCCTGCTCTGGACTTGCTTAAGCAATTCTGGGTCCCTCCTGTGTTTGGGACCCCAGAGCTAGACACAGTATTCCAGGTGTGGTCTACACACCAGGAAAGATTGCTTTATCTGATCCTTTACTCAAACCTTATAGTAGGAAACACAGCATTCCAGAACTAGCAGCATTTAATGGTTTGGTGGGTTTTTTTGAGAAAAAACACAAAGTTATGATCATTCTAAAATAGTAACATTATATATTAAATAACAGTAATTCTACCATAAAAATTGCTTTTCAAGTACTCTCACTATACCAGTACAAATAACTTACATCTTCGTGTAAGATTTTGTCATTGACAAGGTTAAGTGAAACTTAACCTAATCTTTGCTATTAATATGAAAGTTTTCATACACTGAGTCTTACTCAAAAGAGGCTAACAGAAATTATCATTGCCACCCCTCCCTGAAATGGGAGTGTGTAATGGCAAAGAAACAGAGGCTAAGAAGTGCAAAACAAGGTGGGGATCAATACTTTCCATCTCTAGTGCCACCTGCCATCAATGCAAGAGCAGATCTGTGGAACTGTGCCCTTGTGGAAGTCCTGTACACTCCCACAGCTCTACCACCTGCAGAACAGGAATTGTGTTCTCTGCTTGATATGGTGACTGCAGAGGGGCTGGGGCAGCGCAGGGTTCGTGCAAAGTTACAAGCAAAGGAGAGACATTTATCCAAAGAGGTTACACTGAGATTTCACAAACTCTTGCTAGAAATTCTCCTGACCTCAGCACAAAGTGACCAGTTTGTCCTGTTGGTTTCCAGCCCTGTACGAGGATTCCCACCCACAGCACCTCCTTAGGATCTCCCACGAGAGTCTCTGAAAGGGTGAGGGAATGCTTGCAGTTTTGAAATAGAAAGACTCTAGGAATATTTGTTTTTCAGTTTCCATTCCCCATTCCTTGATGGTACCTCTCCTGACTTTTACAGCTCTCACTCTACACAGCTTGTAGATACTCAGGATAAGTCTGCTGGCAATATATAGCTCCCTACCAGATGCAGCCTCTACTTGCCAATCTCCTAAATTCTCAATCCACTTGCAATTGATGACTGATTCCTTATCACTGCCACTGCTTCCAGCTTCATACACTTAAATATATGGGGTGTAGCCATCAAAGTCAGATCACACACATCGTAAGTACGGGGCTACAAAGACCCTCCCCTTCCCAGAGGCTCATCTTAACAACAGGCTGCATTTGCTGCTCCTCTTCTCTGAAGAGCACAAACACCTGGGTCAAACCTCCAAAACCACCCCCATCCCGTTCCCCCTCTGAGAAAAGGAGGGGAGAAAGAGAGAAACTGAGCATGCAGAGATCTCTTGGGTTCCAGGGAGATGATCACTCTCAGGAAACAACAGATTTCCTTCTCTCACACACCAGGGAACCTCTGGGAGATGGGCTGGGTGGAAGCACAGCAAACCCAATGCACAGCTCTGGAAAAAGCCACAGTGGGCACAATCAAATCCGCATTTTCTTCACAATCAAGCCAGTTGCTTGTCCAGTAGATTCTCATCAAGAATTAAACCTAAATATAGCATTGCCTTCTGAGTAAAGACCATATTAAAGTATTTGAAATGTCAAACATGTAAAATAATTATAGCACCATGTTGATTACATATTTATACGTCTCCTTTCCAAAGGTGCAAAGAAATCATGCAGCAAGCCTCTCAAGACTTGTTGCACTAACAAGCTAAAACTAAGATTATAGCACCATCTACTGATTTAATTCTTAATTTTTACTTCAACTACAGTGCTGTTTTCCCACTTGAAGCTGACAAGAACACTGCAGGCAGAAAAATTTATAGTCCTACTGAACTGGTTTTTACAAATCTGAGAAAAACATCTCCTGGATGGCAAGAGTGTTTTTGTTTGGGAGTACATGGCTTTGCACACAGCCCACGGGTTCTTCATTAAACTAAAACCAGAGGGTCACAATTCAAATCAGTGAGAACCAGCAGTTATTAAGGCATCAGCTTGAATACTTTTAGAGTCCAGACACAGATCTGTAAAAGCAACACAACAAGATTAAAACAAAAAAAAACCCTTAAAAAATGAGGAAAACAAATAGACCAAAAAGAATTTTTAAAAAACTGAAAATTTCTCCAGGAAGATGCACCCCCAAAAAACCTCTTGCAGGGTAGAGCAAAGTGTATTTAAGATCATTTTTAGCTACTTTTGCATTCTTAACCACTCTTTTCTCTGTGTTCTCTCCTTTCTATCTCTACTTGATAAGATTATTAGTTCTTAATTTCTTTAATTTCTGAAGCGTTCCAAAGGGAATTGAGCACTATATTCTTAAACTCTAAATTATCTCTCTTTTGATTCTCTGAGTCTGGTAAACACAAGGAGATAATTCATCAAAATAATCATTTGCCAGCAATATTGGAAGACAACTTCATTTTAGCCTGAAAGCATCGAGTCAAAAGATGAGGCACACCTGGAGTTCCCTTTGTCGTGCTGTTGGGATTTTAAATTTGGGATACACACAGAGAATAAGCCTATTTTGGCTACCTGTGGTATTGCCTTTTCCTAGATTTTTTTGGTGCAAATAGTATGTTAGTTAAAAAATTAGATTATAACTGACCCTAATGAACAGTCCGTGACAAGAGAAACCCTGATGGCATCCACACTAGGCAAAAAAAAAAAAACCAACGCCTATATAAATAAACCAAATACAGATGCTATAGAGTGGGTGAAAAGTGATATTTGATAGAATGAAAACCTATGGTAAATAATGCTAATAGAAGAAATTTAATAGTAATAGGTCATGGCTTGGAGAATACTTTATAGCATCCATAAGAAACAAATTTTTGTTAACAGGAAACGCTTCTTGATCCTGATTTGTCCACTTCTTAAATTCATGCAGTTTTATGTGAATAAAGATTTAGATCTTAGTGGTGTTTGATTCCCTGTGCCTTCATATTTTGATTGAAATCTAGTCAAAAATTCATTTGTTTAATGGAAAAACAGAACACCATTGAGGAATACTGAGCCACAATGAAAAAGTAAAATAAAAAAGAGATTTTTAATCCCTACACTTTAACCAGATAATGAAATTCTCAAGCTGGAAATATTAAGTATTAACCTAGAAAAACTGCAAGATGTACCTGTAGGCATGATTTTGTTCTTACTTCTTACAGTTCCCTCTAAAAAACAATTGCCCAATACTGGCCTAAACCCAAGGCAACCAAGTTGTTAATTAAAAATAGGTTTGGTGGTTCTTTCTAAGTAAAAAGTCATAGTCTATTTAAGACATGAAGAAAAAGGAACAATACATGTATTAAATGTTTGCTATGACTTTGTTACCAGCTAGAACTCTTTCAAAGGGTACAGAGGAAAAATTATCCATTACTGCTGTGTAGGAGATAGACAAGAAAGAAAATGCCCCACTTGAGTCATTGCTCTCAAGATTTATTGTATTCTCAAAAATACCAGATTTGGTTTTTTGGGTTTTTGTTGTTTTTTTATAAGAAGGAACTTTTTGAATCTACACTGATAAATGTTTCTGATGAATTTAGCAAAGCACCCATGTCTTGTCAGTGAACTGACAAGGCACGAGCTCAGTGAGGGACAGCAGACAACTCCTCAGCATCACAGACAGAGCCAGATCCTGCCAAAGCAGACAAGGGGAGCAGCAGCGCCAGTCACACTCACGGCTAAAGGCAGCTGCAAACAAAGCTTTCAAAACAAAACCTTCCAGGCAGTGCACTAGACTGTGGAGAGGAGCTGTGAACTCAGAACTGCTCTGTAAAAACTCCAAATCGAAATGAATTTTAGGAAAAGTGTGCCAGACTTTCCCTCCCCCGTGTACAGCTCCTGGGAGCTGTAAGACAATACAAATGCAATTTGCACTTGAACCAGATGTTTCAACCTGAGGCAATGTGAAATTATTTCCTATTCCTGAGCACTCCTCTAATGGATTCGCAACACTGCAGCGCTTTTCTGAAGTGCTACAGGTAGACAAATTTGCCTGAAAAAGGTGTGTGCCTTCTACAGTAGTTCTAAAGCATCTCCTTGGACTGAAGAGACTGAAACTCATGGAATGGTTTGGGTTGGAAGGAACCCTAAAGCTCATCCATTCCCACCCCTGCCATGGGCAGGGACACCTTCCACTCTCCCAGGCTGCTCCAAGCCCTGTCCAAGCTGGCCTTGGGCACTGCCAGGGATCCAGGGGCAGCCACAGCTTCTATATGATCTTACACGAAGTCCTGTGATAAAAATCACTGCCCTTTTAGCAGGTCATTAAACTACTAACACAAAAAGAATATTCTTTCCATTTTTCCATCTGATCTGTATCTAAAAGCTGCCCCGGTGAGGCAGGTTTAGCCTCAGCCACTGAAGTCCATCCTTTTGCCCCCAGTTTTCTCTGTAAGGAGTTTCTGGGCCCTTATTTTATCCTATCCATAACTATTATGAAAAGACAGACTAAACCTTTAAGTATTTACATCTGTTTAAATTAATAAGCAATTTAAAAACTCTAAATTCAAAAGTGTGCCTGAAGTATGCAGTATAGCAGCTGTCCATAGCTGCAGATATTAATACATTCTTTTTTAATTCTCTGAATAAGCACTACAGACTTGCATTTACATTATCTTTAATGTTAATTTTAGACATATAATGGCTTCATGGAGACTTGCAAAACTTCTTTGCTCTAACAGCTTTTACATGTGGGGTTTCATTCTTTTCTCCCTTCTCTTTTTTTGGTTGCAAATGCCATGACCCCCCCATGATCCTGCACAGAACACTTCTCATGGATATCATGACAAGCGTAACAATGCAGGCTGCCAGTTCTGCTGCACTCCAGAGTCACAGGAGCACACCAAAGGAATTTTATATGTGCTACCTACAGCATTTCACTGTGATTGAAGTGGTACCCAACCCTGAAACACCGATAGTCTTGAGAGGTCGTGTCAGAGATAAAAGAATGAGCTGCAGGTTTCTGTGCGCTTTAGGACTAAAATGTAAAACACTATGAAATCATTCTGTAGGAATAAATTGATAAGGGTCATTACTTTCTATTGATTCATTTATTTACCATCAGCATTTCAAATTCCACTCCTCTGCTAACTGCAACAGTCATAGTTTGTTTCCTATATCCCTCCCACTGTTAAGTTACTCAGATCGTCCCTCATGTTTCTAGCAGCTACAAGGAAACGTATGCACTTCTGCTGTTATGGTGGAAAAAACGCATTCCCTGTGCACTTCCTGGGTTTCACTGCCTGCTGTGTTCTGGGAACCTGAGCTTTACTGTGCACGTGCTGGGGCAGTTCTGTTATATTCCATCAGTGATGATGGGGGGTTCCACATCCTGCTGGCAGCTGGGCACTGCTGGGGTTCTCCAGGGCTCAGGGATGGCCCAGTGCTGCTCAATATCTTTATGGATGATCTGGATGAGGGGACTGAGGGCACCCTCAGTCAGTTTGCAGGTAACACCGAGTTGGGTGGGAGTGTGGATCTGCTGGAGGGCAGGAAGGCTCTGCAGAGGGATCTGGACAGGCTGGATCCATGGGCTGAGGCCAGTGGTGTGAGGGACAACAGGGACAAGTGCCAGGGAAGCTGCTGGTGAGAAAGGCCTGGGGGTGCTGGGACAGGGGCTGGACACGAGCCCAGGGGTGCCCAGGTGGGCAAGAGGCCGATGGCACCTGGGCTGTGCCAGCCCTGGGGTGGCAGCAGGACCAGGGCAGGGCCCGTCCCCTGTGCTGGCCCTGCTGAGGGACCTTGAGGGCTGTGTCCAGTTCTGGGTCCTCATGGCCAGAGAGCCCTGGAGGGGCTGGAGCGTGTCCAGGGCAGGGAACGGAGCTGGGAAGGGGCTGGAGCCCCAGGAGCAGCTGAGGGAGCTGGGAAAGGGGCTCAGGCTGGAGAAAAGGAGGCTCAGGGGGGCCCTTGTGGCTCTGCACAAGTCCCTGACAGGAGGGGGCAGCCGGGGGGGTCGGGCTCTGCTCCCAGGGAACAGGGACAGGAGGAGAGGGAACGGCCTCAGGCTGGGCCAGGGGAGGCTCAGGTTGGACAGCAGCAGGAATTTCCCCATGGAAAGGGTGCTCAGGGCTTGGCAGGGGCTGCCCAGGGAGGTTTGGAGTGCCCATCCCTGGAGGTGTCCCAGGAAGGGCTGGAGGTGGCACTGAGAGCTCTGGGCTGGGGACAAGGTGGGGATGGGGCACAGCTGGGACTCGATGGCCTTGGAGGGCGTTTCCAGCCTCACTGGTTCTGAGTCCTCCACCAGCTTGAATGAGCTCCTCACCTGAATCTACAATATTTAACAAATACCAATTTCTCAAATTAGAATTTGTGCCCCTATTGTTCTGTAAGAAAACCATACCCTGAATTCCTGTAGAATTTTTTTCTGATGTTGGTCTTTTCATCCTGATGCAAATTTTCCATGCTTCACCTGAGTAACTAAAGGGGAAATACTGACTCATTATAGGTCATAGATCATTTCCACTGTAAACATTATTAATTCCTCTGTGGAACACTTGAAAAAAAAATTAGAGGATGGCAATGCTTTTGTTTTGTTTTAAGCATAACAGACTTGTTCTAGGGAAAGGGTCTTGACATTTGGAATGAGTTGTGGGACTTGGAGAGCAAGCTGAGCTTGGCAGAGTGATAAGCTGACTGACTGGCAATAATAGATTAAAAGGTGTAGGAAAAATATGATTTGAACCAGACTTGAAAAAGCATTTTAAGACAGCCATGAAGAAGTATGAATGTTAAATCACAGGTGAGGGAAGAAGCATGGCTCCTTCCTAGAAGACAAGATAGGGCAAAGAAAAGCTTGAACTTTCTCAAAGAGAGCTGTAGCTGAGAGGAAATATGTCACACTGGCTTGGCCAAAAGCCAGCCTCCATATAGAAGAAAGGATTAAATTCAGATAAAACTCTTATTTTTTTTAATATTTCTCACATCAACATGGACTTGCTCAATGACATCTCTTAAAAAAAAATTAAAAAATCATGAAGTGAAGAATCCCCTGAACTATTTCTTCTCTCAAGGTATTTTCAAATCTAAGCAAGAGAAAATTACATTTCATACTGGGACAAAATTTGTCCATATTGGCAAATATTTAAGACTATCAACTGGATAGAAAGTCTTAAGGAGTCAACTTTTATCCACACCAATTGTTAGAGACAATGTTTTTGTCACGTTACCTGAATTTCCAGGCAGCAACAAAAGCACCTCCCCTCTCTCATCTGAAGTCAGATGCTGTGTCACCATAAATTGATCCAAATCAACTACTCCATCAAAAACTAAGTCAGCTGCAATAGATATAAAAATAAATGTGGTGTTCCCCCTGCCCCCCTCCCCAGTCTGAAGGGAAGCAATTTCAGGGAAAACACCGAAGTTGAAAAATCCCATATAAACTTTAATGAAGACAGTAAAACTTCATTTCACATCTGTGAAATAAGTTTAACAAATTACTCCATTCATTTCCATGATGAATGGCTCCTCATGTGCCAGCTCTTTATTGCATCTTGCAAGGAAGAATACAGCTTTTACATGCTTCTGCAGTTGTTGTTTTTCCCTTCCCTTTTATTCTGATGCTTAGTATCCATATTTTCAGTGGAAAAATGTGACAGCTATCATATGCCAAAGAAGTGATAATTAGTCTTATATGACTGTCTTTATGTTGTCTTGGCTTTTCTAAACTCATTTTCACACAATTATCTAATCCACTGTTATACAGCCTCTTTCAAAATGAGACTTTTTCTACTTAAGCACAGGATGAAAAGGATTTTTCCAGTTTTTAAAGATTCATACATTTCAGAAATACAGCAATGAGCTCAGACCAGACAGATTTAATTCTTGCTTTCTGATGGACCAGAAATGAGAAACCAGAATGCAGATAAGTATCCTAATCTAAGTATAAACCTAAATTTCCAAACACTTGCCTCAACTTCCGCCTAGTAATATTTTAAAGATTATATAAGCAAAGGAAAAAATGTTCCAAATCTGCTGGAAAAATTCAGCACAACTGCTTACAGAGTATCTAACAACCAGCAAACCAATTATTCTTTTCTAACTTTCCCATTTGGAAATAGCTGGAGATGCCTGATGCAGCTTTACATCAGTTGAGGGTGGAATTCACAGCAGCCTAACAGACTCTTTACAGGCTGGATTAACCAGGTCGTATGTGCAAGTTTAAAAGCCTCAGATCCTTGACTAGATTTGAGTACAACTGAATTCTGTATCTACCTACAACTTTCAGATTCCCAGATGTTTATTTCAATAAAATTCCATTGGGAAAAAAAAAAGACTGCTGTTGATGGCACACACACACACAAAGGCAAGAGACAGCATGAAGCCAACACAAAGCCAAGCTGGAGTCACTAAGACAGGTCTCAGGAGCACATCGAGGCTCCTCTGCTCAGAGCTCACCAGCAGAGACTTCAAACCAGCTGTATCCTATTATTCAAACAAGCTGTGCCCACCCTACTGTCCCCTGAGTGCAGCACTAACCCAGGGCACTTGGCCCCAATTTCCTTCTCACCCTGACTTCACAGAATATCCTGAGTTGGAAGGGACCCCCAAGGATCATCGATCCAGCTCCTGGCCCTGCACAGACACCCCAACAATCCCACCCTGTGCATCCCTGAGAGCATTGTCCAAATGCTAAGTAATAAATAAAACACACGTTTTCCATTTTCTGGCCAATTATTCTACCTCTTGCACTGTAGAATCACCCAACTGGAGAAATTAACAGGTGGCTGCTGCTACTTATTCTTCCACAAGCCATTAATACAACGAAACCATAAATAATTTTTTTATGCCCAGTTAACAGGACTCTGTCAGAGAATATCTACTGAATTGGGCTGCACTGGGAGGTTAGGTAGAATAATTAATGGATTCTAGAATTTGGTTTAAATTTTTGCATGATGGGCAGTGAACTGCTCAAAGCCTGATGCATTTAGGGCATGCTCAGAAAGAACTCTGTGCACCACAGAGCACCACACAACAGCTGATCCTGATATTTCTGCATGAGTTTCTGTGATGCTTTACTGAATCTGGTCCACAGACACCGCAATTCTGCTCATGCATCACTTCAGTCAGAAGAGCACAAACGTATCTTTACAAATTCAAAACTGATGACTTCATGGTGTCAGCCAAAGGACGTTTAGGAAATTTTATTCTCTACTTCAATACATTCCTTCTGCATGACAGGCCAAGCAATCCTAATAGTCTGTGGTGTGGTCCATTTTTCAAGTTTTTTGTCCTATAAAGTACCTTAATGGTGTCCAGCTCATGTAAGCCAATTGGACATGGTACAGTTAATTAAAGCATGGTTAAAAAATAAGATCCCACTTAATATTTCTTTAATGGTTGCCACTGAATGGAGTTTTCTGCATCATGACCAGGCTGAAATCAGTATTTAAATTAATTATGACAGCCATATAAATTAGACATAAGAGACTTCTAAAGCTAATTAGAGTCTGAGAGTTTTAATTTGATGTCTGTCTTTGTGTAATACCTGCTTTATGGATTAAATTAATAAAATTAAGACTGCATCATTATAAATTTCCACTTTCATAGTTCCATAAGTTTTACAATTACATGCCATATTTGAATGATAATTGAATGAAATGAAACCATTATGTTCATGTCTGCTTCTCAAAAGACTTAAAAATAATATTCCCTATTTTCTTCCATTCATAAAAGTCATAGCTGCTGTAGTGATCCCAGTCCAAAGGGCAGAGCACAGCAAGGGTCAGCTTTAACGTTCAGCCTCTGTACACTGCTCTCACTCTGTTCCAGCAATAACACATCTTGAAGCTTTTGCCTTTATCAGATTTCAGCAAATAGTTATTATGTGACCACGATCGTTATGTGAAAGAACAAAGGATGAGTTCTTTGCTATCAACAAAACTCACATCCAGTCTCTAAAGAGCAAAAAGCAGAACCCCTTCATAGTCAGAATCTGCACAGGATGCTGTGCCCTGAGCAGCCTTGTTCAGTGCTAGATCAGAGCTCCCAGTGCCTGAAAGGGTCTAAGTTAATATATTCTCTTACAGATTTACTTTCAGGAAACAGCATTTTAAATATGACATTTTGGTGACTTTCTTCACAATGAACCAGCAGCATCTGGTATGAAACAGTTACTGAGTTGTATTTTATGGAGTCACAGAATGGTTTGGGTTGGAAGGGACCTTAAAGCCCATCCACCAGTGCCATCCCTGCCATGGCAGGGACACCTCCCACTGTCCCAGGCTGCTCCAAGCCCCAGTGTCCAGCCTGGCCTTGGGCACTGCCAGGGATCCAGGGGCAGCCACAGCTGCTCTGGGCACCCTGTGCCAGGGCCTGCCCACCCTCCCAGGGAACAATTCCTTCCCAAGATCCCACCCAGCCCTGCCCTCTGGCACTGGGAAGCCATTCCCTGGGTCCTGGCCCTCCAGCCCTTGGCAATTGTCTCTCTCCAGCTTTCCTGCAGCTCCTTCAGGCCCTGCAAGGCCACGCTGAGCTCACCCCAGAGCTTCTCCTCTCCAGGCTGAACAATCCCAGCTCTGCCAGCCTTTCCTGCCAGCAGAGCTGCTCCATCCCTCTGCTCATGCTGGTGCCTGCTCTGGGCTCTCTGCAGCAGCTCCAGGTCCTTCCTGTGCTGGCCCAGGGCTGGGGCAGCTCTGCAGGTGGGGTCTCAGCTGAGGGGGCAGAGGGGCAGAATCCCCCCTCCCCTGCTGCCCCCGCTGGGGCTCAGCCCAGGGCAGGGGGGTTTGGGGTCCCAGCGCACGCTGACAGCTCAAGCAGATCAACCTGTCTGACAGTGGTTTTGAACCAGCATTTCTGATTAAGACAGCTTGGAATAACAGGAAATAAGTAACAATTATAATTAAGCCAAAAAAGCTTTGGGTCCTTTCCATTCCTTTTCTTAATTCAGCAATGAGGACTCTGCAGATTCACTAATTTATATCCACTAAGAAAGTTCTCCTTTGCCTCCTGTTGCTCAGGGGCTCTGTGTGCCCACTGTCCATGTCACACTGAGCCATTTAAGCAGCTGTACCTTGTGCTCCATTTGATGTCCTTGCATGTTGAAGTGACATCAAAAACCTGACATATTAAGCCTAACAGTTGCTGATATCATACACAAATTGAGATTCTCCTCTACTAGGAACAGCACACACCACATACTTAGCACAGTGTTTGGAAATAGAACTTCAGGATATTCCGTGGAAAACATACTTCAAGTGAAGAAAACACTTATTTTACTTTTAAATGGGGACATAACATCTGTGACAGGATCATAATCTCGGCTTGAAGATTTGCTTTTGACATTTGTATTTTCACAGGCAATTAAATTTTAATTTGGCCTATGATGAAAAGCAAATCCTTTTATCCCATACTTGCAGTCACAAGGGGAACATATTGCATTAGAAAGCAGCACTGTAGCTTAAGGTTTCATATTTGACATTTGTGACATCGTGAAAAAAATTAATTAATAGATAGGAAAGTTTATGCACACTCATACCATCCTTAAACTTTCCTACCTATTAACTAAATGTGATGCCACTGGTATTTTAATATACAAACTATCAGCTCACATTGAAAGCAGTGTTTAAAGCAAAGGTTATCCATTCATCTAAAAATCTTTGGCATCTTCTCTTACCAACTAAATACAAAACAATATTGCTGGAGGCAGTGGATGAATGAGAAATACAGAAGATTATTTTAATTCATCTTTTGAAAGATAGTAAATAATAACACCCCCTGACCAGAGAGCGCAGTAGTTACTGTTCACTATCCTTGGGTAACATTCTTCTATATTAAACATATTCCATTCATCCTTTTCCTCCAAGTAAGAATTTGGAAACCCATCAGAACGTGAGGGAGTTGCCTCCTTTTTGCTGTGAAGAGAAACATTCTAGAGATCAGCATCTCCACCGATTCATGAAAACAGCCAATTCCACCTCCATCAATATATCCACATTCATGATTTTGTGGCATCACACAAGCAACAACGTGGACACAGAGAGCAACAGTCTGACTGAGGTTCATGGAATAAACAGTGCATGGGACTAAAACCTCCCATTCTAAGCAAACATCTTTAAGCATTACTTAGAAATACTATTAGTATTTCCTTCATGCTATAAGACATTCCTAGTTTCTTGCTGCTGGTTTTAACTACCACTTACAAAATAAAACCTGGAGGTTTCAGGCATATGCTCCAAGAAAAATCAGCTATGGATTGGAGTAGTCCCATGCTCAATTCCCAGCTAAACCCCACCACAATTTAGCATTCCGTGTGCTCCTGAAGCCACTCCCAATAACTAAGAGTCTCAAATTATTTTGGGGGAGGGAGAATCCTCCAATAATTAAGAGTTGAGCTGCTGCATCTTAACTACAAATCAGAGTCTAATTCCCCACTTTGGAATACAGTCATGTCTGGCACAAAGAAGGTAACATCTTTTAGTTGCTCCTTTAGTGAAATATCCATGAAAACTCCAGGGAAGCTACTGTCTGGAGTGAGCACCAGAGTTCAGAGCTGAGCATGCTTAGCCTTCCAAAGGTGCTTTTTGTTTGGCTGTGCAATTTGTTTGATTTTCCTGGTGAGTGGACGCCAGTTATGTCTGGCTGTCCGGGGTTCTTTCAAATGTCAGCTCAGGCTAAGGTGGTCCTTTAGCCGCTTTGTGTGGCCACCTATGGACCAGCACAGCCGGTCACGTGCAGGTTCTGTCCAGTGCACCCCAGGTTAATGAGAAATATCAGTAACTTCAATCACTAAGAACTCATTTGGTTGTCATCTGCAATTCCTTATGTAACCCATTGTAATTTAGAATTAATTAATGCCCATTTATACAACAGCATTGCCGTAAATCTCAAGAGCGATGTTCTCCAAGATAAAACACATTTAAAACAGCAGATCCAAACCCCAAAATCACTGCATTGTTTTAAAATACAATTTGGGATATTTTGCTTACTATACCAAATAATGATATAAAGTGATAATTGACCAAGAATTTGTCGAGCTCTTAAAATTATATAAAACATAAGGAACAGTAATCTCTGTCCTTCTACATGGATGACAGGAGTTATATCTGTTCTTATCACTCTGCTGCAATAGGCAAGCAGTAAAATTCTCAATAATAATCATAGACTAACAGCCATATTCATGTAAAATAAAAGTATTTTTCCTCATGTAAAATGCTATTAGCCATATTTGAAGGCATTATGTTCTGATATCATTTTTCCATTTCACTAAATGACAGCCATTAAATGCAATGGCAACTGCATGACAGGGATATTTTTTATTACTTCAAAAGGAAGAAAAGGATTAAAATGAGTTTATTCAAAAGTGTGATTTGTCAATTTTTTCTTATCAAGGGCTGTGTGGGACAGCTTTAAACCTAAACACCGTGATCTGACCTCCTATTTGAATAAGTTAATGTGATCCAGTGTTCTTAGAAAAGAAGTGAAACCTATCTTTTATATGCAGAAGTCCCAGGAGGAATTTATGCTTTTATATGGTCAGCTGCAAGGTGCCATTTCCTTTTCATCATTCCTGGTTTTATCATATTGTACTTCTTGACAGCTTAGAGGTTCTTTTTAGAATCTGGTGGAGGAGCAACTATATAGAGACATTTTTTGTATGAAGGATTTCTTTCCAGCCTCCAAGGCTTTTCAGTCAAACAGAATTCTGCTGCCAGAAATCCCTCTCTTATATTCAACAGGGACTAATCACCATATTTGATAGAGCAAGCATCTTACCTAAACATCAAACAGAACTATAAATTACCACCTCAGAGCATTAAAGAAGGATTTTACACACATCAGGTTCTTGCATTATACATCCTAGGAACAGTAGTGAAAACCATTTCATGTACGTACATCCACAGAGAGGTAGCATCTAGCTGGACAAAATATGGCTCATTAGGGATTTCCTTGCAAGGATTATCCTCCTCCCAGCAGCTGTTCCTCACAGGAGATCCTATACAGTGCATAGCTGCCTTTTTTTAGTGTTCGCTGCACATATTCTCCCACTTGCTTACACTAATTTGCATTTGAAAGCATTTATATAAAAAGTTCTGGTGATTTAAAGGCCAGTACATTAATCAGAAAAATTCAATCCAAAAGTATGCATTAATTTAGTATCTTTTGTAAACCATTATTTTAAAGCTCTGGCATCTCTTGGCTGACTACCTGTAGAAGCTCATCCTTTCTAAGATAGAAAATTCTCAAGGCTTCAAAGCAGCAACAAAAAGTTTTGCAGACCAACTAACCTGGAGCAACTCTTGTTGTATAAAACAAAGCCAATTTCTACTGGCTGCAAATATCATTCAGCTCACAAATCAAATAATTGCATAGATCAATACTGGAACTTCAATGTAAAAAGAAATCCGAGACAGAAACCTTGAAAGTTGAGTCTCTCAAACTGAGCTCTTCACAGTTATGGATAAAACTTTTTTTTTAAAAATGTGATAATTTTAACACTGCAAAATGCAAACTGTTCCATTTTTCAGTCTGTAGGCCAAGAAGGTATTTTGGTGTAGAACCATACTGGCAAAAAGAGTACTCCAATTACCTCAAGTAATGAAAAACTAGTGTGGAGTAACATCAGAAATCCACAGGGGCCATATCTTTACCCATTTCTTCTGCTACTAAACTGCTGTTATACATTCCAGAATTATGGTATCAACAACAGACAAACTTTCCTTGAACGTCTTTGCTACTCAGAAGAACAGATTAATATTTTATACTCAAGTTCTACCTAAAAATATGGACTATTTCTAACTCTGGGACAGACACGTGGTAGTTGAAAATAGTTCTGCTGACTCCAGTTCTGCTAATCTGCTTTGAGCCAGAGAAGAACTGCACAAGTCTTAAATTCCCCCTAATAGGGCAGAAAAGTGATGAGAACAAGTGTTAAGGTACATTGTTATCACACATCATAAATGATTCCTTTTCTCTGCTCCGAGTCTGCCTCGGTCCCAAGTGCAGAGTGACATTTCAAACCATAAATCACCCAAACAGCACCATTCAGAGGGAAACACTTGCAGGCACTCCAGCCCTGCGCTGCAACCCCGTTCCTGTGTCTCTGTGGGTTTGCTGTGAAAACCAGACACAAAGAGGTCACAAAGACTGCCTTGGTCTGGGAATTGGCAGAGGAAAGCTTTCAAGCACACTTGGCTTTACCATTTGTCTCCATTCCTGACCAGCTGCAAACACCTGTTTACACAAAAGCTGTTCACTTGCTGAAGCACTCCTGACTAGTTTATACTGCTGGTTTTTTCACATTTTTGATTTGAACACATGTGCTCTGTAGCTCTCATGTCCACAGCTCAGCAGCCAGTCCCAGGTTTAATGTATGCAGTGGCATAAAACAACGTAATCAGACTGTTCAAGATAATGAAGAACATTATCTGAGCACATGAATTCTTTCCTAGCCAAAAGCAAACCACAAATTAGTGGAGGCATCCAATTAAATACCTTATTGAACACTTAAATGAAAAAAAAAACTGAAAATATACATTGCACTGACAAGAGATACAACTAATTGCTGAAAAATGGGGGAGAATTTCACAAAGACATCTTTTTCCTTTTAGGAATCTATTTAAAGTATTGTTCCCCAATGCACACTTTTCTTGTCTTTTATTCTGTACTTGAGCAAGCAAACTCTCTTGATCAGCTAGAGGAAAAGGGCAACTCCAAAGCTTCAAATGGATTTCAAGGCTTGTGTTTTCCACTGCTGAAGAGATGGCCAGGTTTGTGCACCTGCACAGATGGGGCACCATGCAGGTGTTCCTTAGGATTCCCTTCTTGAGTGATCCTGTCACCAAAAAGTTGAGTAATATTTCATATGTTGCTGCACCACGCATCATGAGGTTGATCAGAAGGATGGAGCAGCTTTTCTGGCAGGAAAAGCTGGGAGAGCTGGGATTGAGAGAGGAGAAGCTTTGGGGTGAGCTCAGTGTGGCCTTGAAGCACCCCAAGGGAGCTATGGAAAAACAGAGAGAGACAATTGCCAAGGGCTGGAGGGACAGGACCCAGGGAATGGCTTCCCAGTGCCAGAGGGCAGGGCTGGGTGGGATCTTGGGAAGGAATTGTTCCCTGGGAGGGTGGGCAGGCCCTGGCACAGGGTGCCCAGAGCAGCTGTGGCTGCCCCTGGATCCCTGGCAGTGCCCAAGGCCAGGCTGGACACTGGGGCTTGGAGCAGCCTGGGACAGTGGGAGGTGTCCCTGCCCACGGCAGGGGTGGCACTGGATGGGCTTTAAGCCCCCTCCAAGCCAAACCTCCGGGGATTGTGATTATATATGTGTGTGTGTGTAACATGCTTTACCATTATCAATATAACACATCTTAAACTACGAATTAGCCTTCCCATACTAAAAAATTTCAGCAGCTTCACTAGAAACGCTGATATTTCCGTAGCTGAAAAATATTTCTTTGTTACTGAATTTTTTTCTGTGTTTGAGCAGTTACTGATTACTGTTTGGACATAATACAGTGGGTTTGGCACAGGTCATTGCTTTTGGTGTCAAAATCTATGCCAAAAATAAGCAATTTGAGACAATTAATACGCTAAGTACTTATTTATGACATAGGAAATGCACTAAGGTAGGTTCTGTGAGTGTTTTTCGATATTATTAGAGTTGAAAGCAAAAGCTGTCAAGTGACTTAGCAACAGAATGATGTTGACAGTGACCTTTATGTCCATAAGATAATTTGAAAAATAAATCACCTTTTTTCCACCAGAGTGGAAAACCTTAATTATTATAATTGGTCCACTTATTTCACAAGAACACGCATTTTACAAGTAAATGTGTATTTTAATCTGAAATCTTTTATGAACAATCCTTATATATGGGTATATATTCTGTTCAAAGAAAGCAATCTTACCAAACAATAGTTACATCAATTGCATCATATTCATACTTAAAAGATTCAGCACTTATAAAAAGCTCAGTTTTAATCAAACAGCATCAAAATAGTCACACCTGTCAGCTTTGATAGCTTTCCAATTCAAGTGAGTAAGATAAACTACTTACTCATTGACTAAATCATTTCTAGTCCCAATTTGTGTGTTTGGACTTTGCAATTTAGAATGACAGCAGTGCAACCTGTCCAGAACTAATTGCTATAAATATACCAGATGCTGTAAAAACCTGGACTTATTCCTGTTAAGGGAAAATGAAGCAAATACCATAAGAATGCAGAAATGAGTGATTTAACTGTGTAACCTTTATTTCCAGCATTATAGGTCAAGTACATTTAGTAGAAACCTGGACACTTACTTCTCTTTTTGTTAATATCTTGAACCTAACAGGACTAGGCTGGGCTATAAATTTCCAGGTTTGCTCAAATGGCACCAGCTCATGGTTAAAAATGAAGCCAGGGTGCACCTGAGCACATCTGCACACATGTGAGTGCAGGTAGTAAGATTCTCCCATTTTTGCTTCTTACTACAGCTAAGAGCACATCCATTAAATGACAGAAAAATGAACACTCCACAGTCTTTTATAGATCCCATCACAGCAAACATACTCAGGTCAGAAATAAAATCTGAATTGACTCAACTGCCACCTGAGTTGAAGCACTGTGACCTCAAGTCAAAACTACACACACAGGAGTTGAGCATTGAACCAAATTTTGTTTCCCCTATCAGATTTGTCAGATAAAAACCCTCAAGAATGCCTGAAAAGCAAGGAAATATACCCAATATATGATAACCAGATATTTCTAATGGGGAGGCAAGTTTTACAAGGAGTACTGCCATAATCTATCATGATTTACTGAATTCTTTTTAAGCACAGTGCACATACTATCTTAGCATGCCACTAAATGCTGAGATACGAAATTCATGCTAATTGCCTGGTATGTTTTATGGTTTTTTCTACTCATGTTTAAAGGTAAGAAATTGCCAGTTGCACAGGCATGAGCTATATAGCATTAAACAGCTAGTGGAAATTCTGCTTTAGGTGAAATCATAATTCAAGCCAGCAGAATCAGCTTTGCTTCCCTTGTCTTCAGTTACCACATGATTAATTACCAAACTTACAAATATTTATACTCAAACATTCCTCTACTACTGTTATGGGTGCAAAGCTAAGGATGAGAGCCAGAAAGAACAAAATTCCTGTTTACAGGAGATTGTTGGCTCAAGCCAGACAACACAACTACAGACACCTGCAGGCCATGCTTTATTTTCAGATGGGCTTCTTTTATCATAGTTATTAAATGCTTCCAAACCCCAATCTGCTGCAGCTGTTATTTTTTGGAACACCCATATGTACATCCAAAATATTTGCCAGTCATTATCATAGAATCTTTGCATCAGTTGCCTTTCAGGGTCCAAACCCATATGATTGGCAAGACAAATATTCATTTAGCACTCACAGTTTAGTGCTTAACCAAGATGCTTTAAACCCAGCACATTTCTTTACAACATTTATTGTATGTGTGTGTCCCCTTCAGATATTTTCCTGTAGATATAGAACACCAGATAACCTTCAACAGCCTCTTTCAAGCCCAGAGTTTCTTCAGAGCGTAATATTAAAACTGTTTTTTTCCACAGAGAGAAAATTGCTTGTGAAAATAAAAACCAAAGAACTCCACAAAGCTAAATAGGCAGCTCATTATTACTGCAGGGACAGAAAGCACAGTGTGGATATCTTTTTAAAGGTATTCCTCGAGGATGCATGAAATACATCAGGTAATTTCAGAGCAAATCTGTCAAAGATCTAGATTTCACAGGACTACAAAATCTGGTAAGATCTCCTCTGAGACAACAAATGCAAACAGAGCAGATTTGTAACTCATGCTGACCTGCATCCAAGTCTGGTCATTCAAATTGTACCAACAAAATCCTAATTTGAACATAAATACATCTACACCCACAGCATGTACAAAACAAAATTCAATAATGAGGTGCCCTTGACAAGCTTTTATTGTCCCTAATTTAAGTTTTGATACAAGCCACATTTTTTTTTTTCTGAGAATCTATCATCTACTCCATGCCTTAATGATATCTAATACTTCTCTCTCAAACCACCAGTGAATTAGGGTCTTTTACTAAAAGACATGGGATAAAGGCTGATATCTGTTGTTTGGA
The DNA here is from genome assembly GCA_013399875.1 of Gymnorhina tibicen. NCBI lineage: Eukaryota > Metazoa > Chordata > Aves > Passeriformes > Artamidae > Gymnorhina > Gymnorhina tibicen. The sequence goes on along the minus strand of VXAZ01004428.1, from coordinate 501,679 downwards.
GCAGAGAATTACAACAGTAATGAAAAAAATGTGAATAATTCTAAGTAAAAGTTTTGAATGAAGTGTTACGCACAAATAACGCATTGGTTTTCTCTTTTTTAACTTTTTGGATCTAGTCCTCCAGTGTTTCCCTTACTGCTACTTTATAAAACAAATACAATCTTCAGCATTTCATTCTTCATAACTGCCTAAAATCAGAAATTATGAGATCAACACTACTTAGAGTGAATAAATTTCTTCATTGCAGTTGTGTTTTACAGCTGGCATTGTCTGAAGGACAAGAGCAGTAGGCAAAGCACCTTTGAAGCAAGTGACTTTCAGTGTGCTTATGTTCTAAGCAAGGAGGAAATGCCTTCCCAGAACACGTGGTAACTTAGCCAAGCTCTTGTCCGACAGACAGGAACAGTCTACAGCCATCAGACTGAAGGCATTTCTGTTACACCAGCTGACAAAAATCGCACAATATCACCTCTGTTACCAAATGCAAAGCACTCAGTCACCAGTCTGTGAGATTATTTGGGGAGCTAGAATTATAGAAGATCAAGTACTTACATATCCCCTGGAAACATCAATCATATGCCAACTTTGCATTAAAATCACAAGCATGGTATCCTAATGGGTTTCTTAGGCAGGGAATTCGGACAACACTCTCAGGGATGCACAGGGTGGGATTGCTGGGGTGTCTGTGCAGGGCCAGGGGTGGGACTAGATGATCCTTGTGGATCCCTTCCAATTTAGGATATTCTATGCTTGAGGACAGGGAAAAATGAAGTTTGAGATTCTGGGAAGTCAACTCGATCTCTCAAAAAAGTATCCCTAAGCACATGCTGTCCTGAGGAGGATTTACTCTGCCAGGCATTCGCAAGACGGTGCTAAGGACAAGTAAATGTCTCTCCATCAAGAGACAGGACCTGCAGCAGAACAGACCTCAGATAAAAAGATATTATAAAGAATTATTTCATTCAATTACTTTTCAGCATGAAAAACAAGCTTATAATTTGGGTGGGGTTTTTATATTTTATCCTAAAAATTACTTCACTCCAACATTGATTCACTGCTTCAATAACTGATTACAGAAATCAACCTCTTCACAAGATGCACATGCAAAAATATTGCAGAGAAATCTGGCATTTTTAAAACTTGTGACTAATTTTACTTTTCAGCTGAAGCATAACATTAAGACTGCCATCAAAGGCTAAGAACATATGTTATTTGATGTTTTAGATGAATCATGCTATGCACTAGATGTTCTGAGCTCTCATTTTTAAGAGGATCATCAGAGTGAAAGCTCTTAATACACTGCTTTAGTCTGTCAAGATTCCTAATACCTCCAGCCAGACGTGCTGCTACGCCTCGAGGTAGCTCTTCCTTGTTCTCTCACCATCCAGCACGCAGAGCACGGTAACGAGCGCGTGAGGAACTGACAGCCATAAGGTGCCCCCCGCGAAACGTTCCTCTGTAGCCTGATTATCTCAGGGCCCAGGCACAGTTAATGATGTCGGTGCCACAGCACGGGGCCCCGGGCACCCCTCTGCAAGGTCACTCTGCAGCGCTGTGTTTGCCACGTCTGCCTTTATTATTGCCTTTGAGCACAAATGCAATTACTGCCCGGGGTGGCCAGGCTGCTGCAGTCCCCTCACAGAAGCCACCAAAGGGGGAAAAAAAAAAAAAAATCACAAAATGCAACAATCCTTACACCTGCAAACATCCAGCACTTCTGGGGCGCTCTCTAAAAATTAAAATATCACTTTTAGCATTGCTGTAAAAGCAAGGAATAAATACTTGAGGCAAAGACCACTCAAAATTGCAGCTCCCTGAAATGAGTAATCCCTAACCCTAAAAACAAGAGTTGGCAGACTGTCAGTCTAACAGCATTGTACGGGGGTTGTGTGGGAAGGTTCTGCTACTGGGGGGGCTTCTTCCATGAGAAGCTGCTGGAAGCTCCCCCCAGGTCTGGCAGAGCCTGTCCCAGGTGGCTCCAGGACACACAAGGCTGGGCCCATCAGTGACAGTGACAGCACCTCTGGGTGACATTTAGGAAGGGGGAAAACCCTGCAGAATTGCAGAAGTGAGAGCACTGAAGAGGAACAGTTCTGCAGCCCCCCAGGGCAGGGCAGGAGAGGCAGGGCAGGGCAGGAGCTGCTCCAGGTGCTGGAGCTGAGCTTCCCCTGAGCCTGGGGCGCAGCCCAGGCAGAGGCAGCTGTGCCCCTGCAGCCCCCGGGGGCCAGGATGGATCAGAGATCCCCCTGCAGCCCCTGGAGGGCCCCACACTGGAGCAGGGGGTGCCTGAAGGAGGCTGTGACCTCATGGGAATTCCATAATGGAGCAGCTCCTGGTGGGGACCTGCAGACCCATGGGGACACGAACCCACACAGGAGCGGGTTTGCTGGCAGGACCTGTGACCCCAGGGGTGACCCATGCTGGGGCAGCCTGATCCTGAAGGACTGCACTCCATGGCAAAGGGCCCTGCAGCCCTTCTCACAGGAAGGACTCACTTTGGAGAAGTTCCTGGCAGACTGCCTGCTGCTGGAGCAGTGAAAGGTCTCCTCTCCTTGAGGAAGAAGGAGCAGCCAAGAGACTATGAACTGACCCGTAGCCCCCACTCCCCCTCTCCCCACCCCACTGTACCACAGCTGGGTACACAAATGAGACACTGGGGGACTTCAGGCCCATCAGTGGTCCAAGGCTGAAGTACATAAAAAACTACAATTGTGACAATTTAGTTTTGAAGAGGGAGGAGAGAGATGGAAGAAGCCACAGTGAGCAGAGAATTAGGACAGCAAAAGTACTGAAATAGCTGCAGTGAGGAACGAGCAGTGGGACCTTACCAGGACAGCACACTCCGGACAAGTGTTTCATGTCTGGTTCAGAGCCAGTGCAGAATTTTCACCCCCAAGTATTCAAGGAAAGAACTGATATTCAACAGAGCAAAGTCCTACGTGTTCTTAGAAGCAGATGCAAACTCAAGAAGTGGGGGTAGGAAGAGAACTTAAGTGGACAGCTCTCTGTTTTGTTTTATTGTTACTTGGATTACAGTCCTGTAACACTTTCATTTAACATGTTCAAAAACTTTTGGTGAATAACATCCTTAGCGGTCACTTGTCTGTCTAGCAGGCCCTATTTTCTCAAAGTTTTATGCTGGCTGTCTGTTAAGAGTGGTCTGAATGTCCTCATTCACAAATATACAAACTAAGGTCTATTTCTTTTTAAAGGAACTGCAGCACATTTTATTTTAGGTCCTATTTCTTTATATCAAAGGGTTCCAGAGCAAAACACACCTCAAACAAGTAGCCACAGCAGCCACTTGCTAGGGTTGCAAACAGGACTAAACCAATGTTTAGCAACACCTGTACCTGCTGCCCCTGGGGCTATCAGTAAATAGCACCAGTGAAATATGTCACAACTAAACCAGGAGAGATTTCAAAATACTTCTCAGAAGAAAAACTAAAACACAGATAGAAGTCCCACAAAAGAACTTGAAGCTATTTTGTTCAAGCCACAGAAGATGAAGAGAGAAGCCTGTAAAACTCTGGATGCAGAATCTCACTAATTGGTTTACAAGTGTCAAAACAGCACAGAAAAGAAGCAGCACAGAACCACTGTTTCAACTTCCACACATGTGCCTATGCTCTGAAAGGATGAGGAAGTCTGCAGTCACAATGGCCCTGCACACGTTTGAGACAAACTGCCAGACTCTGCTACCCTCTAATGAAACCAAAACCAGTCAGGGCAGAGGTCATGTTTGGTCTCTTGCTGGTAGCACAACGAAGTCATTATAAAAAGCAGCATCAAAGCATTTATAACTATCATCTATTACTTACTTGGACACTGTTTTCCCCAATTCTATCCCTTTGAAGAAGTGCTCACTAATTTTCAGGCACTTGTAGTCCCAGATTAAACTCTCTTCCAATCTCTTCCTTCCCTTATGACACTTTAGAAGAGAGTGGCATTTCCCCTTTGTGAGTGGTGGCAGCCAGCAACCTGCTGCCATGCCTGGTTAAGTCCCAGAGTCCAGTGACCAGCAGTGTGTGCATACAGATTTGCTGTGACATGGGACTTCATCCTCTGGAAAGTATAACCAAAAGGCTTCTGAACACTTGATTTAGAAGATGGTGAGAAGAACATTTTTCCTTTTCTCATATGACTCCTACTCCTCTTAGGGAGTTCAGCTCATTCCATTTAAGTCTCATTTTTCATATTTCATGCAACATGCTCCCAAATTTGAGGAAACTGCACAGCTGAGTCTGCTATAAGAAGGTAAAATACAGCACAAAATAGAAAGGACACACAAGGGTATTATAGTTAAGATATAAGAGTTTACAGCTTATGGATCCAAAGGGGAAACGCCAACATCAAAACCTAGAAAACACTTAAGGGGACTGCACAAGGTGTGAAGAAAACAACATCCTTTATGTGCACTAAAAATTATTTTAACTTTTACATTGCATGTTTTCAACTGTGAGAGCCTCTGCAGCAATAACAGAAACAAATGACAAAGCGACTGCTCTCAGAAGTCCTGAGGTGGGCATACCCAAACTGACCAGTATTGTTCATACGGGAAGACTCTGACCCTGCTGTCCCCTAGATCCTCACATTAATTATTCACCTGCCTTTCACTGGATGAAACCAGCCTACAAACATTTTACTGTAAAAATAATTTTCTGATGTTTCCAAGACCCCTTTGTGTCAGGACTTGGCCACTGGCGTAGCGCAGCAAGAACAGTGGTTGCTGCTCGATTGCATCCACCACAGTGCAGCTGCACAATACATTGGCACTACCTGGTGCAGGAAAAGGTGCAAATGCCTGGGTAATTTCATCTTTCCAGCTGCCAAAACACAAACCTCAGAGGCTGCAGATTCCTCTCCTTTTAAGGTTTATGTTCAAGCCTTACACAAACCAGCCGCAATAACATATTAAAGGTAAACCCCATATTTCATCACAGTTATGGAATTTTCTCACAAGCACGTAGCCGGGCATTAAAACTGCACTTCCATTGACATCAGGCTCTCCGAGTGACACAGAATGACTCCTCTGGGGCTGTTAGCACACGGATGGAAGTCTGAGAGACACTTCATTGACACTGAAACAGCTCCAGTGCCTGCAATGTGATGGTAATGACTCCTCTGGGGCTGTTACTGTGTCACTAGAAATAATATGAAACTCTCCCATTGATGTTACAAAAGCACTTACACCGCTATCAGAAGTAAAACCCCAGGAATGTAGCGATAAAAAACCCAAAAGCTCAAGTGTTCAAGGAAAACAAATTTTCAGGAGACCTGTGTGTTTGTTTCAGCTTCACTGAAACATGTTCACACATAAGAACGCTGCCAAGAGCCCAACAAACACATCCACCCGTCACAGAGAAGGCATCAGCAGGCACAGATGAAAGGAGTGCCAAAAACTGCTCCCCATCCTGAAACTATAACGAAGGTACTGGCCCTTTATGAATTGTACTTACAATAAGCTTTGCCTTTACAGTACTTCAGCAGCAATAAAAATGTTAATTAATGCTTCATAACCTCTCAAGAAAAGTAATGAATGCTTAGGAGCCAAAATAAGTGATATTCAGTCTGTGGTACTTCATTATTTACTTGAGCTGTTTGGCAAATACTAGTTAAAAAATGTACATTCTGCAGTCCTAACCTTCAAAAAATAATGCTCCTGGGAGAACTACTAATGTATTGAATTTATTATCTGAGGTCACAAACTAATTATCAATCCATGTGTGATTTGTTGAACTAAAGCAACAAATCCAATTAGTTTTCCCCAGTTACACGTAACTGACAACTTAGAATTATAACACTGTTCTAAACCATGAACAAGGGGCTTTTTGTGTGGAGCATTTTTTAAAAAACAACTTTGTGTTTTTCTCTTCACAGCCACTTCATGGGTTCAATTTTTCTGTTAAAAAGGTCCCCTCAAACAGATTCTCCAAGGACTGCTCTTGTGTTTTGTACAGGATTGCCAGGATCACAGACCCAGTGCTAAGGGCCCACGTTCTATAACCCAGAAATCCACCAGAGAAAGTTTAGGAAAGCTCACAACAGGCAACAAACACAAGCCAAAATTGCAATTAATTATAAATTAATTAAAAGCAACAGGAAGGTTATAGAACATACATATATTGGTATGATGCAATACCTAGAAACCAATTTCCCCACAAGAAATAAATCCATCAAGACAGACTTCTCCCTGCAGCAGAAACTCAAGAAAGGAAAGAGGGGAGGGAAAAAAAAAAAAGAAAACCCAAAAACCAAACCAAAACCAACAAAACACCAAACCAACCAACAAACTCCACTAGTACTAAAGGAATTATCAGCAAAGATTAGATTAGAAGCCCATCAGGTCCCTTGCTCTTATCAACAGGCTTTGCTTGTGGGACAGGTGGGGTCAAGACGACTCAGGAAAAAACCTGAGAGAAGGAAAATCAATTATCAGTTTGTGGAAACAGGGACTGCTTGAGATACTGAACATGTGTATTGCTCTGAGACTCGCTGGGTACAAGAATCCACATATTGAGTAAATATCATGATAGCTGAAGGGAAAGAGAAATCTAAAGTTCCTAAGCAGGTGTAAGAAAAAAACCCAACAACATGGGGAAGCATTTCCCAACATCCTCAGAGTGGATGGAGAAAGAGAAGGATTGCAGCTAGCCAGTTCCATGTATCCTTAAGGCACATTTGTGGGCGGCAAGCCAAAAAAATGCATGTTTCAGTAGCTGTGAAAATATTTCCCTTCTATTGCTGATGGAGGAGAGGTACCAAGTATTTACACTGATGGGCTGAGCGAAAAGCTCTGAAAAACCCATTCAGCAAAGCCTTTAACTAGCACATGGGTTCAGTGAAGGATTTGAATACATGCTTAACTTTAACCATCCCTAAACTTGACAGAAACCACCACGACTCCAGTAGATAACAAAGGAAAAAGCAAGGGAACAGACCAGCAGCTTTGTCTGCGACAAACGCCAGCTTCAGCACTTGCACGCCTGCCCACAGCACACAGCTCAGCTTTAAAACGTGCAGTCAACTAAGAAACACAGTGAGAGCAGTCTCCAAAAAGCATATCCTTATGTGCACCTAAGCACATGGAGAAATCACTCGGGAGCACAGCCTTTCCAGCACAGGGACCTCTCCAGCTCAGCCCTCAGAGTGCCACAGCAGTGCTCCTCCCAAGGATGGGAACACGGTGTTACCAGGGACAGCACTGCCACAGTCAGGATTCCCCACGGAATTCACCACCTCCTCCCCCAAAAACCCCAGCCAAAGGGACCCTAGCCCAGGTCACTGTGCCCCACGCAGCAAAGAGGCAGAGTACAGCACACTTCCCCTCCGACCGCAGCTTCCCAAACCGGACCCATCGCAAGCTGGCCCACCCCTCTGCCTCCACCACCTGTGCCAACACCACTGCCTCACCTGGAGCCTGGACAGGGGGTCCCAGGATGAGGTGCTGAGATGCCACATGTCCCCACCAGCACGTGCCTTCCAGGAGGTTCCAGACAGAGCTGCAAGGTAACTCTGCTCCTGTGCACTGCTATTACATGACAAAAACACAAGTAGTCTTTCCCCCCTTTCTCCGAGCTGTTTAAAATAGCACTCAGGAAAGAGAGCAGCTCTCCCTCCCACCCTCACACCAATCAGGCCGTGCTAACACAGAGCACCTGGGTGTGCCCTGGTTTTAACCATCCCCTGCCCCGATGCAGCTGAGCTCATACAGCACCTGTGGCACTGGGGAATCTTCTCCAGGTGATTCCCCAGGGCAATTAGGCAGGCATGGGGTGCATCTGTCCCCTGTGTGAGCTGTGTTCTCTTCTCTGTGAGGTGGGGGCTTCGTGGCCTCCTCCTTGCTGGAGTTTAAAGCCAGAGGTCTGATTTGGGATGTCACTTGTACAGGGAAGTGATGGGAAACCTTGTTTGGTCAAGTATTTTGTGTTTAATGAAACTCTGGATGTAGACTTAGAGATAGAGTTGGTTTCTTTGGAAAAGAGAACAGAGATCTTAAACTCTCCATTTTTAACTAGAAAGGTTGGACTTTCACAGAAAATTCTAAGCCTTGTTGTAAACTTGCTCTCCTTGAGTATGAAATTATACACTTCTAAAAGCTGTCTCAAAATGAGTGAGTTGTTCTCTATTAGATCCATGGAAAAAGCTAGTGAAATTTAATTGTTTAATACTTTAGATACTTGAAAATTAGCAAACTGGGAAAAAGATAAACAGCTCTGTTACTGATACCATTAATGGTGATGGAACAGAAGAGGTTATATTTCTTTTGATGCTCCATACTTGGGTATGCACTGGTGGCTGCCTGGGTAAAACAAATTTATTCCCTATTGTTTGGTGTCATAAACTGGACCCTTCACCATCACTGCTCTGCTGTGGGTAAATTTTAACTTGAAATTCCCCACCAGGGCATTACAAACTGCCAGGTATTTGTTATGTTTGCCAGTGTATGCCTAGTGTAATATTCACACTGGCTTAAGATGGATTTTGAAGGGGGCATTTTTATTTATTTATTATTACTTTTAATTTAAACATGGATGTAGCTAAGTGGGTTGCATTTGATAGCAGGTGTTATCTTAAAGAAAATACCATGATAATAAAACAGTTGTGTGGCAACAGTGAACTTGGCATAGTCAATGAATGTGACCTATAAAACTCTTGTGGGGATGTAGGTTGTATGTTGCAGCAGATGAAATAAGCAGTTGCAGTTACACATCGGTAAAAAATGTCCAACTTTAGGTGTATTAGTTTCATGTTTCAGCACTGCCTGGCTTTCCCCCATATATGCTAGGACCTAGAATATTAAACCCTGAGACATTTTAAATAAAAACTCTTGCTTGTAGCTTTCATTCATCTGTTTGCTAATGCTGCCGTAGTAGAATATGTGAAAATGAAAAAGCTTCACATTAATCTGCTTAAGTTGTTGGAACCAGAATCTGACAAAAAAAATTGATTATTTCTTCATATTGTGGGCCTCACCTGATATTTTTATTTTTATCCTGCACTAGTTTCTCATAGAGTTTGGAGTTTTATTTTAGGCTTAGATGGCAACACCAGTGTCCTGTTACTTTAGGGCAGCTCCTTTATTTTCAGGCACAAAACCAACGCAGCAGGTTAAGCAGCAGAACGATGCAAGCATTGGCGGGTTTAGGGCTGTCGTTGCAGTGTTTGCCATGCAGTGATGAAGACGTGCAATCTCCCCAGCACAAGTCTGGGAGTCTCTGCCAGCTGGCTGCCTGCCCTAACCTCAGGGAATTGTAATAAATGATGCCCGAGCAAATGGGCACCATCTGGGTAAAGCTCAAGTGAGCTTGTCTGGACAAGGCTCCAGGGTCATGTAAATGAAATGGACTTTAATGTTAAGATGCATCTGTGAACGAGCAATCCCTCCTTCTATAAATCTGGCTGGGTCCAGTGCAGGTGCAGAGAGCTGGCGTTATTTATGGACTACCCAGAATTTAGAGATTTTTAAAGGTGCCCATTGTTTACGTGTATAAACAGCCAAATCTGGTGCCCATCTTTCAAAGCAGCCTTGAAAACAGAAAGCCTTGAAAAGAAGTGAACAGGGAAGGGAGCAGCCACAGAAGTGATTTCCACTGGGTTTATTCACGCCTGTTGAATCCCTCTGATTTTTACCAGCACAAATGCCAGTGCTTTGCTATAGTACTGGTACATTTGGTAGGACTTTCAGAGTTTTGAGTGCAAAACACAAGTCCTGCACTTACAATACCAGGTGAGAAGAGAGTGTTGTTTTAGCAGCTACAATTTAATCTCTCGTCCAAGGCCATCTATTTTGAACTCCTTGCTGTAATTGATTCCAGATTTAATTTTTCTACTTCTGATTGTTGTTATACAACATTTTTCTTTTCCCAAGCCAGTCGTATTTTGATAAGATATGGGAGGATTCGTATTTTTTGATCTTGTTCACTAGTATATTTCAGAAGTGAGTTAATTATTTTGAATTTTAAATAATGTGTGATTCTTGGCATGTTCGGTTACTTTGCCTGTTATATTTTTCTCCATTCTCTGCTTGATGGTAAAGGCCCCTTTGAAAGAACTCCTGAGTAAATCTGTGTATCCCTTGGAAGTTTGGGAACCTTGGCTCTTTAGCTGTAGTTCTGACTCCCTGGATGACATTTTTTCTATACAAAACCATTAGGCCTGGCACAAGTTTTCACTAATAAGAGTATTTTTCTTTTTAAATTTTGTCTTTATGCATAAATATGTTGTATATGCCAGTGCTGGATGTTTCTGAAAAAAACACCCCCAAAACTTCATCCGTACAGTGTTGAAATTTCATAAAACTCCACACAGTGAAGACAACTGTAAGTCAACGTTGTCAATTATGGATGATTCAAGTATTACAGGCTTTCTTAAAGATATGAAAGAACTTTCAATTCCTGGTTCACAGCTTCATATTGAAACTTCTCTGACAGGTTCTGACAGCACAGTGACAGCCACGAGCAGCACTGCCGCTCCCAGCCCCTGTCACACACACGCACCCACACCAGATGGATTTCTATTTATGCTTTTCCCTTGTTTTAAAAGGACTTTAGACCCGCGCTGGAAGTTCGTTCTGCGTGTCTGCCCAGGAAGGGAGGAGGTTCTGTTTCTGCCGAGCGCTGTGCAATGGGCTGCCCCTCTGTGCTTACGGGGGGTCCGGGGGGTCCCCGGCAGCTCAAACACCGGGATCATCCCCCAGCTCAAACACCGGGATCATCCCCCAGCTCAAACACCGGGATCAGCCTTTCCACGGAGCCAGTGGGAGCTCTGCTGAGCTGCTCAGCTGGAAGGCACTCTGCATCTTGCAGGAGACTGATTTAAAATCAGCTCTCCCAGGGCAGCTGGGGCGAAGAATTTGTTTGGGAATTAAGCAGATGCCCCTCAAAACGATGCACTTCCTTTTAAAATCCAGTTGCCATAACAACTGTACAGCACTTTTGCTCTCAAACAAAGCACTTTTTTTTGTGTATTAGGAAGCTTGCACTCCAGGAGAGCAGCTGATTTACTTTCCCTGAGGAAACACACCATATGACTTGCAAAATGTCAGGCACTGAAGAATACAAACTGGAGCTATAAAACCACATTAGAAATAAAATAGCTTATATCTCCTCTGGGTTCTTAACTTTTTTTTTTCTTTTTCTTAATAAATGTGAAGATTAAGTCAAAATTTAGCGTTGACAGTATTGAGGCAGTGGCTCTGATAGATTGTGAACGATGAAAGGGTTGAATGCCAAATCTTAGAACCCTCAGGCATCTGTAAATAACCATCACTAAGAAACCTACAGCTGCCACATTTATGTTCTCTACTAAGATGGTGCTGATTGGTAAATACCATGTAATACTGAGCAGTGTAGTGAGTACCAAGCTGCTGAATTCCCATGCAATTGTTTAAGGATCAGGTTCTTGCCCACGGACAATAAAAGTTGCAATTTTTTACCCTCCTCTACATTATTTGAGAGAAACTGTTTACAAGAGCCTGAAGTGACAGGAGCCAGGGAATGGCTTCCCAGTGCCAGAGGGCAGGGCTGGATGGGATCTTGGGAAGGAATTGTTCCCTGGGAGGGTGGGCAGGCCCTGGCACAGGGTGCCCAGAGCAGCTGTGGCTGCCCCTGGATCCCTGGCAGTGCCCAAGGCCAGGCTGGACACTGGGGCTTGGAGCAGCCTGGGACAGTGGGAGGAAAAACCTTACAGGAGGTTTTCTTCTGGAGAGTAAATCAAACACCTGTCTACAAATGGTTAAAACTACAAGACTTATCCTTCTCTTCTAGACTTAAGATGCCACTAGCTCCCCAGCTGAATGGACAGGGACCACGACAATTAGCATGGAAATGAATAGATTCCAACTTTGTGAACCTTAGCAGGTGATAGCAGAGGTGGTGATGAGTTTCTTACATCATCAGTGATTTGTGTGAGCACTTTTCCACACATATATTCGAAACTTGCTTTGCGCTTCCTCATTCTCCTCCAGTCACACAGTCTGCACCATTTCCACTTTTCTTTTGTACTTGGAGTGCTCCCCTTCACTCTGTATTCACCACCGAGTATTTTCTTGACCAGGAAAAATAGATTTCCCACAGAGCTTTATTTCTGACAGAAGGCAGTAATCACGTTTCTAGAAAGCAAACAATGTCAGATAGCGTTGTCTGACAGAGCCTGAGCAGAATTAGATTCGCACGTATTATTTATAAAATAATATCCAGAAAGAGCAAACGCAGAAGGTAGCAGTGACTCCGACATCTGAAGGCACGAGGACACCTGACGTGCACTGATTGGAAGGCCTTGGTTTGCAGGGGCTTCAGAAGGCTTCGAGTCTGCACTCCCAACCAATTGAATTACCTGGAGATCAGAAGCTGCCCGTGTTTTCCTCGGAAGTCCTGTGGCACTTTGCGTCTTTGCTAGCCCTGTTGGAACTGCCAGCGTGGTGCAAAAGGGATGAGTCGTGTCAGGGTGTGTGCCCTGTGCCCGTCACCCAGACAGCAAATACCTGCTTGTGCTTTTGGCTCCACTTGTTTAATTGACAGTCCTTAAATGTAGTGGGGCTCCGTTACCGAGGAGGGCTGTTGTACTCCTCACACCTGCTAATTTAATAATTGTGGCTGCTCGTGTTCTCACATTAACTTGTTGTTAGAACTTTACTAAGTCAGGGGTGGAGTTCTTTTCCTCCTGAAATGGTTTTTGGGAGCACAGCTGAGCCACTGCTCTTGTGTGTGAAAGCAAATGATAACCTGCAGTCTGTATTGTGCAGTAATCCACTAAACACCCACATCAAATGATCCCAAAATTCATTTTTCCCTGCATGTGTCTAAAGAGTTGCATCTCTTCTTGCAGCAGGGCTACAACATCTGCATTTCTGTTTTTCAGTCCATGAACAATGGACTGGGAGGGACTGAATGGGACATGCAAAAGGGAGGAAATGGTTGGGAAACTTCAGTTTTCAGGGAAGAAATATCTTGTTGAGAATCACAAATGAGCAGACACCAAAACTTGGGAATCTGATGGCCTCATGCGGAGACATCATCAAGATGATGACATGAGGCATTTAAAAATTCAATCTTGTAATTAAAATATTTTCTAAAAATCCATCACGCAGTATTTTGTGTTTGAGTAGAGAAATAAAAATTCAGCAGTTAATAATCTATTCAGATGAACTAGAGTGTCAGTAAGGAACATTTTATTCACTTTAAGCATGATTTTAAAATTTGGTGGGGGCTTAATTATTATGTTTCTGTGTGTGTCATCTCCCTAAAGTGAAAAGCTGCATTACTTTCAGTCTCCTCATGAAAATGCCTCTCAACAATAAACACCTAAGACTACTTCCAGCTTGTTTAGTGTTTCAGTTAATAATGTGTGCTATTGCAAAAGCAATTAAGACTCAAAAGACAAAATGTGTTTTGTGGAAATGAAAGGAAAATTTAACAGTATTTTTAGTGATTCTTTAGAAACTAAAATTTGGAAACTAAAATTTTGAGTGACCTGATTGTGGGTCATTGTTTTCTCAAGGTTACTGATGCAAATAGAATTTGTTAATTGAATATTCTTCTCCAGAAATGTCAGCCACTGGTGGTTTACACCAGTGCAGGGACAGGAGCTGGACTTGGATGATCCTTCTGTGTCCCTTCCAACTCAGGTCATTCCATGATTCTATGATTAATAGTCATCTTCCAAGGAAGATGCAAAACCAAATCAAAACCCAGTATTTCTATGATTTCCAGTAGACCAGAGATTGCTAAAACACCATATGAATAATCTCGGCTGCAGATCCCAGAGCCATATTATCACTGTCCATTTTGTGTGTGGAGGAAAGAGAAATTAGATTTTACAGTTTCAACACATGTGGGTTTTTCTTCCTTGCATATCTTAAAAGTAAATGATGTTTTTACTTTTTTGTTTGTTTGTTTGGGGTTTTCTTTTTTTGTTCTGTTTTGTTTTACATTCTATAAGAAGCAATTTAAGTTCTTTGAACTCAGGAAAAAATAAATTATATTCGGTTTTAAATTGTGTCTTGGGAGATAGAGCTATTGCTATTAAAAATCAAGACAGGTAGCATAAAAAAAGTGTCTGATTGCTTTCTTAGCAATTCCATTGTTTTCTTTCTGCTTTCAGAAAATTGTCTTGAGATTGGATTTCCCCTTATTCCCCTATACAGTAGCATGCAATATAAAGTAATTTTTTTGTTTCAAATACATTTTCTTTTTGGTTCTATGAAGGTTTATTACACAGCACAGAAGCATTTCACCTTCGGAGCACAGGAAGAGTGCCCAGCTTCTGGGCTTAAACAAAACTTTTAGTTTTCACGCACATAAATAATATTTTATATATCTTCTATTCAGATGATGGGGCTATTGAATTTCTTCACATTAAAAAAAAAAAATCAGTGTTCACCGTGCTATGGCTCTCAGTATATTAGCACTGAGTATTCTCTTGCTGATGAAACAAGAAATGTCACTTTTTTCTTCAACTTATAAGTTTCAAGATGAGTAGCAAGAACATTTGTTTCAGCAATGGCTCCTCAGGATGTTGAGAACTCTGTGCTCACCTTGTCCTCAGTGCCTTTTGGAAGCGTGGAGCCTCTGTGAACTTCTGTCAGTGCAGTTAATTAGGTCTGAAGCAACACAATCAACCTCAGCAATTAGTTAAAAGCAAGTTGATGTGGAGCTCCCTGTATTTGTCTGCTCTACTTCAAACGCAAAGGGCAATGATTTAAATATTGGAATAAAAATCTGATTAGGACCTTATGCTGCAAGAAATTTCTTGATCTGATAGATGAGATAAAATTTCATAGCGTTTAACAGGTTTTGAGCAACCACCTGGGACAGTGGAAGGTGGCCCTGCACAAGGCAGGGACTGCAATGAAATGAGTTTTAAGGTCCCTTCCAGCCCAAACCGTTCTGGGATTCTGTGATCTCTTGTACCTCATTATGATTAAGCCAAAATATGTTAAGAAATACTGTTATCTGTTCCCTTGATCTTAAGTTGCTCATTTGAGTGAGGAAGAAATGATTTTATCTTTTATAAGCTGTTATCTAAAAATGACAAGTATAATCCTGGACATGACTTGGGATGTCAGAGTTGTGTGAGGTTTTAAACAGCAGCATTTTTAGTGTGGTCTTTGACATTTTGCATGAAAATAGAAATATACTCTCTAATGAGTACCACTTATTTCAGCACTATCACAAGCTACAAAATAGATTTAATGAAGAGTATCACCTAACTACCCTGGCTGATTATCCTGGTTAAGCAAGTCCTGATGTTGATGGTGAGGTAACCTGGTAGTAACCTCCCAGTGAGGTACCCTCCCATCTCAGTGGGGCAATTTAATACAAAGAAGCTTGTCTATGCTGTGCTCTGCAACTTCCTCTGACCCTCTGCAACTGCTGGGGAGGCTCTATTTAACAACTGGACTAAGTGACTTCTACATTCATATTAAAGACATATAACCACGCCATATTAAAAAAAAAAAAAAAAAAGAAGGAAAGAAAAGAAAAGAAGAAAAACCTTAATGTAAGTTACCCACCAAAGGTAAAAAAAATAAATCCCCCAGTCTTGCCTCTCTTATTCCAGTGCACCTGCTTATGTTTATTAGCTATCATCTCCTTTTAAAATCGTTTTGTACCTTGCATCCACCTGAGAACAGAGAGCGTCTTCAATCAGAAACTGTAAAGTCAAATGAACTTTTGACTTCCAAGTTAAATGAAAAGGCTCCTTTTTAGCTGTATCTCTGAGTGCTAATTTACAGCTGGCATTGCTGGATAATGTTGTAAGGCCTGTGTGCTGCTTGTTAGCCCTGTTATAAGAGTGGCCATCTTAAATGTTATGTAAATAATTTTAATTTCAAAGGCACAGGAAAATAGTAACAAAGCTGTTTCAGTGACAGGTGGTTGTAGTACTCTTTGTATGCTCCTCAAGGGAGCTTGGTGTTTTTCAGCTCATATAATCAATAGCTTTGGTATTTTTACACCATGAGACCTTTGCAAAGTGTTACTCACTGAGGCCATCACGATTGCTTTAAATGATCTGTTATACACCAGGAAACTCTTTCTGCCTTCTTTCAGTGCTAAGCCTCCAAGGCCTACATTTCTGTTATTGCCACAAAATAGAAGTCCTTACTAAGCTTTCTGAAATCACTCTGCTTAGACTGCTTCCAGCTGATGTGTAGAAATTTATTCTGAATTACTTCAACTGTGATTTGAAATAATAGTGTGAGTTGTCAGTTACTGAGAAAAGCAGAGATTGTGTTTGTGCCTGTGTGCCCTGAACACCAACACTGGAAAGGCTGGTCAGGCACTGGCAGGGGCTGCCCAGGGAGGTGCTGGAGTCCCCATCCCTGGAGCTGTCCCAGGAAATGGATGTGGCACTCAGGGCTCTGATGTGGGATTCTGTTTTGAATTCCACCTGTTGATTTTGCTGTGCCTTAAATCACTCCTCCCCTGCTGGGGGAGGACTTCTGAGTCCTTGCCTGGATTTTGGTTAATTAACGGACATTCAGCCTTCTCTGCTCTCAGATAGTTTATTAAGTCTTATCAGAAAAGTTAGAAGTACAGCAGAGGGATGTGAATGCTGAGGAAAATGCAAAGAATGCCCCCCGAAATCAAGATAACCCGGCGTTTTTAAAGCTAAACAATCCAATCAGTGTTTGAAACGACAGNGTCCAGGGGGGTAAAACTCCTTAAAACAGGCAGGGAAATATTCCCCGCACTCTGGACTCCCACACTCTGGGCTGCTGAACACAGTGGTGATGGCTCAAAGGCTGGACTCTGGAGGTCTTTTCCAGCCTCAGTGGTTCTGTGGTTGTTGTTGTCAGCAGCCAGTGGGGCTGGCGTAACCAGCTCTCAAGTGTAACTTCTGCCTTCCCTGTGTGCCTTGCTGTGACATTACATCTGCAGTCAATTACAGTGTCTGAAAAGATCAAATGGAGATAATTAATGAATTGCATGTCAGTGGATTAGTTCTGTAAAGCGAATATTCTAGTGCTTTCTTGTTACAGATTAAGTTATTTATTGCCTTGGGTATTCATTACGGCTCAGCACAGCAACTTCGTGCTCTAACACCAGCACACTCACACTTCAAGGTTCCAGCTACTTCCTCTTTCCTACTAAACAGTTTTATTTTTCTAGGTTGTATAACGTGGGAATGAATTATTAAACAAGCAGGAGAAAAGCTGTACTAAAACCTGCTTGCTTACAGGGGGAATTGTTGAGGAACTCCTGAAGTGGGTGGGTGGGTGAGCTCCACTGAGGCACCAGCAAGACAGTAGCATTGATTGATTGATTGATTGATTGGTTTAGAAAGGGTGGACATGGTAAAGTGGAGGTACTTGGTTGGCAAAGAAAAGGAAATGAGACATGAAGCAGGTCACATGTTTGGGGGTGTAACTCTTGAATAGCTCTGTGCTCATCAGGTTTGGGTTAGGACAGGATATTTGGAGTTCCAAATGTACAAATATACTCAGGTCTGCCTTGGCTCTCCAGCTGGGAGGGACCTGCTGTGTTTTCATGGAATTACAGACTGGTTTGGGTTGCAAGGGACCTTAAAGATAATTTAATTCCACCCCCTGCCATGGCAGGGACACCTCCCACTGTCCCAGGCTGCTCCAAGCCTCAGTGTCCAGCCTGGCCCTGGGCACTGCCAGGGATCCAGGGGCAGCCACAGCTGCTCTGGGCACCCTGTGCCAGGGCCTGCCCACCCTCCCAGGGAACAATTCCTTCCCAATATCCCATCCAGCCCTGCCCTCTGGCACTGGGAAGCCATTCCCTGGGTCCTGGCCCTCCAGCCCTTGGCAATTGTCTCTCTCCATCTCTCTTGTAGGGTCCCGTCAGGGACTGGGGAGCCATCAAAGGATTTCTCTGTCTCAACATGTGAATTAGAGCTGTTTTGGCTTTGTTCAGCCACTCTCATGGTTCTAAACTAGAACTCCAGAAGTCTTAAAAAAAAAAAAAATCTTTAAGTAATTGCTTATGACCATTCTTAAGATGCCACAGGAATACCTACAAGTACTGGCAAGAGTTTTCTTCCTGAGGGTTTCAGAGTAGATGCAGCCTGATGATTATGGGAAAATCATGCAAAAATATGGGGAAATCAGCTGAAGGCATTCAGCACATCATTCTGAAGTCCATATGAAAGGTTTGGGGCACTCCTTCTGTAACAAAGGTGACTTTTGCTAATGTTAATCTGTTCTGCCAGACAAGACAAACCCTGGTAACATTTGATTGTTGTTCATGTCAGCACAAGTAAACATGTGTGTGCTGCAGGGCAGCTTCCAGAGCAGCTCAAACACCCCTGCCTCGGGTAAACCCCACCAAAGAGCTGCAAAGGGCTGTGTGCAGGTACAACTCACTACTAAATGATTTTGGAAATGAGTTCTTGCCCAGCTCCTTGCAAGATTTGTGTTTTATGCCTATTAAAGGACAGATAGGAACTTGCAATAGAAGAAAAAATGTTAAAATTATTATTGTAGATATAACGGGAGGAGTGTTTGATGATTCAGCTCTCTTACACCATGAGGGGAAATCTTTCCTCTGACAGATTTTTATAGCCATGATGTTCAGTCTAATGTATTGCTACAGAGAAAACCTCTAAAATCGAAACCAGATGGAATTAGATGAAAACCAGAAAACTCTTTTATTAAACACATACTGCTAAGTCTTATCTTTTATGACTTTGTGCTTTTATTTTTCCTCATTATTTTAAAGCCTCTAAATTATCAGTCCTAAAATGTTGATTCTTTTTTGTTAATTAAACACTTTTTCTACTTTATTCTGCTAGTCTGATAACAAAACAACAGCTATTGAAGTGGGTTTAATACAACAACCTTATGAAAACAAAACCTGTGGAAATAAATTTTTCACTTTTTTCCCTTGATTATTATAAAAGGAATTACATGAAGTGTGCCTGTCCAGTTGTCTTGCACTGAATAAAATGAAAGACGAAACCAAAGCAAGAATAATTTCATTAACTTAAAATGGTTTGCATACTACAGAAAGGCACAAAAAGAAGGGAAGGAGAATACAAATTGTAGCTAGTTCCTGAGGGCTTTTGCTGAGTCCTTCATCCAAAGGAACTGATAGAAAGATAAAATAGGTGTAAGACTGAAGTATCAAGTAGGAAATGGACAAAGGCTTGTTGGCTAAATTGTTGAGTTCATAGTCTAAGGTGAAATCTTAGAGTGGGGTTCTTTTGGGTTTTTTTTCCTTATTGTTAAAGTATTTTTGAGAAATAGATGCTAGACTCTCAGGTAAATTCAGGATCCAGAGATAGTGATTTATTATTCCACCACCCTCTGCAGGATACTCTAAAAGAATTTCCTTTGTTTCCTACCTTTATAAACAAAGATCTCCATAGCACTGTGTGCCCTTCCCGATCTTGGATACTGCTCTGACAGATTTCTACTCTGAGAGAAATTTATCCCCAAGAAATGGGGGGTCAGCTTTCCTGACATGCATCAAGATGCTGAGAGCATTCTTGTATCATCCCAGGCTTTTCCTGTAGCACGTGCCTTCCCCTTGTTTTAGCACTAATGTTAAAAACAGTCTGATACCTTGTGAATTCCAGCTGGGCTGATATTCCCCCTCCCACCCTTCAGTCCATAGGTCTCTTGTCATGGCACTTGGCTGTGGGATTCTGTTTTGAATTCCACCTGTTGGTTTTGGCTGTGTCTTAAATCACTCCTCCCCTGTGGGGGAGGATTTCTAAGTCCTTGCCTGGATTTTTTAATTAATTAATGGACATTCAGCCTTCTCTGCTTTTAGATAGTTTATTACGTCTTATCAGAAAAGTTAGAAGTACAGCAGAGGGACGTGCATGCTGAGGAAAATGCGCAGAATGCCGCCCAAATCAAGATAACACGGCGTTTTTAAAGCTAAACAATCCAATCAGTGTTTGAAACGACAGATATTTTCACTTTTCTACCAATATTCAACAAATGTTTTTAATACGTCCACAGGAACTGCGGAATTTTCTATCCAATCACTTTAAACAATTTTGCTGCATTAAATGGAGTAGGAAGAAGAAGAAGGTTATAGAACAACAACAATCCTCCATTTTGGAGTTTTTGCTTTTTATCTATTTGCTACTTTAACAAACCCTACACCTTTACATTTTCACCCTGTGCTACCTTACATAATATTCTATCACCTAGTTCACACCACTGTGCGTTCAAATTCTTCCCAGAGAGTTGGCAGCTTTCTCCATGGATGAAGGTCAAAACCAGTGTGTTCCAGGGGGGTAAAACTCCTTAAAACAGGCAGGGAAATATTCCCTGCACTCTGGACTCCCAGATTTGGCTTCTGTTCTGTGGAGAAGTTTTATCATTTTAAAGCTGAACATTTACGTACAAGCAACCAAAGAAGAAAGTCTTGGTGCAACAGAATGAATAAAAATTTCGTATGAAAGGCATTGGAAGAGGAGATAAAATTTTTAAAGCCTAAAGTTTTCATAGCAGGTAAAGTTCTTGCACAATGGAGATTTAATTTATGCAAACAGAGTGGATGCTTCTGCTGGTTTGACTGACAGTTGTTCTTAGTGGGGAGTTATCCTTTATATAATCTTTTTTTGCTTTGCTCTCCTTTATATTTTACACTGGAGTGAAGGACTAAGGCCAGATTGATCTGCTGCAGAAGCAGTGCTCATCCTTGTATTTTGTGGCCTGACTCCTTGCATTGCTCTATGACATCACACTTGTTTACTTGTTTTTCTCCTGGCAGTCTGTTTTTCCCCCCGGTTGCCTTCAAGCTCTTCCCTGAGTGTTTTACCCAATCACCACGTTGCAGTACCACTGTTTTCTCCTCCATGATCTCTCAGTCTCTGTTGTAACTCATTTTTCCCTTCCTGTGTGATTGAAACCAGCAGCACAGGCACCCTCCACCCTTCCCTCTCCCTCTATCCTGCACATCACTAGAATTCCTTCCGTGGTTTTGCTTCAGGTTAAATCTGTTCTGTTGTCTTACAAACGCTGACCTGCGGCTTTCCTTGCACCTCCATCACATTCTCCACAGTGAAAACCTCGCCCGTGACTTCAGGGGTTCCTTCACACACAGCTTTGTCTTTGCAAGTCTTGTATTTGACACACAGGAGACAAAAGAGTTGCATTCCCTCCTTTCTGCTTTCCAGCGAGTGCTGGAAGTGCTGGATTGTCTGAATTCAGTGCTTGTTTCCAGGGATGTTCTTCATATGGGATCTTCTCTTTCAAGTTCTGCAGTTGTTTACACTCTCATTTTTTATAGATAAAAGGACGTTAGAAAAATGGTTGATTTATTTTCACACTCTACACCAAAGAAATAATAATCACTTTTTTTATTCCACAGAGTTACACGTGAGAGTTACCTAATTTTTAGTGGTAAACAACTCTTTACTTATTATTTACATTAGCAATTATTTATAGGAAGCATATTACATATTGTCTCCAGTACCAAGCTGCTATACTATGAGATGTTGTGGGGTTTTGGTTTTTTTGGGGGGTTTCTTTCGGGTGGTTTCCTGAAGGTTTTTACATTAATGTATTTTAAGACAACCTGAAATCAGTTCTTCACTTTTTTACTGATCAAGGCAGTTCTTTAATATTTACTTCAGCATATTTTCTATCAGACCCATGCTGGAATGTTGCATCCTGCCAAGATACTGGATGTTTTATTCTGTTACACCAGGGAGAAAGAAATAGTTATTTTTTTACATATCATTCAGTAATGATTAATCTCATGTTGAATAATAATTTTTAATTTCAATTTCTTGAATATATTTATTAATTTACCTCCTGCTAATGTGCTGCTTTAGATGCCACTATTTTGAATTTATTTCTGTACTTAACTATCATTTGCATAATGGCATTAAGAGGTCCACTCCTGAGTATTCGTTGGTGGGATGTTGGACAGAGTGAATAGGTTGTAATTAGTGGCATCTGACCTTCAACTTCATTAACATGCAAATAGAAATACCACAGGGTGCAAAAGCATGGTGCTATTAAAGCAGTCACTTCTGTTTGTCAGATTTCAGCCACGGTGGTTTGCTTTTTGTTTATTTTATGTGATACATAATGTTATGTGGTTTTATATAATAAAATGCCTGTGTAGAGGTGAGTATATAAAATTGTACGGGTGCAGAGGCAAAGAGGGTGCTTGTATTCCATAGAGATGATGGGGAAAGCTAAGTAGGCACAGCATGGACAGAGCTCTTTTTGGGTTTTCTCACACAAATCTTCTTTCCCCGAGATCCTGATTCATCCAAAACCCTACCACGACTGCAATTCTAGCACAGCTTCACTCTAGCAAGGTTGGGAGTGGATCACACTGGTTTGTTCAGCTTCCCCAGCAGCAGCTGCTCACAGAGGGTTGAAAAATATTTTTTCTAAGCGTCATTTTGGGGTTTCCTCCTCTGCATGTCGTTATGCCCTGTGGGTAGATCAGACACATTTCACACAATCCAGGATGGGTGAGGCTGGAAGGGCTCCCAGGGGCTCCTCTGGTGGCACCTCCGTGCTCCAGCAGGGCCATCCCAGAGCACAGGGCACAGCAGTGTGTCCGTGTGGCTCTGCAATGGCCCCAGGGAGGAGCCTGCCCAGCCTCTCTGCACAATCTGCTCGGGGCTGGGCACTGCCCGGGGCACAAGTTCTGCCTCCTGGGCAGGGGGAGCTCCCTGGGCTCAGTCCCTGCCCGTTCCCCTTGTCCTGTTGCTTGATCTTGATGCTCAGGAAGAATTTAAATGAAGCAGCTAAGGTTATGAGATAAGTATTTTATTTTTCTTCAAATCAAGTTTCTTAATTGTTTAGCTTATTCACTTTTTTTTCAGACAGCCCCTTAGGTAGGGCATTAAAGGCAGAGTGGGCAGCACATCAAGAGAGGTGATTCTGTCCCTCTGCCCCCTCAGCTGCCCCTCTGACCCCACCTGCAGAGCTGCCCCAGCCCTGGGCCAGCACAGGAAGGACATGGAGCAGTTGGAGCGAGCCCAGAGGAGGCCACGGAGGTGCTGAGGGCACTGGAGCCCCTCCCCTGTGAGCCAGGCTGGGAGAGCTGGGGCTGCTCAGCCTGGAGAGGAGAAGGTTGTGGGGAGACCTCACAGCTCCTTCCAGGGGCTGCAAGGAAGCTGGAGGGGGATTTTTCATCAGACACTGGAGTGATGGGATGAGGGCGAATGGCTTCAGAATGAAAGAGGGAAATTAAGGTTACAGATACAGAAGGAATTGTTCCCTGGGAGGGTGGGCAGGCCCTGGCACAGGGTGCCCAGAGCAGCTGTGGCTGTCCCTGGATCCCTGGCAGTGCCCAAGGCCAGGCTGGACACTGGGGCTTGGAGCAGCCTGGGACAGTGGGAGGCGTCCCTGCCCATGGCAGGGGGGGCACTGGATGGGCTTTAAGGTCCCTCCCAACCCACGCCGTTCTGTGATTCTACGATGAGAAATGTGCCATTCCTCAAAATTTCCTGTCCCTTGAGTACTTCATCTCTCATAAACTTATTTAAATGCTGAAGAAGTGTCAAAAATGTTTGGTTTTCATTTTTAATGACTCTATTTTTGGAGGGTTTAAGTGACACGTTCACATCCATTCCAGGCGTATCTATCAATCATCTGTACAAATCACGCTGCCAAACTCGCCCTTATCTGCGTGCACAGCAGAGTCACAGTGAGTTCTTTTGGATCAATAAGCAACTTTTCCCTGGAAACACTCCTCTCCCAAGTGGGTACAGTGAAGTTGCTAAGTGACTGCTCTCGCTGCTGTGTAGCTGTACTCACATCAGCCTGGCAGAAAGCAGAGCTTGGAAAGAAAGCAAGAGACAGCACAGCCAGAGGATGATGATGTGTTTGCTCCCTGGGAACAATATTATTGCCATTTAGAACTTCTAACTCAGCTCTTGCTGAGTGCACTTGCTCTTTGGCAGGATCAGCAGAGGTTTATTTAACTGTTATTCCATGAAGTAGAATCCCTGTGCCTGCTCTTCCAGGCAGTGGCAGCACCACGAGAGAAACAAGCAGGGTTTGACTTCTCTCCTGTGTGAATGAGTTCACAGCCCATTACTGGTCTGTATCTGGGATTTTCCTTCTTGCTCTTCCACTACAGTAGTGGCTATAATTTAAATTAACTTTAAATTAAACATGCTGTGTGAGGAGAAAGACAAGACTTAAAAAGAAATCCCATATTCCTGCTAATAACTGAGATTCTTTGGAGTTCTCAAGGCAATGTGACATCCATCTGCCTGCACCACTGAGGAGCAGCAAAAAACTTGTGTTTTTTTCCTCTGACACACTCTCACCCCCTCCTTCAGATGGTTTTGACTCTGTATGGAATTAATAATATAAGAGTGGTAAGATGGGATAATTATCTTGAACAAGCAGCTGTAGTTTAGGGGATGCAGGATTACATGGCAATGTCCATTGGAAATTCCCGGAGGAGTCACACAGCCCAGATCCACATTAAAACTAAAATACTACTGGAAGGATCTGATGGAGCAGTTCAAGTGACAGACAGCAGGAATCACACTGATGGAGACAAAGTTTCTTTACACCTGCCAGATAAAATGCCTTTGGATTAAAGGATGTTGATGTCCCATAATCACAGATACTCCTGGGCACATTTTACACCTAAAACATTTTTATGCAGATTATAAAATTATGGTATTTTTGATCAAAGCCAATTTTCTATTTTCACTACAAACCAGAAATGGAACTGGATAATCTGTGGTGAGCAGTTCTCATGAAATACAGTTCTTAAACTGGATGGGTGAACCTTCATTTCCAGGCTTCTCTGGTTTTCACTCATGGGAAAGCAAATTATTTGGAAGTTGTGCAGGGGAAATGGAAGGTCTGCAGGATCAGAGACTATATTTTCAATGCAATTACTTCATGCTTCACTGCATAAAGGATATACAGATTTCCTTAAGACTTTCTTTGTCACTTGATGCCAACTATCCATTTCTCCAGGTTACACAGAATGTGAAAATATAGAGCAAAGCTGAAACTCTCAGCTGCATAATGCCTTATTTCTAGGAAATCTTTGTATTTTAGGTATGCTTTTAATTATTTTTTATTTAATCTTGCACATGTCAAACCCAAGGAATTAGAAAATTAGTGTAGGAAACCGCTAAGAATCAAAGTTCCAATTTCAAGTGTCTAATTACTCTGAATATTTAATTCTTTTGGACAATATGCTTCAGAAGAATCATTATCGCTCTGAAATCCCCAGCATTATCTGTTATTTGCACAAGTGGCTATTCCTGCCACGCAGCCTCTGGCATGGTGAGTGGGGTGGCAGTGCCAGAGTGGATGTGCCCTTTTGGAAGCAGATGGAAGGTCAGCGCCTCCTCAGAAACTCTGAATTCTCTAATGGCCTTGACAAAGTTCATCATTATTGAAGAGATTATTGCAGCATTTCTTCTGCAGAAAAGTTCAATAAGGGTAATAAAAAATAAGCATACAAGTAGAAGCAGAGAAATATTTTTATGTTGTTGGTTTTAGACAGAGAATGGATTCCCATTTTTTTTCCAAGTCAGTAGTAAATTCCAGTTGCCTTCAGTTTTGCCAAGATGTCATTCAAGGGCTCTGTACAAATGCAAACTGTGAAAAATCATAAATGATACTTCACATTCTTTGAACACATCTTGTGGGATTAGCAAGTGACCATGCTTTTCCTGCATCATTGTATTATAAGTGTTCCTCCTGGATGTCTCTACAAATATCTGATCCATTTTTGTTGTTCTGGTATAAATCCAGGTTTTCTTTGTTCAAGGAGAATTTACCCCTGGTTTTCCACCAGGAATCACTGCTACCATCAGATTTCATGATGCTTTCTCATACTTCACAGTGTTGTTGGCCTAAAATGACATAGTCTAGAGTGTGGTTTTATGCTTAGAAAAATATTTTTTTTTTAAATTTGAAGAATTTAAAATAAAGAATCTGTTAAAAATTTAGAAGTTGCTTATTGTAGATTCTATGTAGAATTCTTATTTTTGAGGCATTCTTTATTATATTAAGATGAACAAATTATAGCTGTAAAACTGTTTGGATTTATTTTCTGTGTCTAGTTTTATCCTATTGGCACTGGCAGATTTCATATCAATAACACAGGGTTAGGCAACCAGTAAAACTCTGCTTCATGATCCTTTAGGTGACTAGATATAACTTAGATCATTATCTATTGTTTAAATAATTTTCAAATTAATTATGAGCAAGGCAGTGTGTGGAATAAGATGAAGTGGTAACAAAATTAATGGGCCAGGAGTAAATTTCTCCCTCCCTGGGAATTTGGAAAACTTCCTTTTGGCTACCTGTGCCTTTGGTTCATGTAATGGAATTGCAGAAATCAAGCAGGAGTTTCTAAAATGTTGAATTACCTTTCTGTTAAAGTCTAGGCTTCCCCTAAGAATTGTGACAGGTCAGAACTAGTGGCATGTAAATCATAATGTAAATGAGAATGTGAACTGTAGAATCATAGAAGGGTTTGGATTGAAAGGCTCTCATCTCGTTACAGCCCCTGCCATGGACAGGGACACCTTCCACTATCCCAGGTAAATAAGAAAGTGCAGTTTAGAGCTGTTTTTCCATTGTGTTGTGTTCAGGAACAGTTTTCCTAGGTTATTCTTCTTGTTACTGATAACACTCTTCTACATGATGGATATTCCGAGAATGTCACTCCCTCAGCTCAGCCAGGAATGCCAAGGCTGACCAAGACAGGAAGTCATCCCATGCCTACGGAATCTTAGAGTATGTTTGGGAGAGGACAGCAAAATAACAAACCTGTGTTTCATCTTTTGGCAGGAGAACTGTGGGAAAAAAGCAGGATTTTTGTTAGAGACAAGAGTTGAAATGCCCGTATTCCCAAATTAATCCTGGCTGGCACTGGGCTGTGTGTGGGGAACTCTGTGCAGAGTCGGTTTTGCTAACGGGAGCTGTGACAGACTTCAGGGCTGTTCATTAGGAGACAGTTGCCTGCCTTTGATTCCTTTTTCCTGTAGCAGTCTCCATTGATTTCCGTGCAGCTCCAGCACATGCAGATCAATGACAGGATCTGCGCTGGTGATGGGCTCACAAAAAGCAACAGTGGGGAATTTATGGTGGCCTGGCTGCTCTCAGCACTTTTCTTATGCATTTTCAAATTGCAGAGGCCTCAGAAAACAAAAGAAATAAATTGCTTTGAAAAAGCCATAATTGTTTGCTTAGGGAGCCACGAGAAGGAAGCAGTAAAGGAAAAAATATTTTGAGGGAAGGAATCTGTAAGGCAACATAATAAATTTTCCTGAAAAGAAGAAAGAGATGCTCCTGATTTCCTGAAGTTTCTTATTTTTAAAGGGCATGCCAAATTTGTTATCTGCTTCCTAACAGTTGGTAATGAAGACTTGTGGTAATTTTGCAGTAATTTTGCATTAAACATCTGCCATAAATGTTTCTACTGGATATAAAAATTTCTATTACGAAGGAATTGCTGTATGCATCAGACCAACTTAGGAAAACTGATCTTTGCAAAACAGTTTCCCAAACTAAAAGAATAAAATAATTGTGTTATCTAGAGTTGAACCAATACAATAATGACACTTGTATCTACCCTCTGTAACAGTGCTGTTCTTTCTGTACCTTCATTTGCTAAATTCCCTAGATGACTTTGGAAAGAAGGTGTTTTATCTCTCATATAAACTCCTCTATCTCCATGTGTTTTAACCCAGTTTAAAAAAGTATTTTACAGATTAACCCAAATACAACTTTTATGTAACTACAGTGCCATGATGACAGAGGTATTGAAAATACAGGTGTGAATCTCTAAACATGCACTTCTAGCTACAGAGTCTCTAAAGGAAATATTAATATGTGTTGCCATGGGATCTTTTGAGGCACAAGTAAATTCTCTTTTCAATTTTGCACCATTCAATCATTTTCTGGTAATAGAAATGTGATTCTTGGGGCAGCCCTGTGCAGGGCCAGGAGTTGGATTTCAATGATCCCTGTGGGTGCCTTCAAACTCAGGATATTCTGTGATTCTATTAATTTCATTTTATAAGTCTGTCTTTATTTTGCCATCTTCATGTTCACCTTAAGTGCACAGAATCACATATTTAACCAAACTTGCCATTGAAGTCATGCTTGCTAATCACAAAAAGCAGTTCTTTGTCACAAACCAGTGCATTGCATGTGGGAGGGACACAGATTGAAAACAGCTCCTGGTCAGCAGGGCAGCTGTGCACTGCAAAATTAACCACCCCCGGCCTCAACTGAAGGGCTGAGAAGCAAATTTATTATGAAAGTTCAGAAGTAGATTTGAGAAAGTACATTGAGAGGGACTCCTTGTACCACAGCAGCTCGAGGTTCAAATTTCCTGCCTATCTGGCTGCATTAGACTGTGCAGGAGGGGAAAATGATGGCAAATTTTGGGTTCCATCTTCTGTGTGGATATGTCCTTGAAGCAGCAGAATAAATCAGATACAGGTGATTCTGGTAACCTAAGAAGGCTTTTCATCAGCTCCTCCCCTGGCTGTTAATAGAATATCCAGTTTTCCCTTACCCTGTAAAGAGGTTATAATACAAGTCTCATGTGAACAATTGCTAAGTGACACCATTCTTGACATGAAGTATTTCACCTCCAATTACAACAGGGAATTGCTGATGCCAGAAGGTTTTCAAATACAGCTTATAGCACTGTCAAGCCATCTAACAGATCATTTTCTGGCCAAGAATACAGTGGGACTTTGTCACTGCTGTGGGATCTGTAAGTGACGATGCCTGAAAGAAAACTAAATCCTCAAGGGGTGACTGTTTGGGAAAGTAAATCCATTTGGTATTGCTGGTAGGGTCAAAGCCATTTCATGTGGGTGGGTTCTTTGCTTCAAACGTGTTCCTTTTTCGTTTCGTTGGGAAAAGCATCCAAGTGTGTGAGTGCTCATTGTGGAGGAATGGAACATTTCTGAGAGCAGTCTGCTTGCATTTCAAACTGCAATTGGTTTGCTTAATTAGGAGTTAGAATCATGTCAAGCCGGGGGTGTTGCCCAATCACTTTCCCTCGCCCCTCACTCGAGTGATGACAAAGCTCAGACACCTCATTTTGGTTCTACAGCTACAACAAAAATCAAACATCGCTGTTTGTGTTAATTGTAGCTTTGGGGGATTTTTGCAGTTGTTCGTCATTATTATTGTCCTAAAACACATATGGTGCTGCCAGGCTGCACAAAAAGAAACATTTGGGGAGCGTTTTAGTTGCAAATGGAACAGAGAGCGATGAGAGCGTGGAGCAGGTCTGGCTGTGCCGCCTGATTTGGCCACGGTCCCTTGCCTGCCTGGGCCAAGGCTGCTTCCCCTCAGCTCTGAGAGCTGAAAGCATTTGGTGCAAGAAGAAGGAATAATCCAACAATTAAAACTGGAAAAATTGGTGTCAGCAACAGTCAGCACAGTGCAAGCAACTTTTTCTGATCCTACAGCAAAACTGACTGGGTCAGGACCCGAATAACCACAAAAGGATGTGGATTATTAATTCTTCTCTTCACTAAAATATCATTTATAGATTTAATTGCTGGTGATTAATTTCCCATCTGTCGTTGGGAAAAGTGTCTGGGACTAATTCCTGCATGCTCTGAAACTTGTATTCACTGGTTGTCAAAATCTACACCCCAAACTGCTGTTCTATGCTCAGACCCATTTGTGTTCCTGGGTATGACTTTAAAAAGTCCAGATAAAATGGTTTTGTGCATTTTTTAAATGTTTTGCATTGAGAAAATATTGTATATATCATATCTACAGCTAAAGAAAGAGATCATATCTATAAGAAACCCAATAAATAAAATTTATTTTATATCTCTAATTCTAATGGCCGTAAATGTTCTAAATGAATATTATAATTGATTTGAGGATATATCAGATATCAAGGATAAGAAGATATTTTATTAAAAGTAATTGTATTTGTGATGGTAAGAATAGGAAAAGTAGAAATTGTAATTTTTGTTCAGAAGAGAAATGTGACGTGCTCATACTCAGAAAAAGTAGCCTTGAGGGTAAAAGGGAAGTTGAAGGAAAGTTTAAAAGACATTAAAAAAAAATCTGCTGACATACTAAACTAAAGTGAATAAAAGTTTCCCTGCATATTTTCTGATTAAAAAGAATTAGAATAAATACATAAAAATCCAAGTCTTATTTGAAATATTTAGTGATGGGAATGCTTGTGCTAAGGACCAGCACATCCCAACTAACATCAGACATTTAAGGTCATTGGAGAGAGTGTCAGAGGCTGATGTGTTCTGACAAAATACCAACAGACCTGCATCAAAAGGTGTCCAAGGCACTTGTTTGGCCTTGTTAAGGCCAGCCGGGTGCTGAGTTCCAATAAATGCAGGTCTAAACCCGTGTGAGGCACGTCTTTGTCCTCCTGAACTCAATGGCAGCCTGGAGTCTCTGCCCAGGATAATAAAGTTGCTCCCATGGAGCTGCCTTTAGGTTTGGGTGGGGAGCTGTAAGTCATGGCTTCAGCATCGATTAAGAAGATGAAGATATCGTAAGAAAACCAAAGCTGTTAGAATGCAGAACAGCTAAATAATTTATAAATTGCCGTCTCTGTAGCCTTTATTAGGCAATTAAATTCATAACAATAATACTTTCATCTGGGATGCCACATTTGTCTTCAAAGGGTCTGACACTGGCGTCACATGGCAGAATCCTTAACTACTTCTGTCTGTTCCCTGTTACTATTTCAGGACTCTTAATTCCTTGTCTCACTCCCATGATCTGACAGGATAAGTTACATCTCTGTTGCTCAGCTGTTAAGTGTATTCCCCCTGCTAGAAATTATTTATTTTACTGGCACATGGTATATCATCTGTCATGTCCAAGTGGAGGGAAGATCTCCCTCCAATGTTTTTCCTGCTCTTTAATCTTTTTATGGAAAGCTCCAGCTTTCCCTTCAGACTGCTAAAGAGAATGCTTGAAGCTCTTCCTTAAAGCTGAAGAGTTCTTCTTTCCCCCCACCACCATGTTGGGTGCACAGGAGCACTTTTGTGTGCTTTGGTTTTAGCACTAAAAGTCAAATATGAAACTTTTTCAGCTGTTTTGGGGTTCAATGTAGTAACTAAAACCTGAGCTGGGTATGAACAACACATCAGTTCAAACTTTTCCAGAGTTCTACTGGAGTTAAAAATAAAATTATTTTAGCTGTATAACACATTAGAAGCAACCCAGACTTCCTGCTGATGCAATGACCTTAGTAGTATCTCTCTAATGAACATATTTCAATGGGTTTGAAGATGTTTTCTTGCTTTTATTCACAAAATGAATGAAAGATGATTTTGTCTAAAGGCAAAAGATCTCCCAAAGACCTGCTTAATTGTTTTGGTGGAAGTTTCAGTGATAATCTACTTTCCATACTAGAATTTTCTCCATAATACTGCTAAAATCCCTATAACTGCCAGCCTCTTTACTGTAATAACACTTATTTTGGACACTGTGACATGCTAAAGACAAATATATTCAGGATACTATCATTCAAATAGTACTAAATTTCTGGGCAAGTTAAGTTAAAGTTTGATTGGATTTTCCCATCCCTTTGTGTGTTCCTTTAATCCCTGTGATTCTGCTTTTAAGTTGTTAATACCATGGAAATTACTGTTTCTATTTAATGAAATATTAGCCTGGATAAACCATTTGTAGTATTTTATAATTTAAGAGTGCAATTTATACATCAGGGGCTCTCTGTGGTCTTTGTCTTGGCTGGTATTTTGGTTTTTAACTCTTATTCTCCAACACACAACTTGATAGAATACATTATCTATCCTTTAGATTTTCTTTTAGATGGGATAATTTTACATATTGCTCAAATTCCAGTTCAAAGTCACCACCAGCTAAAAGGTATCTTTCTTTCTTTAGCTGATTGAAAATTATTATAAACCTTCAACTCTTCAGGACAAGTTGAAATAAGTCTGACACTGTAATACAGCTTTTTGAGCAGTTCATTTAATTAAATATGAACAAGACATATTTTAAAAACCACGTTACAAAAAAAGGTACAAACCGTAGTTTACAGTTGCCATTACTCACAATGGATGAGATTTTTCCAAGCACTATTGTATTTTTTTGAAGTAAAATTACATGTTAAATCACACGTGGAAAATCGCAAACAAATCAGCAAATGCTAAAACAACTGGAAAAAAAATAAAAACATTGTAATTCATTGATATTGCATAAAATATTATCCTTGTCCAATTTTGACACAAGTGAGTAATTGCTCTGTTTTATGTAATTTCTAATCTTGTATGACTTAAGTTTGAAACTTAAACAGTCAAGCACGTTGTTACTCTCTTGACTGCGGGAATTGGTTGTGATGTAGTGATTTCACACAGTGTTTGGGCATTCCCAGGCTGGAAATCTGTGGCTGCAGACTTTGTGGCAAAATCTCTGCATTATTTAAGCAAATCTTCTGCCTTCTGTTGACATCTCTAGGTACAAAGTACCTTTTCCTTTAAAAAATTAAGATCATCAGTGCTTATGTGGTTCAAAAGTGAACTTGGTCAAGCATTATTGCTAACTTTGCATAAACAAAAAGAAATAAAACAGTCCAGAGAGTAAAAAAGATTTTTTTTAATCCCAGTCTTTCCTTCCCTTACATTTCTCTAGGTTATTTTAGACTACCACCAGAAGTTCCCCTGCTTCATGATAATGTGAAATTTCCTGAGCTGATGTGATCAGGTTGCCCACAGAAGTTTTGAATGTCCCATCCCTGGAAATGTCGAAGGCCAGGTTGGACACTGGGGCTTGGAGCAGCCTGGGACAGGTGCTGGAAGATGTCCCTGCCCATAGCAGGGGTGGCACTGGATGGGCTTTAAGGTCCCTTCCAACCCAAACCAGTCTGTGATTCTGTGATAAATGTTTTGCTGGTTATGTAATAGCCACAAAAGTATACATTTAGCTTATTCTGACATGTCATTCCAAGAGAAGGGACTACTGGAATTTTAGGGAAAGACCATATCATACCTAGGGTCATGTTTCCCCAGCTTCCAGAAAATGTGGGTGTCTTGTACACAGGTATCAGTGTTTGATAGTTAATACTGGATCTCTGTCCCCTGAATTCTGTAATCCCTCTTTTATCTCCACACCTTCATGTAGCAAACACGTAGGTTGCATGAGTTCCTTGGTTTAAACCTGCTGCCTGATGGTTCTCCTGAATAAACCCAGGCTCCTGTGTTTCGTGCAAGAACACAAATCCATTTGCTCTTTGCATCCCTGGCAACTTTCAGATCTCCATTCCATTCCTTTCCCAGTCTTTTCTTTAGGAAAGCGAAGTTGTGTGACCTATTTAATGTCCCCTCATCGTGAACCTCTCGCGTGCTTCTGATCACACCAGCTGGGGACTTGTTCTAGCTCTCCATTAAACCCATTGGCCAGTAGTGAAAATAAAGAGAAAGTCACTCAGCAATTCAGTGACAGAGCCAAGCAGAGTGCAGACTTCAAAATCGTTCTTTCTAAATGCTTATATATTTGGAAGAAATGCAAAGTAAGCACCAGTTAGGGCTTTGCCTGCAGTCTTCAATCTGTAATTGTGCCCTGCTGGGGTAGATTAGATACCTAATTTGTATTCTGATCACTGGAGTAGACATACATTTCACCAGGATTTGGGGTTTCTGTGGTCTGGCATCTGGTTACTCAGTGAGAAAATAAAGCAATGAAAGTTAAAATACCCCTAGGAGTATCGGCAACATCTGCTGAAGCTAAATAGATGTGTAGCCCAGGTGAAAATCCACAAGGTGCCCTATTATGAATAACAAGACACATTTCAAAGATTATATTTACACTGGCCTAATTTTTTCTGGGTGATATTTTATGTTCCGTAAAGTAATGGCGTAGTACACAACAAAACTAAACAAAAGAAGCAGCAATGCCCTCAAGGACAAGCAGATTGCAGAGTAAATCACAGGCACCAAAGGAATGCATTTGGAGGAGACTGTATTGAGATTAACTTTTTTTAACTGTACTACTTATGTATTTTCTCAGAAGACATAAACAGACAATAAAGCAGAGCATTCTAGAAGCCGTAAGCTGAATTAATACCATTAACCCATGTAGTGTTTTTTCATCTGAGTGTGTAGAATGAACCACACCGAGCAGCATCGCACGTCTCTGGGGTATAAATGGTCTTTGAGATGATCATGCCGTAAAATGAAAAAAAACATGACTTGAGATTGTTGAGCTCGACATGAAGAGAGGTGAAAATAGTGTCTTTACTGTGTTCCTGGTACTGCAGCACTTGCAGCACTGTGCCAGCACTGTGCCACCCTCGTGTGACATGGGGTCGCTCGAGGCAAGGCGCTCCCACATGAGCTGCTCAAGTGCTGGTGAGTTCCCAGTGCCAGTCCTGAGCCATTCCCTGCACCCCATGGCTCTGTTCATCTCCCTGTCCCTGATGCCAGCCCACTTTTGTAACACCTACTGGGTTTTCAGGGCTGAGCGTCATTTGGCAAGAAGAGGTGGATTTACATTCCCGAAAGTGTCCATGTACCTCCTGCACATCTGCAAGGCCAGGCTGGACAGAACGTCGGTGTGCCCAGGCAGCCTGGTCACACCCACAGCCAGGCAGGGCNCCCGAAAGTGTCCATGTACCTCCTGCACATCTGCAAGGCCAGGCTGGACAGAATGTCGGTGTGCCCAGGCACACCCACAGCCAGGCAGTGTAGTCAGATATTACACAGAGGTGGATCCTGGGATTTGGGAACATCTCCATTTAAATGGTACCTTCCCCCGTGTAGAGCAGTGTGCCGAGTGTTTGGTGCTCCAGGCTTTGTTATTTCCACTATTTTTTTCACCTGCCAACCACCTCTGAGTGACTAAAGTCACGCAAAGCTTCACAGGACAATTAAGTACCCAGTGGAGGAAAACTGGTCAAATATGAGAATGATTTACACTTATAACAAATGTAAATTTACTTTCTAAAGAGAATTAAAAATACCGTTTTCTCCATAATTTGCTATCAAACCATTTTGGAAAGGTTTAGCACACACAGCGTGGTGAATGCCAAGTTGATCTTGCAAAGATGAGATTTTGAAAATATCATTCTTTTTACTTTTAAATGAGTGAGATGATTAACAACAGAACACTGCAGACCATTTCTGTTATCAGAAACCCAGACCTGTGTGTTACAGCTGTCCAGAAGTAATTTGCTCAGTGTCAGAAAATAGAATTAGCTACTGCAAGTTTGTAATAATTACAGCTCTGCTGTCAGAGAAATTTAAAAAAAACCAAAGCCCCAAACACTTGAAATGAAAGAAAAAAACAAATAGAATGATACCTGCTTCTCACTCTGCTGTGGTCTCAATTATATAAACTCCTCTTGTTTTCCCACAGTTATCAATCATACTTTCCTAGAGTTGCTAAACTTCCACCTGCAATTTACATGTCCTGCCTTGAGTGATTCAAATATACGTCAGTGGACTCTGTGTGTGTGGCAGGAATTAAACAGTACTGGAAACTCAGTGTATGGAAAGTATTTTAGGAGAAAGGCCAAGTTTTAGGCAAAGAGGATTTTGTGTGAACTTTTCGCAATTTAAAATATGGCAAATTATTGAAAAATACATCACATACTGCATTATTTCCTGCAATAGTCTGGGCACAAATTAACCTGCCTGACACCTTGGTTTTTCCTTGAATTCACATTGCTGCAAATACCTGAATTTTGGTGTTCTACCATTACAAATACAGTGCCCAAAATGTTTGTCTGTGATCATAACAGATTCGGGGGAGGAGAGGATTTTTGGGAGGGAGAACAAGTAATTTCTCAATACCTGGTAAGTGTTTTGGAAACTTAATTTGGATTCCACTAAAGCTTATGAGTGGTTTATCATTGACTTCTTGAGGATTAAGAAAGAGATAGACCAAGACTGAATGGTTTATGAAATCTCAAACTCTAATTACTTTTGTATGACATCTACAGCAAAATTCTGCCATTGCATTATTTCTGAGTTTACTCAGTAGTGTCCCTGAAAAACCATGTAATTTGGCTCCAGTTAATATTTCAAAATTCCATTTTTTTGGTGACACTCATTTTTATTTGTCTTTTTATTCTTTATTTTTATTTATATCCTTATTTTATTTTAGTTCTAACATGTATTCCATTCAAAGATTTTAAATTAAGTATTAAAATCACATTAAGGAAAACAAGTACTTTCAGAGCAAAAATAATTTTGCTGCAGGGAAAACAGATTATTTATCCTTTAAAGGAAGGGAGAAGATAAATATTTCATTGTGAGATAAATATGTTGCTCTGTACTTAATCTTTAACATGTGCTGAAACCTAAGGGATTATGAGGGGTTGTATCAGTATTCAGTTTATTACTGTAAATATTTTGTACCTTGGAAGTACAGTTTGTGTCTATTGTTTAACTTGATTCTATTATACTGATTTATACAAAATGCAATATAAATTTGGTTTTAACTGGAATGTGGTAGTGGTTGGCTCAGGCTCAGTATTCCCTGCTGGGACAGAATTCCAAAAACAAGAGGCTCAGCTCTGTTCCATACTGCTCAGCCTGAGCACAGGCATTAGAACCGTTTTTTCCTGCTTTTTGCCCTCCATCCGAATGTATTGGCAAGGAAAGCAATATCAAACCACATGCCGAAAGGAGAGAATATTCTCAATTGTTGGAAGGTCTTTCATTTAAAGTAAGCTCGTGCTTTTAGATGCATGTCATCCTGACAGCCCTCTTATTTTCTGTCCTGCAGTGAGACAGATAATATCACAGCCTGCCATAAAGATAAGGGACTCAGGGGCAACAATGGACCACAATATGGGACTTAGATTATTGATGCATTTAGAAATCACTTTTTTTCCTGTTACAGTGAAGGTGAAATGGATAAGTTTCATGGGGAGGGGGCATCCTGGATTTAAAGCTTCCTTCTCCCCACACCTCTGTGCCTGACTGCTGTAGTAGCCAGTGTTTTGATTGTTATTACTGCAAAAGAAGTAGAAATAAAAATATGAAAAGGCTTATTAAATCAATGTTTACATACGTTCTTTCAAGGAAACAATGTTGCATTATTTTCCTTATTTTTTTGTTGTTATGCTGTGTTTTAGGTATGAACAAGTTCCTATTTACAACTCCAAGCCCTTAATTAATCACAATGACAAAAAGAACGTTTCTGTGCAGAGTTTACCAAGTGGGACCGCTCAAGTCTTTTTCATTACATCCAGCAGCCTGCAAACCCAAGCTAAGCTGAGCTTTCACTCCTATTCCCAAATGCTCCGGGTTTTTGCATTATTTAAAATTCCCTGGCACTTCAGGAAGCATGGATTCTGTCTGGGAAGGTGAGGCCTGAGATTGGAACTTCACACTAAAATGTGGGATTTTGGTGCAGTACATCTCAGTCAAACCGAGCAGGAGCACACCAGTGTAAATGAACTTAGTGCTGTTTAATTAAGTGAAATTATAGAACTAGGGCTGAGGGGGATCAGATCTTTGTATATCACTGCAACTTGCATTGCCAATGGTCCTTGACTGAAAATAAAATAAAAGGCAAATTTTTCTTTTCCAGATCCAGAGTATAAATTTTGCAGGTTTCAAGTGGCTGTAGAATGAATTTTGTGCCCCATGGCTTTTCCAGTCTGTCAATCCCCTCAGAGAGAAATCCAAGGGGAAAAGTGAGATTTTAGCACCTTGATAGAGGTGTTCACCTTCTGCCGTGATACGTTGTCCACATTCAATCCCAGAGAAGATCACCAAGCACGCAGGAAAATGAAACCAGGACTTTGGGAGCTTTAATTCAGAGCTTCCGCATGGACAATATTCAATTAGAAACAGACGTTTCTAATGCAAATTGATTTTACCCTTAATTAGTCACTAAGACAATTCTAGATTGCCATAAACCCAAAAGAAGTATATTTTAATAGCATTATACTCTGAACTCTGTAGTCTAGTGTTATTTATAAGCTCTGTCTAACAATTTTTGCAATTCGGATCTCCTCTGTTGTATTTAGAAGACTAATAGATAATTTACTCCGAAATTTCAGTTTCACGCATCTAAGAGACCAAAAATAAAGAAAACACAAAGATGCAAAGGGCTTGAAAATGAAAAAGATTCAGGAAGTTAATCCACACATAGGAAATCAGTAGTCTTCAGATATCATGATGGCTTGGTTTCTCATTGTCCTCGTATAAAGCAATTAAATAAGTTAAAAAAAAGAAATGTGTGAATATTTCCAGGTACAGGCTAAGAGAGAACTTCTCTTCCTTTGGTTACTCCTTATTACAGGTCAAATTTTGTGATTATTTCTAGGTTTGGACACAGATTTAAGAGAAGATAAATTTTGTACTTGAATCAATAAATACATTTCCTGGAACGCATTGCCTTATTTTAGTATATTCCTGTCTTTTAGGTCTTCACAAAAGAACTATTCTTAATATCTGTCTCATGAAAGAGAAATAGTTCATCTGAGCACAGACATGATATTCTCCTGAAAACAGAGCTGTGCCTAAACCAGCAAGTCTGACTGAGTGCTTTCATGTCTAATTTAATTGAAAATGACCCATTTCCCTGCTGACTGTGTGGTTACTGGGTGGAGCCAATATGCAGCTGACCATATCAGACCTTAAGGATGTGTTAAAAATCCCTGAGCTGCCTTGTCCTCTCCTTTGTGCTCGTGGAAAGCTGGGATGGCTCTGTCAGAGGCGACGGAACTGTGCAGATACAGACTTGTCAAGAACAAAGGAGGTTTTACTATCTTTAAAAGACAGTGAAATGATAGAACAAGGATTTGCATGGGTCTGGAAATCAAGGTGGGTTCCGGTTTGTAACACACATTTCAATTGAATGACAATGTCCTCTTTGGACATCTCTTATAAAATTAAATTAATTTGAAACCTCTTACTGAAAATTGGAAAACCCAAACCCTCTTTATCTGTCATGTTTATGGGCTATTTACATATGTATTAAAAACATATTTTGTGTATATCATCACATAAAGTTCACCCCAGCAAAGAGAAGGGGGTCACAGTTTTTTTCAACCCTTTTGGTGACCTCATTCCTTCTACAAAACTATTTCTCCGTAATTTAGTTCATGAAAAGGTGTTTATAGCGATTGGCCTGATGGAAAACGTGGAAGAAAAGGAGCTGGCACAGCAACATTCAAAAGTCATATTTCACATTTAGCTGTTCAGTGGCTCCCTGTGCTCTGTCACTGAGCACAGCCTGGGCAGTGAAGCAGATCCATCTCCCTTGCCCAGCAAGACTGAAGAGGGATAACCAGCTGCCTTACTTCACTGTGAGAAATCTGGAATCTGGTGCAAAATGTGATGATGTGAAGGAAAGAAAAATACCATGGCAACCTACAGTAGTTTAGAGATATGGAAGAAGCATATGGAGGGTGCAGATTCTGTGCACTAAAGCTCATAAATCCCAAATTACCCATAAATACCTAATTGTGTGTAATGGCAACCAAGGCGGCTCTTCTTAGGGGTTACAAAAAGCTTAGTAATTATATTTTGGTTGCTAATAGCTTAAAACAATATGTTACGATCACCAACATTTATTTAAGACAGGTATGTGTTATGTTATTTATCACATTTCCTTGGAGGACATGCTGCTCACAGCAATGAAGTGCAAATAATGAACGTGGAAGTCACACAAGTTATTCCAAAGACAAATAGAAATGCGTGCAGCCAGGCAAAGGGAAAGGATTTCCTGAATTGTTCTTGATAATGATAAGTTTAATGATCATAGCTACTTCTCTCAGATATAAACTTTCATTTATGCAATATATTTATGGCCTCTGTTACTGTCTTCTGACATAGAAGGTGCTGACAAATTTAAGGGCCAGGAAGGCAGTTTAGTCCTCAGAACACTGAGCTAATGAGCTGTTGAAGCATTTTCTGCCAGCTTTAAAGAGAGGATGAAAAAGTAATTCAAGATACAAGAAATGATATAACAACTTGTTAATTTACCTAGAGGACTATTTATTTCTTTCCTTTTCTCCACCCAATGTCAATTTTTATTGACAGCCTTAACTACTGATCAAGGCAAGTACATGATAAATGAGAATAATTTCAAAAAGGAAATCATAGAATCATAAAGTGGTTTGTGTTGCAAGGGACCTTAAAGCTCACCCCATTCCACCCCCTGCCATGACAGGGACACCTCCCACTGTCCCAGGCTGCTCCAAGCCCCAGTGTCCAGCCTGGCCTTGGGCACTGCCAGGGATCCAGGGGCAGCCACAGCTGCTCTGGGCACCCTGTGCCAGGGCCTGCCCACCCTCCCAGGGAACAATTCCTTCCCAATATCCCATCCAGCCCTGCCCTCTGGCACTGGGAAGCCATTCCCTGGGTCCTGTCCCTCCAGCCCTTGGCAATTGTCTCTCTCCAGCTTTCCTGCAGCTCCTTCAGGCCCTGCAAGGCCACGCTGAGCTCACCCCAGAGCTTCTCCTCTCCAGGCTGAACAATCCCAGCTCTGCCAGCCTTTCCTGCCAGCAGAGCTGCTCCATCCCTCTGCTCATGCTGGTGCCTGCTCTGGGCTCTCTGCAGCAGCTCCAGGTCCTTCCTGTGCTGGCCCAGGGCTGGGGCAGCTCTGCAGGTGGGGTCTCAGCTGAGGGGGCAGAGGGGCAGAATCCCCCCTCCCCTGCTGCCCCCGCTGGGGCTCAGCCCAGGGCAGGGGGGTTTGGGGTCCCAGCGCACGCGGCCGGGGCAGGGCCAGCTCTGCCCCACGGCTCCCCCAGGGCCTCTCCCAGGGCTGCTCCCTCTGCTCAGCCCAGCCTGGATGGATCCCAGGGGATGCCCTGACCCGGGGGCAGCCCCAGCGCTGGGCCTTGTTAAACCTCGGGAGATTCCCAGGGGCCGCTTCTGGAGCTTGTCCAGGTCCCTGTGGATGGCCCCGTCCTCAGGAGTGTCCCTGCCCCCTCAGCTCTGTGTCACGTGCAAATAAACTCAGACCAGTGAAGAAGTGGACATTAAGGTTCATTTGCTCATTTTAAATCCTGTATTACACAGTGTTTTCACAGCTTTAGTCAATCATAACAGACAAATGAACCATTACCTCAGTGTCCAGTATCAGCTAAGGCCAGGTGGTTCTGTGCTATTCATGAATCAGCTGACTTGAGGTGGAAAGGTGAAATAATGGCACTTTTAATTCAGTAAATGGAATTCTCACCACCCCAGTGCTCACTCCGGCTGCTGAACAGAGATCAGATGAAGGGGTGAAAACCCATGTGGACTGGGGGAGGTTGGAAAGATTCCTGCAGCAGGAGATTTTGAAACGAAACTTCATTCTCTGCTGCACCTCAGTTATTGAGAAATGATCCATTCTTCCTGTTCCTCTGTGGGCTTTTGGAATGCTGCTCTTGTTTGTAAAGTCTTCAGCTCTGGCTCCACTGTCTGTGAAATCTCTGTGTTCATACACTGGAAGCAAAGTGCAAAATGCTGAAACTTCTTCGAAGAATACTTTAGTACTTTTAAATCTGCTCATGTCCTTGTCTAATACATTTTAAAGCTTTAATTAAGAACATATAGCTAATGCCAGCTTTATTATAAACACAGGAAATCAAATTCTCATCATTAGTGTTAGGCTCTAAAAAAAGATCAAAAGGAAGCAGATGTAATGAAAGTCTTTCTCAAAATCAGAAAGCATTGTATTAATGTGTTTTACTGGGTAAGACACAGGTTTTCACCACTGAAGATTAGAAAAAAAATTGTGTGAAACTACTCAGCTGGACTTTAGCAGGGTTGTTTTCAGAAGTCAGGTTTTCAGGTCACAGAGGAAGCTCTTATTAGCCAGCTGAGTGCATTATTATTAGCATCATTAATTGGCATTATCATGTGCAATACTTATGTAAGTTATGTCCAGAGGTGTCTACTCTGAGTTCCCCCAGCCTGTTGTTACCATGATCCATGCTGGGATTCCTCACCCTGTGTTTCTCTCGGCCTCAGTCTGATGCTTAATAACTTTTAGCATTTGTTTGTGAGTGATTTCTTCTTGTCTCTCTGTGGAGATGCTACACCAAGTTTCTATGTGCTAAAGTATTCCTCACTCCCAGTCTGTGCTATACCCATGGTAAAAGAATATTACAGTAATTATTTTGAATATTATGAGTTTCTCATTATTGTTATATTACTCTTCCCACTGCTATCATATTCTTCCCATTATATTTTCAGGATTAAATAAACTGAGCCTACAGTCTTTCTCAATGATCTTCTTTTCAGGTGAAAGTCCATTCTCACCTCATCAGAAAATGAATATACATGGATGAGTGCTGTACCTAAGAGTGAATGGATAATTGCTTCCTCTTGCCTGACCACTGGATAAAGTTATTTGTAGAGTTACAGGCAGTTAATGCGAATGCTGAGCAGAGATTAGAGGTATGGCTTTCATTTGAAAGGTTGTTTATGGGGAGGCTTGTTCAAATCTATTTTGCAGAAAATTTGTCTTTTTAAAATGTCAAATTCAAGAACTTCCTTTGGGCAGACTGCAAACACTTTGTGGAGTCTCTAAAACTCACAGAACAGCTGAAGACTCACATAATGCCTTTGAGTTCAGTTTCCACACCTTGTTTTATTTTAAAGACATCTTGAATTTTGTTGAAACATCCTTTGTTTCCATTACTGTATAACCATAATGAACAGCTCCTGTCTGCTCACATCCCTGTTCACTTTGTTGTTCTTCATTCTTCTTGTGCCCTTGGGTGGCTTTCCCCCACGTGGCCAGACTCATATCAACACTTGTGATTGAAGCCTGTTTGTTTCTTTGCAGTCCAATCCTCATTTTGGCTTGGAGTTAAATGACTGGGATTTGAAATCAATCAGGCTCCTTCTCAGAAGTTGTTCAGCACTGGTTAGGTCACGTTCCTTGTGCATAATAAGGCACTGAACAAGTTAAGGTTAAATGGATTTTTAAATCAATAAATACACACCAAGAGCCAACCCAATGTCACAATTTTCCCTTCTACCCCTTTCTTTTTAGAACAAATACTGATGAGAAGCATTTCAATGGCAACCCTTTCGTGGAGAAATTCTTCCTGACGTCCAACCTGAGCCTCCCCTGGCACAGCTTGAGGCTCTTTCCTTTTGTCCTGTCCGTTTTTTCCTGGGAAGAGCCCAGACTCCACCTGGCTGCATCCTCTATGACGTTTTAATTATTTTTTTTTAACTTCAGGTTTGTTTGGAAACAATCCTTGGCTGAAGCACAACATCAGCACAAAGTGAATTTGGTGACCATGAAATAATTAAAAGTAAAATAATGTAGGCTGAGGCATTTTACTCAGAGAAGTAAAATAATTCCTAAGATTACTGCACTTAACTTTATTTTCTTATACTCAGTGTAGACAGTTCCAACCGTGTTGATTTTCTGCCAACAGTGTTTTTGCCATTTCAGCATCTGGAAGCCTTGCTGTTAAATAATCAATATTTATTATTAAAAATGGAGAAACATTTACTAAACTTTCCTGGGAGACTTTCCTGACATACCTTTGACATCCCTTTGTTACTGAAAACTCTCTGGACTCTTTTCAAAATTTTCCACATTTTTGCAGAAAAGGAAAGGCCAGGAGAAGAGGCATTTCTAGTTCCAAACTTCTCAAAATTAACCAGATA
Organism: Gymnorhina tibicen; assembly: GCA_013399875.1. Taxonomy (NCBI): domain Eukaryota; kingdom Metazoa; phylum Chordata; class Aves; order Passeriformes; family Artamidae; genus Gymnorhina; species Gymnorhina tibicen. The sequence continues at coordinate 458,182 of VXAZ01004428.1, read as the reverse complement.
GAATAAAAGCAAGTAAAAAAGTTGAATTTAGCATAAGATATTCTGATAGTCCTTCTCTTAATGTTCTTCAACTTTTTTTTTTTGTGATCAAAGGAACTGAAGACTGCTCCAATGCCAGCAGAAGTTCATGGGAAAAATCCCATTTCCTTTTTTAATGACTGTAAGTTTCATAAGTAATATTTTTTTGGTTCCAAAATACATTGAGTGCTTCTGAGTTTTTCTCTATTCTTTGTTGAAGATTAATAAACTCTTTAAACCTTTCTAGATGCAATCTGATATTTCATGGGCTGGTATTAAGAGACTTGTCATTCCTTCAAATTTTACAATGCAAGCGGAACATTCCATCTTTTCATCTTTTTCCATGAATAAAAAGATTTTGTTTATTAAAAAGAAGAAGGATCATATTCTAGACATCTCTTATCCAGGGCAGATTGGTGACTTTTTGGTGTCACATGAATACTAATCTGAGATTTTGCAAAACCTTATCCCAAAACATGTTAGTAGTATGTGCAGTGTCCATTTCTTTCATAAAACTGGAAAAATATGGATTTTCTGCATAGTCAGAGGGGACACACAGAGTATCCCAATGATGTGTGCTTCCTGTAAGACTATTTTGGCTATCCAGTTAAATATGTCATTGTGTTTGGGCGAGTTCTGGGCTTGATTTTATTTATAGGGAAAAAATATATAATAGACAGTGCTTTAACCCATGAAAAACCCCTTTCGAGTGCAATCCAGGTTTCTCTCCTTGTATGTTGTTTATAATTATGTAAATAAAAATAATTTCTTATATACAGATACAGATTTAAGGGGCTGAATTTGTAATGTATGTGAATCAACACTTGGACTTGTTCTGTCATTTACGTCTTGTAGAGTTGAGGCTCCTGAAGAATCCCATTTTCATCCTTAAGTAAAGGTAATTTAGATAAATGAAATACAGCTAGACATGGAGTAGGTTGCATATGTGGAATTCTTGAAGAAGTCCTTTATTAAACCAACCCCTTTCAGTGCATGATTTTGAAATCAGCTTTCCCTTTATTTTTCCCACCTTGCTCAGATAAAGTTCTGCACTGGTATCTGCAGGAAGTGAGCAATGATGGGATTAAGGAACGTGGAATTCTAAGGACCCAACTGAAGATGGAGCTGACTGAAGTGTGAGGAATGGCTTTGCGTTCCTGCTGAAGGTGGAGGGAACCCACCAACTCATACTTTTCATGCTTTGGCTTCTCTTTGCAAGGGGAGTTTTTAAGGTGAGCAACGTGGCCTTTGCTGTAAATTGCAGAGAAAGAACGTCAAAGTGTGGGATTGTGTATATACTAAAAATCCAAAAGGTTTAGTAACTTTACTGAGATATGAAACTTTAAGAATTTTACTGACTCTCCACTGATCAAGATAACCTGTAAGTCAGTCTTGCAGAACTATCATGAACTCTTCCAGCTGAGGCGTGAATGTTGCCCACCTACACTGGCATGTAGTAGCTGATGGATTTTGAAGAAGAAAATCCATGATGATATTTTAGTTAGCTCTTGAAAGGAAATCAATTACGGAGCTCACTTGTGGGGGCAGAGTATTTTCATAGGATCATCATAGAATAATAAAATGGTTTGTGTTGGAAGAGACCTTAAAGCCCATCCAGCCCCACCCCTGCCATGGCAGGGACACCTCCCATTGTCCCAGGCTGCTCCAAGCCCCAGCGTCCAGCCTGGCCTTGGGCACTGCCAGGGATCCAGGGGCAGCCACAGCTTCTCTCAGCAACCTGGGCATTTTTGCAGAGCCCTTGTGTGGGCCCATGGAGATACTTTATTTTTGAAAGAGAAGAGGAAGTATTCAAATACCAACAGGATTAGTTGGGTATTTGGTTGCCTTCACATGTGACCAGTGGAGGTGAGTTTTCTTCAGAATTAAGGTTCTGATTAGAGGGGTCTGGCTGGCAAAGCAGGTCAGTTGGGACAGTGTAAAACCCCGCTTTGAATTGTAAAGCTTTAGCAAATGCTCTTCATGGATGGGAAACATGATTACTGGAGAAGCATTTTGCAGGTTTTTTTCAAACACTTCAGTACAGGAACATTTGCTGCCTCCCTTCCTAGTCACAGGTGTACAACACTGGGACTAATCATTCTCAGGCTAAATCCTCTAGTCACAGTCTTCTCTTTTAAAGCTGTGCTTTCACAGCAATCCCAACTGAATTCGCCACAAGCAGGAAAATTTCCTTTGGGAGCTCCTGCTAATTCAAGTGACTCAAAACAGCTCATTCCAAACAATTGTAGTGTTTATTCACCCAGAAGAACACAGGAAGGCCCATTCCTCTGAGAGCTACGTTAACTTTCCCAGTTTTCTGAAAGTTTAAGAAGCTCAAGCTTGACCCAAATAGCTTGAGTTCAGAGCCAGGAGACACAGCAGCTCTCTGTATCCATAAAGTTTGCTGGAATATGGCTGTGCATCCCACTCTTCCCAGTTTGGGGTTGCTCTGCCCAAGAGACTGATATCCCTGAGAGATGAACTACAATCTGCCAAACTGGCCAAAACCAGACTAATTTAGTTTAAGATAGTCAACAATGGTTCAAAAAGAAGTGGTCAATTTTAGTTTCTTATCAGGTTATTTGTTAGCAGCTTAAATTTAGATTTAGGAGTGAAAAAACATCTTAGACACAGGATTTAATCTACTATGATTACTAAAATTATATTTATTTTAATTAAGAAGGCAGAGGCTTATGTCAGGATACTTTTCATATATTTTAATTAAAAACTGCTGAAACACCTCCAGGCATTTTGATTGCACCTTTGTGTAATATAAGGGCTTAGATAAAAGCAAATATTGTGGCTTGCTCTTCTCCCAGAGTTCACAAACTTTAGGACACGTGGATATGTGTCCCTTCAGGAGTCTGGGCTGCAGTTTGTGCTCTCTTAGGAAGTCAGGGCCCCTCCTCTCTGGCAATTCCAGTTTTTCCAGGGTTGGAGTCCCCCTGACAGCTGTGTCATGCCATCAATCCTTCTACTGCTGCCACGTGGGGTTTTGTGTCATCCTTCATATACATCTTTTGACTCCACTATTACATTTAATTGTTTTATTTTATTTGATTTTGCAACCCTGAAGTAACAAAGGTGCCAAATTTCAAAACATGACTGACAGTACCAAGTGTAAACTCTTTAAAAATATTGTTTCTTGTAGAGAGCTTCTTTTTGATGTTAAATCTTGCACCACCCACCAGCTGCTTTTCTTTCTCATTTTGGCTAAGATCAACATTATTGAAAAGGCAGTGCTTTTAAAGTTTGGGAGTGAAAAATAATTTCATGTTACTATTTTATACTTTTTTAATTTAAAAAAATAAAAGTGCTTATCTTTTCCTCTGTCTTCCACGCACAAGTCTGGTGGTGGATATAGACAGGAAAATGAGATTTCAAAGATGTTGTAGCCAGACTTACTCTACGGAAAAAATATTATTTTCTATTTTACGTGGTGGATTTGTTTAAGTTAACTTGATAAAAGCTGGAATCGGTGACAAGATGATTTAATACAACCCTTGCTAACAAGTTGCAGACATTACCAGTGTGTCAAAACAACATTGCCAGAGGCACTCTGGCATCAGGCTGGACTGGTAACTCCAGTGCACTGAAACAGCTTTTTTGCAGCTGTTTTATTCCTCAGGGCTGCTGATTAAAGGCAGCTTCAGTTACTGTTTTCTTTCCCTCCAGACATTTTCATTCACATACACTTTTATTTTTGCTCACAGATAGAAAGGTAAAGGTTTTAAAATTAATCAAAATGAAAATGTAGAAGCCTATGTCTTGACTGGATGTGAATTGGAATTTTAGAATTGTTTTTTCTTGTGCAGTTAGGCTGCTGCATCTCTGTTGTGATCCACAGCTCAGGCGTACTTGGCAGCTCAGGAATTTTTGGATATTTGCCCTTTGTCTTTGTCCACCTCCTCCAGGAGATCTGTATATGATCAAAAAGCTCAGAGCTGCTATGGGAATAAATACTCCTGTCATTTCAACAGATAAAAAGTGACATTTGCTGAGAGATATATATGTAAATATTTTTTTTCATTAATAATGTTTGACTTGAATTTTATTCCCTTGATTTTAGAAACCTGTTGGACTTGACCACGAATGCTATGCAAAACTTTCAATTTTGATCTGAAATAAAAGTGCCATTAAATTTTAAACTGTCCTTTCCCATTTCTGTTCAGGGTGTTGATAATGTCCAAAGATTTCTCCTGTAAACAAAGAATTTGCAATTAAAACTTGTACCTATCCAGTGCTCATGGATAATGCTTTCTGAAACAGTAACAAGCTTTACATTAGGTTTTCAAATTATAACAGATTTCACATCAAAGGTGTGATGCTGAATTTTACTCACAAAATGTACTATTTTGATTACTTTTTTTTAAAATTGGGGTTTTTATTGTTTTACATGTCTTTTGTATAGGCAAATGTGGGGAAGAGAATTGCGTAAAATGAGATGGGAATTTGTGTCTGCTGGAGCTTGAAGCTCAAAACCCAAAGCCCTGAGGTTCCTGACAGGAGAATTTGTTCATGTTCTCATCCCTGGAAGGGCACAGAATGGAGGGCAGTGGATTTTGGCAGTGTGTCTGTGTGCTTGAGTTGACAACTGCTGCTCATGGTGCTCCAGCCCTTGCTCCTGCTGAGCTGGAGCAGTGGGAAATACATATATTGGGTTGTTTGAAGTGTTTAACTCACTAGAGCTGCTTCCCAAAACTGAGCACAGCTGCTCTTGAGCTGTGTTGGTGCACGGTGTGGTGCAGCTGCCTGAGCACAGGTACCCGGTGCTGATTTGGAAGAGGAAAACCACAGCAGATGCAAGGTGGGTGAATCATCAGCTGGGTATTTATGCACCAAGGTGTCACTGGATACCTGCTTTAGTAATCTGAATTATTTCTCAAAACTCATTCAGAACTAACTCAGGAATGTGCATTAGATAGGTCTGTAAAAGATAACTCTTTACAGTCACCAAGTCCTGTGTCCAGTTCTGGGTCCCTCAGGGCAAGAGAGCCCTGGAGGGGCTGGAGCGTGTCCAGGGAAGGGAATGGAGCTGGGAAGGGGCTGGAGCCCCAGGAGCGGCTGAGGGAGCTGGGAAAGGGGCTCAGCCTGGAGAAAAGGAGGCTCAGGGGGCCCTTGTGGCTCTGCACAAGTCCCTGACAGGAGGGGGCAGCCGGGGGGGTCGGGCTCTGCTCCCAGGGAACAGGGACAGGAGGAGAGGGAATGGCCTCAGGCTGGGCCAGGGGAGGCTCAGGGTGGACAGCAGCAGGAATTTCCCCATGGAAAGGGTGCTCAGGCCTTGGCAGGGGCTGCCCAGGGAGGTTTGGAGTGCCCATCCCTGGAGGTGTCCCAGGAAGGGCTGGAGGTGGCACTGAGAGCTCTGGGCTGGGGACAAGGTGGGGATGGGGCACAGCTGGGACTCAATGGCCTTCAAAGGGCTTTTCCAACCTGAATGATTCTGGGACTCTGTGTCACCTTGGTGGAGTGAGTGCAAAAATCCATGAGCAAATGAAGTCACAGAGGAAACACTGAAGCAAACACAGGGCAACTTCTATTTTGTGCAGGTGGGCAGGGGTTTAAATTGTAGGGACACTGGTAATAACTGATATGTGGCTCCAGATGTTGCACCAGTTGTCACAGATTTAAAGATAACTCTTGATATTGTCAAAGGGCTTAATCATCTTTATTTTCCATTCTCATTACTATTTATGTCAAATATCTCATTTCAACTCTGCACTACACATTTCTGTCCTAAACTTTAATAGATGTGTAATCACAGAGCCAAATGCAAAATACGTGTCAATTCTGTGACATATTAAAAAACCCCAAAAGAAATGAAATGGGCTCTCTACTTGTACTCTTGACTTATCCATTCAAGCATTTTAACTGGCAGACTCCTTCTAATCCCCTGACAGCACCTGGAGGGGTGCTGCTGGAACACCAAAGGGATGGTGGGAGGATATGACATATGACACCAGGGCAGGATCTGAACTCAGACAAATGAAATCTGTCAGCCAGCTCCTCAAAGCCTGCCCCAGTTCTTATCACTGCTTGGTTGAGCTGGCTTGATACACAGACTTATTGTATTATTCAGCTGGTTTGATTTTCCTTTTTATGACAACCTTACCCTGGAGACCATCCATCTCTTTGCAGTGTTGGAGAATGACTCTAACTGAATGATATTTCAATATAATTTATAATCCTATACTGTAAACAGAAGTGATGGTTGCTTCTAACCACTGTGAAGAATTCCAATCGGTACAGTTGGACTTTTGTTTTCTTGGAGAGTTGGAAATACTTTGGAATTGGGAAATTTTTCATAGCTTGGGGCAGTAAGTCTTATAGCAGAAGAGCTACGAAATACCCTGCAGAAAACAGGAATTTTTTCCATATATGCCCTGGCAGTTAATGGTGCATGTGAACAACTACAGCTGCAACAAATTATTTGCCAAAAATTCAAATGCTAGCTATTACCAGCTTTCAGCTTAAAAACACAACCATGGTCAGACATCCTGAGAGGAACATCCCCCACACTGTGCCCATTCACTGTCGAGTAATTTCAGTTTTCACTCCTCCCCATGAGCAACATCCCATTTTTGCTCTGATTTCCTTTGGGTCAGACCAATAGAAATAATGGTCTTCCAAATGATGAATTCGATTGATCCATACTTTTTAACTACATAGCATAAATAACAGGTTTAATGTTGATATAAGCTGTGGCTGCCCCTGGATCCCTGGCAGTGCCCAAGGCCAGGCTGGACACTGGGGCTTGGAGCAGCCTGGGACAGTGGGAGGTGTCCCTGCCCACAGCAGGGGGTGGAAGGAGATGACCTTTAAAGTCCCTTCTAAGTCAAACTAATCTATGAGACTTGGACTCTGTGAAACAATTAAAAATAAATTTTAGCCTGTGGAGTTTTGTTTTAACCTAATTGTTCAAGTTTCAAAATATTTTTGAAATATACCACATAAATATTTTTTAACGAAGCAGCCTGCACTTCAATGTTTTATTTTTCATTTTAATAATATAGTTACATGTGTAAAGTACAAAGAGAGGCAATGTACAAAGGCTGTAACTGAAATAGAAATGTACAATATAACTCAATAGTAATCCTATTAAGTAATTCTATTTGTTGATGGCAAGGCAAGTCAAGAATGCACAGTCTTTTTTGTACACATGTCAAATGGTTCTATAATAATTCCAATGCTGACAACTGGCATTGTTCTCTGACTGGCAAACAAAGCAACTATTTTGGTGTTTGATCCATTTTTTTTATTGTGACTGTGTTAAATGACATACTGCATCAAACATTTACAAAAAAGAAGGGAAAAGGGGTTTTTTTATTCTCTATTCAAATGAACTAAAATGCTGGCACATTCACAGGTGCCAACAGCGAATCAACAAACACTAGAAACAACTCACGTCATCCCCTTGCCTAAATCTGGGAGTTTTTTGTGACCAAAATGCTGCCTCCAGCCCTGGGGCCCAGCACAGGAAGGACCTGGAGCTGCTGCAGAGAGCCCAGAGCAGGCACCAGCATGAGCAGAGGGATGGAGCAGCTCTGCTGGCAGGAAAGGCTGGCAGAGCTGGGATTGTTCAGCCTGGAGAGGAGAAGCTCTGGGGTGAGCTCAGCGTGGCCTTGCAGGGCCTGAAGGAGCTGCAGGAAAGCTGGAGAGAGACAATTGCCAAGGGCTGGAGGGACAGGAGCCAGGGAATGGCTTCCCAGTGGCAGAGGGCAGGGCTGGATGGGATCTTGGGAAGGAATTGTTCCCTGGGAGGGTGGGCAGGCCCTGGCACAGGGTGCCCAGAGCAGCTGTGGCTGCCCCTGGATCCCTGGCAGTGCCCAAGGCCAGGCTGGACACTGGGGCTGGGAGCAGCCTGGGACAGTGGGAGGTGTCCCTGTCATGGCAGGGGGTGAAATGGGATGGTCCTTAAGGTCCCTTGCAACACAAACCATCCTAGGATTCCATGGAAGGTGAGAGGTGTATGTATTTTCTAATGCATGCTTTCTTTGTCCTGGTTTAGTCAACACAAGCTCCCCCAAAACCATGTCTTTCCTCAAAGACCCCATGCTAAGCTCTTTGCCCATGAGCTGTTCTCATATGTTAAGCACCCATATGTCACTTAGCTCATGCTGTAATTAAGAGAACAAGAACTACCAATGTTCCTAAATGTCTGATTTCTCTGATTTAAAAGAGTAAAATGCTTCTAAGAGAAATTTCTGAGGAAAAGATGGTCATGGAATGCTACAAGGTGATATTCCAGCAGCACTCTCAGTAGGTTGTGAGCTGATGCCAGTCCGGTTCTGAACAGTTAGCTCACTGAGGCTCACAAATGAGACACATCTCTTAATTATTTGACACTTATATGTATTTGGATGGCAAAGCTCAGCTGTTAGTAACTGTTACCTGTTCATGCATTTTTGCCTGGTCTCTGTAAATCTTATTTACAGCTTTCCTACAAGATCTTTCATATTTTTATTCTGGATTTCTCCTCTGAATTCAGTCAGTGCCAGCTACTTGCAGAGTTCAGCAAAATTGTGTTCAGAGATAAAATAATTAATTAGTAAAGCAGAGACAAAAATCAGCAAGGCTGACAATTCCCTAAAGATGATGGTTTAGATTCAATCTCCTCTCTTACTCTGCCTTAGACTGACTTTTGAGCCAACAATAAAATACAACCAGAATTTCATCTACCCACAGTTTAAGCATTTTGCCTGTCTATTTTCCTTGGCTTTTCAAAGAGATCCCTGAAATAAAATGGGGCCATTTCGAGTTGCAAGGCAAAATCAATTAAACTTCTGAAGTTCTAGAATTGATGGGGGAAAAGTGGCAAGTTTTAGTTTTAATTTGATCTGCATAGTTTTTCTTAGTTTTTATTGCCTGGTTCAGTACCTGAATCAAAAAATAAATTATTCAAAGAGCTCTAATGATACTCTCCTTCAGAACTAAGATTAAGCCATAGTGATCCCTGAAGAGGTACTAACAACTGCACTGCCCAGGAGTGGGAGTAAGCCTCTCAAAACTGGGTATTATTAGAGAAAATAACATGCTAAAGGGACACACCCCCTGGCTACTCTGTCTGGAGAAGAAAATCTGTAAAAAAACAAAAATAATTGTATTGCTTCTCACCCAGAACTTATCAAAGGGAAAGTCTGTGTATTTTGCCTTTTCCATAAAAATCCACATATCATTAAACACCCCTTCTGAGGAAAACTGTTTGCATCTTGTCTGGGAGCACTGGTGCATTCTTGCATAAGCATTCCATACTTGTGAATAAGCAGCAGCTTCTATAGCCCGGAGTGGCATCACAGCAGGATGTGTGCAGAATACAGCAAATAAATCCAGTTTTATGTCAGGTTTGGGAGCCTTTTTCTGCACTGTTTTATTGCCATCACGGCTTTATCTGTGGAACATATCTGAAACTGTTAAATCACTTTATATGTATGGAAGATTACCATGTGAAGAGCTGCTTTATACAGGATGTTGGAGGGAGGGCACTGAGCATGTCGGGAATATTTGACACAAGGACAGGACTTGCCCCTTGATCCCTGGCAGTGCCCAAGGCCAGGCTGGACACTGGGGCTTGGAGCAGCCTGGGACAGTGGGAGGTGTCCCTGCCTGGATGAACTTGAAGGTCCCTTCCAACCCAAACCATTCTGGGATTCTCTGATTCTTGCAGAGCTTTACTGGTTCCAGTTCTGAAGACTGGCACAAGCTATTTTGGACATCAGAGCTCCAGATAAAGTTGCTTTGATAAGCAACCCCAGACTTTCCTTCCTCCTTACCCTATCATAAATTTTTCTCCGTCCTCTGAGACCACCAGTTAGTTCTGTCTTCTTTCTTTCTCATCAGATTTTAAATTTTCGAGGCAGGGATCATCCTTTTCTCTAGTGCTCTTCTATTTCCTCCCTTTCCTCCCCAAAACTGAGAGCACAGTCAGAACATTAAAAAAAAAAAAAGCCCTGTAAGAAAGAATGCAGTAGCAAATATTCCCTTTTCAAATAGAATCATTACCATAGCACAGCTATCCTTCAGCTCCCAGCAGCTGCAAATGGAACAGGGAGATGTTAGTGTTCACTTCCACTGATCTCATTATACAAACCACTAAGAGGAGCAAGGGAATACATTTGGAGAGCTTTCATGTGGTTAAAGCGACTGGGGAAATTCAGGCTTTGATATCCCCTTGTTCAGTATATCTGCCTCACTTTGTGCCTGCCACTCAAAAGGCAAGGCTGAAAAAATATTAGAGGGTTGTTGGAAAGGATTGGAAAAATGAGAAAAGGCTCTAATTAAAAGGACAAAAATATACTTGGAAAGTGTTTCTCAGTGTTTTTAAGTTCAAAACCGGACCACCTATCCAAATCTCCTCATTAAAAGTCAGATTCAATTTTCATGCTGAGAGCTTGATACCAGGTTTCTACCCAGCTAGACAAATACTTAGTGCTTTGATTTCTACATTACCAAGGTGCTTCACAGGCACCGATTGATACCTGTGTTTGTGACCTGATGATCTGGGTAGGGAAAAGTCAGCATCCACAATTGCTAATCAAGAGATTTGTCCACAACTGCCTGGAATGTAAAGCACAGTCCCTGGCTCTGGAATGCCGTGTCATCCTCTAGAAGCCTAAGAACCTTTCCTTCATTTCTTCTTTTTCTTTTCTTTTCTTTTCTTTTCTTTTCTTTTCATTTTAACACTGTCATCTCTGTGCCTTGCTGACTCACTCCTCTATTGGCAGAACCAGAATGTTACGTGACAGCTGTGGAAAATCTAGGATGGAAAGCAAAGTTGACACTAGCCAAAGTTTCCTTGAGTAGCTGTGGCAAAGCTTGAGGGGTAAAAAAAATATCAAATCCTGTAAAAATAAATATATGTGGAGTCCAGCTAAAGAGGTGTTAAACACCCCAAGAACTCTGTATAATTAATTGCCTTCAGAGTATGACACTGTATAGGGCACAGTGTATGTGAAATGTGGCACTTTACATTTCAGGCTGCTGCAGAAATGCCTTAACTTGTGGTTTTGTTTTCTTTCTTCCTTAGAAACTGGAGTTTGTTAAGTCCCTGCGCAACTGATTCCTGCTCTCCCGAGAATTCAGCTGCACAGCACTTCCTCGTGCAGCGTTCCCAACCTGGGGGGACGTTCTGAGATGTGACAGAACGAGGAGATGTGTGCGTGGCCACTGTGATGGGAACTCCGAGGTAGCAGCATAAATAGCCGTGTGCTTCCCTGAAGAATTTAATTAGTCATTTCATTTGAATTATTCACGTGGAAAAAGATGCACTGGGTAGCTTTTAATCTAATTAGGCTATTAGCTAGTAGTAGAAGAGGAACATATCTAAATAGAAGGTGAAGATTGTATTTCAGTCAGTCAGGGCACCAGTGTGGGAGGTAATGCACAAAGTTGGGCTCTTCCCATGCCCATTGAATCAGGGAAGTCTTAAACCAAAAAACAAACCTGGAGGTTGAGCTACTCTTTGGGGAATTTAGATATATGTTGCAAAATTGAGTGAAAAACCTTACAGCAGGAGAAATTTGTCTCTAAAGATAAGAGATAATATATATATAAGGAAAATATATTGAGAATACAGATATAAAAATATATTTATGCACTGCCTGAAAACATGTCCTTTAAATGGTGTAGTTGTCAGCTCTCACAGGATAAAAACAATACCTGCCTGAAAATAACACACCTGCTTGAAAATTTTGTAAGAACTAGAACAATGAGACTATATTTTCATTTTACTAAATTATTGGGACTTGATGTAAAGATTTATTTTACAGAACAAAAGCATTTAAGCAGGACTTAATGTTACTGTTATGCGTCAGTGATAGCAACACTGGGACTTCAGTCTGCATTACTACAATGATTAATTAAAGGCCTTGTTCAGGTTGAGTGAACATCATTATTGTTTTTAAATAGGAAAGGCAGATAACCATTACTGATTACTCCTCAATTCCCAGTCTCACTTGTTAGGGACTAAAGAATACTAAAGTAGGTTGTACAGTTTTCATGAAGCTATAAACGGAGCCAAGAATAATAATATTAATATGCAACACATACAAAGGTAAAGAGTGAGAGCTGGATGAGCTTAAAAATTAAGGCTACAAAAATGCTGCACTGCTGTAAGTGCAAACATTACTGTTATTTTTTAGTAAAAAGGTAAAAGAAATGTGGGCTCTAGCTTTCTTTTAAACAATTTTTTGGTAATTGCAGAATTTTTAGAATTTGTTCCTGGATGCAGCTGCATTACTTAAAGCATGTAAATAAACAACATTGCCTTAAAAAAAACATGGAGAGGAATTCTGTAGTCTTGGATAATTTCAGTATATTAATAAGAATACTGAAATACAAACCTGGCTGCCAATTAACTGGCTATTAGAATGTTGGTTAAAATAAAAATCACTGAGAAATGCTGCTGTTGACTTGGCTGAAATCAGGAATTACAGCCATAAGAAGTTTACAGTCAGGCTTCCAGTGAGCAAAATAATTTTTAGGCTGGATTTCTGGGGAGATATGAAAGCAGAACTCCAAAATTTGTGTTTAGATTCATCTTGCATGTCTGAGTGGTTGGCTTTGGTTTCCAGGTAAGAGAACAGGGAGTAGATTTCTTAGCTCAGTCAACCGTACAAGGAGGTACAAATTGTGCTGGACTCACAGAACAGCAAGAAATTAAAAGCTACACACAACAGCTTTTAATTCCATGAGGCCCAGGATGGAGTTAGAAACTGGGAATTATTGTCTGAGCACCTATGAAATTGAAGGGAATAGAAAAAATGTTAGGGAATAGGATTGAAATCAGTCAAGACAAGACAGATTAAACTGTTAGAGAAATTTGAGAGCTGGGAAAACGTACATTCTTTGTTGTGAGAGCCTTCATACTTCATTTCTTCATGGAAAGGGTGCTCAGGGCTTGGCAGGGGCTGCCCAGGGAGGTTTGGAGTGCCCATCCCTGGAGGTGTCCCAGGAATTCCTGGAGGTGGCACTGAGAGCTCTGGGCTGGGGACAAGGTGGGGACTGGGCACAGCTTGGACTGGATGGCCTTGGAGGGCTGTTCCAACCTTAAGGGTTCTGCTCAAGTCTGTAGGGTCTGGCTCAGAATCTGTGGACTCCCCTGCTGTACCGAAGAACGCATTTATTACTTTCTTTGAGGGAATAAATAAGGAGTAGGTAAAAGTCTGGGCTTAATAAGAGCATCACAGAGCTTAAATGTGGCCAGAAAGGAAGAATTATGTCACTTATCTGTGTTCTTCCCTGGCAGTTCTTTGACAGCAGGACTCAGAATCTCATTGTTCAGGCTCTCAGCCTCCAGGAGTGCTCTGACTCTGCAATGTAATTACGTATATTAAGTGTACAGTGTCCTGCCGCAACCATTCACCTGAGTCTTGCAGCGTGTTTTTCCCCTCCAAAGTCAGGATTTCTTTCTGGCACCAAAATCCGAAATAGGGCAGAGATGTAGTGCTGTGGTCGTGTGTAACAGCTGTGGAGGGACTAACTCCCCAAGGCCCCTGTGCCAAAAGGAATCCAAAAAATGGGGTATTTTGCTTGGCTCCAGCCACTTCGGGAAGGGAAGGTTTGGGAAGGTTTGGGAAGGTT